>CM035162.1:96952544-97552544 GCA_020205615.1 Panax quinquefolius
AAATGGACACATCACATAGCATGTCATTATACACCTTCCCAAAGGACTAAACTATGCCGGTCTTTCGCGGGGAATCAATCGGACCCTCTTACGGTTAAAAGTCCAAAAGGCAACGAGCCTACGATCGATCATGTCGTCATCAGGCCAGGTGAACTTAATCCGGTTTCTCGCAAAAAAAATTCAACGGGTTAAGCAAAGCAGATTCTGATTTGGTTGTTCTATTAAAAGAATTACACCCGTCTACATAGGGTCGGAAAATACCGTACATCTTGAGCCCTCCCACACGAGGAGGAATTCGGTCGTTACCATACGAGCCCACAATTGGATCGACCAACAAAACTCGTGATCTTTGCCCATTCCACTGGAGATCCGAATAATGGTGACATCAAAAGAAAGTCCTCGAATGGAAGAGACCCTTCCGCTTATCAAAGGAATTGGAACACTGCAGGGTGTGTTTCATATCTTGATCTATGTATTTTCACGGTGTTCACTATCCGAGAAAAATTTAAAACTCTGACTTTGAAAAATATGGCGGGTTAGGGGATCCTTATACACATTTAAAAGTCTTTATTGGAGAACTGGGATCCTATCTGGAGGATGAAAAACTTCGAGAATGCAATTGTTCCAAAAAGTCTAGCTGGAGAAGCTTGGTTAAGTGGTACACAAGATTAAACAACTCAAAATCCACAATTTGGGAAGAGCTAGCACATGCCTTCCTCACTCAATCTGAGTTTCAAACTCAAATGGCTCTGATCGGTATCAAATTACCAAGATCAAAAAGCAGATCTAACGAGTCTTTTAGAGAGTATGCTCAAAGGTGGAGCGCCTTTGGCTGCCCAAAGTTAGTCCTGCCATGTCGAGAATCGAAATGGTCGTGACATTCATAGACATCTGAAAGCTCCTTCTATGAGAGAGTTTTAGCGAGCATCGGCAAACCATTTTTTAAATGGTTAAACATGGGGAGATGGCTGAAATAGGATTGAAGTCAGGAAAGATTCAAGACCTAGCCGCACTCAAAGCTGTTGCTGATCACATCCAATCTGGAAATTATGGGAACAACCCCCGGAGGGTCCATAAAAAGAAAGAGGAAGATGTTTCCATGATACTATAGGGACAAAAAGGCAATCAAAGTATGCCCATTCAAAGGAGAAACTACACTCCCTTTCCAGCACAGTCTGCAAACCCTCCAGTACCAAAAGGTGGAGAAGTCAAATGCCATCGAGTGTTTACACCCTTAGGGGATACCCTCGAGAACATTCTTAATCTTCTGACAACACAGAAGAAAATTACGCATCTTCTTCCACCGGCCCGACCCTAATGGGCGGGGTTTTCAATCTTTGCTAGGAAATGTGCTTATCATCTTGGGGCACACGGACATGATACTCGGGATTATTGGGCCTTGAAACACAAGATCCGAGGACCTAATAGATAATGGAGAGATCGTAGTCACCAAACCCGTCGGCCTCATGTACAAGACAACCCTCTTCCTCAACCTGAAAGAAGAAGAATTCAACATGATTAATTGGAGCGGTGGGCGAGTTCCAACTTCAGTTGTGATTCCTCCAGGACCATCAAAGGCGGTGATGACGGATGGGATTATGCTAAGTTCGATTCACAATGGAGCGAAAGATCAAAGCTCTCTGCAAACAAATTGAGCAATTGGCGGGCGGTGACTTATCGGCATCAAGTGACTCGATTATTAATCGACCCGAGGAGCATGCCGGTCTCCTACCAATCGTCATGAATATTCCCTCGTCACTTTGAAAAATGAAATCTTTGGAAGACAAAGTGACGAAGAGAGCAAATGCCAAAGCCCGTCGGGATTTCACCAACAAAGGAAATTCACCTATTTGGGCCAACCCATGGAGGAAATCCTTCACATGTTAATCAATGAAGGAAGGATCGGTTCCTTACTACCTCAATCAACCCCGTTCGGGGATGATACAACTACGATGGAGTATGTCAATACCACTCCAGATCTCGCGGTCACAGCACGAGAAGAATGTTGGGCACTCCACCTTATTTCAAAATCTAATCGACGGTGGTGTCTTTATGCTTGGCGGATAACGACAACGTATTACGTGCAAGTGAGAATGAAGAGGCCCTACTAAGTGGAAAAGTGTGGTAGCGTTATATCTCTTTGAAGTTGAAGGGATTAATACTTTGCTCACAACCACAGATAATTCACTCGAAGGAGGAAACAATCCTTTGAAAGTGGCCACTCTGAGGCGAATCAACTTGCCGTGCGAGCACAATATCCTATTGTTAGCTTGCGCGAGGTTCCGTGGAATTATGGAGAAGGTGAAGGATCCACCTCACATACCAACTTCTTGCGATGTCGAAGGAAAATCCACTTGTATATTCCCCCATCGGGTGATGAACCCCACCACCAAATCAAAGGGAAAATACCCGTGGAGAAGATTGAAAAATTCCTCCGTGTTGTGGGTCATAATGAAAGCTCGGTGGTTTTAAGCTTGAAGGAAGCTCCACCACAAATATCAATTTTGGACTTGGTCACAACCTCACGAGAATCACCGGAAGGTCTTGTTAAAGGTTCTAGAAGAAGCCTATCTCCCGACATCAGTGGATACGGAAAAGTTTCAACACATGGTTGATCACATTTTCAACAACAATGTGATATCCTTCACTGATGATGACATACCATCCGAAGGGAATCGGTCATTACAAACCGTTGCACATTCTGCGGTCTTATCCTCCGGATATATGGTGGCTGGAGTATTAATAGATGGAGGTTCCTCTCTGAATATCTGCCCATATGCCACTTTGGTGAAGATGAATATCAATCTCAATAGAATTCGGAGTAGCCATACTATCATCAAAGCTTTTGATGGAGCCGTAGTAACTTCGGTTGGAGTAATTGGTACGCCAATCGAAATTGGCCCTCATACATTCTGCGTATCCTTCCATGTGCTCAAGATAGATTAGGGATACAACTTTGCTCTTGGGGCGACCATGGATCCACATGGCGAGGCGATCCCTCCACCCTTCACCAACAATTGAAGTACATTATCAACAATAGCTTTGGTCACGGTCAATTGAACGAACCAGAGATTCCTCGGCACGGGGACATTAGTTCATCAATGCCAATGCGAGACGTAGAACGATCGGTTTTCATGCTTTGGAAATAAGCAACACCCAATACCACGCTATTGGAGCACCATTGCCCGAACCCACATTTCTGCTGGAGGTGATGTCGACCACTCGAAAATGATGTCGTTGGGTCATAAGCGGGGACAAGGGTTGGGTAAAGATGGCGGTATCCGAAGTACCCCATTCGATTAACCAAGCAAAGTTGGAGCAATTTGGACTAGGCTATTACGCGACTCTAGTCACGAGGAATCCTCATAAGCATCAGCATTCCTTGACTTCAACCATGTGGCGTTTAACTTAGCGCTTTCAAACTTCTGAGTCGCACAACCTCCGATAAAGGTGCCGACCCGATGTCATGGCCATGTTATTTCCTAAGCGAAGCCGGTGGAGGAAAAGAAATCGTTATTCGAGATCCATGATGAAGAAGAGGAGGCGGAGAATCAAGAAAAATGTTGTC
This sequence comes from Panax quinquefolius, assembly GCA_020205615.1. NCBI lineage: Eukaryota > Viridiplantae > Streptophyta > Magnoliopsida > Apiales > Araliaceae > Panax > Panax quinquefolius. The sequence continues at coordinate 96,956,113 of CM035162.1, forward strand.
CGAATAATGTCGAGCATCGCATCATCGTCCATGATGAACATACCAACAGATATACCCCCCACGATGATTGCCACGACGTAATGGCCATCATTCGGGACGAGAGAGGATGATGACAATCCCTCCATCATTGCGGTCCACGGACTTTACCCTTACCATTGGGATGACATTCCTTGCTTTGGTGAAACGAGGGTAAAGCGGGCGAAAATTCTTTTACGCCTGTAGATACAATAACTTCTTACTTTTACATGCGATATTAGCGGTTTATTTTGCGATATATGCTAACATTGTGTATGATCAACGCATTTCATATATACTAAGTGAAAGCATATTTTGTTTGAGGACTCTAAATTTAGATGTGCTGTACTTGCGGATCGTTGCCTCTCTACACGAGGATTGTACCTTTGATGTAGAGATGAATTAAGCCTTGATGGATATCGGGGATGACATTGAGGTGCCTCGAGAAATTCAAGAATGGGTCGAAGACAAACCCAAACCCAACCTTGATCAAACCACTTCTTTCGATCTGGAACCTTAGAAAGCCCTAAGTTAATCCAGTTGGTTCGGACCTTACCCCAAACCAGCGGAATGACATGGTTACGCTATTAACCCAATTCGAGGATGTGTTTGCATGGTCTCATGAAGACATGGTGGGTTTGTCCTTTGACATTGTCCTTCATCGCCTTCCCATTAAAGAGGATTTAAGCCGGTCAAGCAAAAGCTTCGGTGATTGAAACACGAGTGGAGTTTAAAAGTGAAAGAAGAAATTGTGAAACAATTTCAAGCCCGGCATCATCATGGTGTCTACATATCACGAATGGATATCCAACATCGTGCCGTACCTAAACACGGAGGAAAGGTGCGAGTTTGCGTGGATTCTGGGACTTGAATAAAGCTTGCTTAAAAGATGACTTTCCGTGCCATTTATCCACATTCTCATTGACAATCTTTACTTGCGATCTGACATGTACTCCTTTTCTTTGATTGCTTTGCGGGGTACCATCGGATCATGGTTCTTGAGGAAGATCGTGAGAAGAGCGCTTTCATCACTCCTTGGGGAACTTTTTGCTATAGGCGGTTGTCATTCGGCCTCATCGATCTTGGGAGCTACCTATCAACGAGCTATGATGGCTCTTTTCCACGACTTAATGCATAAAGAGATTGAGATCTCGTGGATGACATCATTGTCGAGTCCGGAAGGAGGATGACCATCTAGACCATCTCGAGAAAGTTGTTCACGGGTTGCGTAAAATCTGACTTGAAGTTGAATCCACTAAAGTCGCCTTTGGCGTTAAATCGAGCAAGTTGCTAGGATTTCTAGTCGACCCAAAAAGGGATTGAGTGGATCTGCCAAAAAATCCAAGCCATCACGAAATGCCCATTCCTCGAACGAGAGAAGAAAAATACGAGGATTTTTGGGAAGGATCAACTTCATCGGCGAGGTTTATCTCGACTCGCGACAACTTTGTGAGCGATCTTCAAGTTATTAAGGAAGAACTCCTCCATGAAATGGAATGATGAGTGCCGAAATGCCTTCCTTACAATCAAAAATAGCTAGTCAAAGCTCTGTCTTGGTACCACCCGGGGATGATGTTCCCCTGTTCATGTATCTGTCCGTAAGTGATGATGCCATGGGTTTGTATCTTTGGGAGACGAAAAAGGCGATAGAGGCGAGAACGAGCTATCTATTACCTCGATAAAAGGTTCGGACGGTGAACACAAGTACACTCTGATCGAGAAGGCGTGTTGTGCTTTAGCATGGGCTTCCATGAGGTTACATCATTACCTACATGGTCACACACCCATCTCATATCCGCGTGGATCCTCTCAATGCGTGTTCAACAAACCCATGTTGAATTAAATACATCCGGATGGCGATTGATCCTACAACAATTTGACATCGTATATGTGACTCAAAAGTCCATCAAAGGTCAAGGAATCGCGGATCAACTGGCCGCCGCACCTTCAGAGGATTTCAAACCCTTGGAAACATATTTCCCCGATGAAGGAGTAATGATGATCTGAACAACACCATCGATGCGATCTGCGCCAATCATGGAGGATGTATTTTGATGGGTTGTTAACATGGAAGGTTACGGGTGGAGCGATTCTAATATCGTCTGGGGGAGCGATATCCGTTCTTGTCAAATTATAGTTTATCAGCACCAACAATACGGCTGAGTATGAAGGCTATCTCATGGGGCTAAAACTTGCCCGTTCGATGGGCATCAGCGGTTAAGCATCCTTGGAGATTGAGTTGGTAATCGAGACAATCCACGAATCTATCAAACCAAGGAACTACATTTCTTTGCCTTACCATGGCGGAGTTTTGAAGATGGCTTTGGAGTTGAAGAAATCTCCTTTCTACATTTCCTCGTAATAGGAATGATTTTTGCGGACGCATTAGCAACTTTGGCCTCCTTGATTAGCATATCGGACGAGAACACTTGCCAGCGTCGTCAATTTCCACGAACAAGGCCCGACTATAGAATTACGTTGGAGAAGTATCGGATGAGCTACCTCCCATCCAACCTCCTTGGTATCGGCATATCGAGGAATATCTGCGAGATGGATCTACACCATGGCGAAGCGAGCTTTGAGAAAAAAGCGGATCCATCGACTTCTTTATGAAGTTCTACACGAGTGGAGATCGCTCTACAAAGAGATCTGGGGACTAGGTCTCCTCGGTGTTTAGACAAAGATCAAGCCAGAGGCTTATGGATGAAATCCATGGTGGAGTCTGTGCCCCACATGAGTGGCCCCCTCCTTGTCGAAAAAGTCCTCGGGGCGGGACATTCTTGGCTATCTCTCAAAGTGATTACAATGACCACGTCGAAAGATGCTATCGATGCGAGTTATGGGAATCTTATACCGCCCCTCCACGGGAGCTCCACATGATGAGTTCACCTTGGCCCTTCTCGATGTGGGGAATGGGCGTTATTGGGCCCATTGAGCCTAAAAGCGATAATGGTCATGGATTTATCTTCACCGTGATCGACTACTTCACCAGTGGGTAAAAGCGACCTCCTTCCCGGGGTCACTAAAGAAGTCGTCATTGCTTTCGCCGAAACAATGTCGTTTGTCGATATGGACAACGGAGGTGATTGTGTCGAACAATGCCAAAAACCTCAACAACAAAATGATGGAGGAATTATGCGATAAATTCCACATCAAACATCTTAACTCTGTCATCTATCGTCCAGAAGATGAGCGGTCTTTGTTGAAGCGGCTAACAAAAATATCAAAAAGATTATGCAAAAGATGTCGACCACCACAAAGATTGGCACGACCTGTTGCCTCTTACTCTGTTAGCCTCTGAGAACTTCAATGTCGTACTTCAGCTGGGGCAACCCCTACGCTTTAACCTATGGGATGGAAGCGGTGCTCCCCATAGAAGTTGAGATGGAATCTCTCGAGTGTTGATCGGCCTTTCGGTGGATGAAAACCAATGGGTACAAGAGCGGTATCACCAATTGTCTCTACGATAGAGCGAAAGGCGAACGCGGCTATCTTCCATGGTCGATTATATCGACAAAGGATCGCGGATCCTACTGACAAAAAAAATCCGACTCTGGCGATTTAAACAACATGACTTGGTTTGAAGAAGATTCTTGACAACGAGATCGAGCCAAAGGAAAATTAAGCTCCTAGCTGGGAAGGCCCGTTTATTGTCAAAGTATTATTGACGGGGCGCTCTCAGTTACAAGAAATGGGCGGCGATGAATTTCCACAACTCATCAACTTCGAGACACGTGTGAAAGCGGTATTATATACGAAGTAACCATGAAACACCACAGTGCATAATCATCCAGTCACACCGATCATTCCGGTTCTTTAACCCTTTACCACTACAACTTTTCTACACTTTGCCCCTCGAAAACATACTCTTCAAGCCCGCGACTGGCTTTCTCCTTTTCTTCTCATACAACTGACTTAGGTCATCCCACCGCGGATTGAACCTCTTGCGTTTGCGGTTTGGCTACCCATACATGGGATCAAACTTCTCACACTGCATTTATCCTCGACCTAGGATTAAACTTTCTCCTCCCCTTTCGACACGCACATGGGATTACGCTTTTCTTCTACCATACGAGGCGAACTCGTCGACTGATCTCCTCTTCATAGAGATGCGTAGGCAACCATTTCATATGGCGGTCATGATAAAAAAAAAACAACAAAAACATTTCTACCCTCTTCTCCTCACAAAACAAAAACAACCAAAAACATTCCTACACCATATCGACCCGTATCTGACGTTGAACCTCTTACACGAGGTTGAACTACATGAGACTGATCTCCTCTTGATAGAATGCGTGTGGCGACCATTCATGGTGCGGTCTCACCCCTACCAAAACCACAAACCATTGTCGGTGGTGTTGGGATTCTCTTTCAATCCACTACATTTCATTGACTTTAGACCAAGGGATGGAATTACGAACTCCTCCCGAATAGGAGATTGGCGACCATCTAAGGCTGCGGTCGTACCTCGAAGAACAATACCAATCCATAAGAGATGGAATTAACTAAACTTCTCCTAAATAGAAATCTTGGCGACCATCGTAGTGCGGTCGATCTCGGAGAGAAAAGCCACACTCCTCTCCACATTTCCATTCGAAACCGACAAGTCCCAAGACACCAAGATGGTAGGGATACACATAGATCGATGATCCATTCTGAACTATCGAGAGGCGACTCGATGTCCATCCACGAGGAAGAATTGAGAATTCATCAAGATCACAAGCCCACGAAGCGGCGGGCAAAATATCAAGCAAATAGCAAGGCATATCTAAAGGGAAGTGATCCAAAAATATATTTCCTGTCGTATATAATGTTGTTTGATATATATCTGATATGTAGCTATACATGACAAAATGGCTAAGCTAGTGCATGCGGGTAAATCTGAAGCTCATCTACGAATCGAGTACATGCGAGCTAGCAAGACCAACATGGCATCCCTCTCGGATGAAGGAGGTAAAGTTGTAGTCTCTGGATAAGAATATCCACCACGACCCAACGGATCTGTAGCCATCGCATGATGACCATATGCTCATCGATATAAGCGCTCATCTCTGCGATCATACCGGTGGTAAGGGACCTCATTGCGATCTACTATGTGTGACGGCCACATCCGGGCGATATATAGCACTATCCATTCAACTATCAACTGCGTCTCTGTCGACTGGCCTCATCACAGCTCAACAACGGCGGCATCTCTGCGAGCTAATGCCTCGTCTCTCTCTATATAGGCGGCGTCCCTCACATCAAGAAGCGATCGACATCATAGATCGAATCTGGTCTCTCTCGAAAGGTCATCGGATGAAGACTACTGCTCTAAATCTTGTCTTAGAGTCTTTGAATCACAAAAAATCTTTGGTACTAGGAGAATCCGGAAAGAAATCTTGGCAACCCAATGACGGTATCCTCCTCGATGTAGGTATCGATGTCCTCTATAGGCTCTACATCGTCTAACTTTCGATCTCCGATCTTGCAAATCTTTGCTGCGGTAGATAAAACCTCCATCTCCATCCATGCGAGTACTCTGCGGAATAACAGGGATGGTTGGCGGGAAAAAAGCTAGCTCACGCTGATCCCGATGGCGTATACGAGATCGATCCTCGGCTGAGAGGTATCGAGAAGCTGAGCGCTGACCTGCCGCCCCCTCGAAAGGATAAAAATCCTGGGCCCCGGTCAACTGCGACATCATCGGCGATGGATGATAAGTAATCACGCCCCTCGAAACCGAAACCGAGGGAGGAAATCCATGCGGGAGCATGAGTAATGAAGGCGTATGGTGAGTGAAGCCGAGCCCGAAACACGACAATATGCTAAATGGATCTCGATATCTGCCAAAATGCGGACCGGGGCGAGCATCTATACACTCCGATGGTGAAAGGAATATGACATAGCCACCTCATGGGAGAAAGCAATACCCGTGCTTAGTCTAAGGGTACCAATGGGTCATGAAGTGTGACATAAACCACACATCTGACATGGCCAGAACTCCCGATAAACACGCTTTGACGGGTAAAAATCTTTGCGATGGGATCTTTGATCGCGAGGGTCTCTGCCACGATCATAGGTACAATGATGCGACCCTCCACGAGAGCTCTCACGGCCGTGATAACTCTATATATCTATCTCATCCATATATCTCGGCATATATACCGTATATGACGATTACACAAAGCATCGATTACATCAACTACGGCTGACGCTTGATGATCCTCAAACACGGTGAAATCCACAGATGTGTGGTGAGTAGCTATCCTCCGCACCAAATCATCATCATACGAAAAATCTTTGAGAGATCACGTGGCGGATGTCGACTCATCTGCACCACTCTGCGCCTCGATCACAGAGAGTCGTGAATCGTCTACTCATGTCTCCCCAAAGCCGTGTGTCTGCAAGAGTGCGGTCTAAGGCGACATCGTCGTCAGCGGCGTACTCCTCCAGTTGGAGTCGACTCATGGGTGCCAAAATGAAATACACACCTGTCGGTGTGCCAATGCTCTATCATCCGTCCACGAATCCTGCGGGGAACACGAAATACCAAAAGGGTCATGGTATCTTTGCGACAACAGATCTCTGATCACCTATCGGTGGTGACATGCTTATCGTACCACGATCGCGTACCCAATACCACCAGCGGCGGTGGGGTATGATCTATCTGACTAAGCTGTCGAAGAAGACATACATGCTGGTAGTGTCGTAAGACCATCCGAGGGTCGATCTTGAATATCTCTGGACATACATACATATGCATAACATGATACATGCATAACGAGATAATGGATGGCAATATGATATAAGGAATGAAAAATGGTGCATACATTCCTAAATATATCATCATCTAATACATCACTCTATCTGACTACAAATACATGAAAATGGGGCACAGGGCCTTACTACTAACGAGAGGCCTATCAAAAGATATAGCGAGAATGGGGAGCAACCACCCATATCTATCTAACGAGAGGCTATCAAAAGATATAACGAGAATATACATCGAGAAGAAGACCGGGTCTCGATGTCCACATCCTCGATCTGTCCACGATGTAACTCCTCTGAGTCATTGGATCTCTATCAGCGGGGATGTCGGGGCCTATAAAGGGAGGATCTGCGCGTGCAAAACCAAATGGGTCGTCGAGGGGGGCGGCACACAAGTTGGAAGGAACAAATGTCTCACCTCTCTGCTGGATCTACTGCCCCGAATCTTAGAATAAATATGTGTGCACGATCCATTTGCCGGGTCATTGACTATCAATCTGGGTCGGATGAGTGGGAGCTCGGACCTGAAACCACCCAATCCGTCATCATCAAAGATCACGGAACCATGTCCCCATAAAGCGTGTGTGGCGGGGGTTGGCCCCGATAGTCTTGAGGGAGCCACCGGTATTTGGAATATCTCACAGTACATGGACCCTCGGATAAATCAAAATCGTCGACTCCCAACAATGGAATATCGATGGCGGGTGGTATGTGATCAGACCCAATGGCGCTTTGACGGGGAGCAAGATCGGTATCTGAATCTCCCATGTGGTGCTCCTAATATGCACGCTCTCTCTAAATAGAGCTCCCGGCCTCCATCGGTGAAAAGAGGAAATCTCGGGTGGAAATCAAATACTCTACTCGGTGGGGTGTCCATCCTCAAAACCAGATGATCAAATGATCCCCTAAGTATGGAATCCATGTATAATGGCGTCGGTAGTCGGTAACTCAATTGCATCTGGCGATGGCGAAAAGCCCTCGAGATCTGAGGACCTCTGGCAAAATAGAATGGTGCCATCGTCGTCCTCGTGGATAGGTATCTAAGCTAACACACTCATGGGATGCCTTGAAACATGGAAGCCTCTCATGGGCCCAAAAACTGCCAACATAATGGCAAAACATCTGCTATCGATAAACACTCTTAACTTTGTGAAGGAAAAAATATAGAGAAAATACTCACCCGGCGAGAATGGGTAAAAATCTAGCCAAGCCTCGGTCGAACCCACATGGCGCAAACGCGTATGCCCCGGAGGAAATAGGCAAAGGTGTAAGAGCCCCGATCGTACTCTCTATCTGGTCCACATCGCGTGTGGCGGCGACCAAAGCGAAAGATACCATGGAAGAGTTATCTGCTATGAAGCGACCTCGAATGATCATCGAGAACAATCGCCGCGAGAATGCGATCCACGATCTGACATCATCGAGGCATGGGCTCACTCGATAGCCCTTCATAACATCTACGCTCAAAAGGACACGAGCAGACGATCCGCCCTTTGGCGCCCCATGAAACTCTAACAAGGATCGGACGGCGGCGGTGGGGTGATATTAAGCCATGCAAGCAACCTTTGGCTCCCCTCGAAACTCCATACACATGATAAATCGCCAATCCATAGGCGTCATCATCACCTCATGATCCGGCGGGTGGGTGGTTGAGTCGATGAAACCATCGCTCAGACAATGCCCTGAGGTAACCCCAGGGACAACGACGGGGAAGGATGGAAAAAAATTCCCCAAAACCCCACTCATGCACTCTTTGCTCTATAATCGGGATGAAAGCGCTGGTACATGGGTGGATGCTAAACCAGTTCCCAGAAATGTGTGTAAAACACGGAACTGCATGAAAAGCGGATCGACATCGAACCCTTTAAATCCTCATCAATAGGAAAAAAAAAGAAGATAAAGTCTAACGTCATACCTCGTTAGCATGCAAGTACATCAATGGGTGTCTACCCAAATCACCCAACAACTCTGGGTTCACCACACGGATGCTCGGAAGTTCCTGCGAGGGATAGATCGGCGAGGCGGGATCCTCAATATCCACCTCCTCGTCCTCGGCGTCTGGAACCTCTACGGGCCGGGATGAATCACGACCTCCACCAATAAGCGAGGTTGTGCTGATAGAGAAACGAGGGGACGAGGCACTTGAAGCCCTCGCCAAATGCGCCGCGAAGCGGTCTATAAGGCTGCTTTCGGTGATCCGGATCCATAATATCTGAGACAACAAATCTCCAAATCACCTCGGAAAGGGTGTGGTATTTCTTTACACAGAGCTTTCTAAAATGCATTATATGACTATATGCATGCATGCATTTACTTTAACATATAATAGAGTTAGAATGCATGACTACCCAATGCCTACATTTGGAAAAAATTTTTTGCCATAGTCCCCTTTGAAAATAGGACTATCCCCATGCATCAGAGCGTGTCTAGGTGGCCATTCGATAGCACACACACATCCCCAAGTCATATACCTAATATATGCATTAAAAATCAAAATTATCATGCATAAGGCCAACCTCGATGCTAGGAGTATTTTGCCTTTTCTACCTTTTGCTCATTGGACCTCAAATAGGACAAAAATAGCGAGAAAAAGGTGCGATTTGACTATCTCTCGAGTCAAATTTTTTCACATCATTATATTGACATGGTTTAATACTAACATTTACTATGTTGAATATTTTTTATCAAGTCATTTGTGCATACATAATCACTACTATGTGTTTAGATGCATTTAAATGCAATATCTCACAATCTAACGAGATGAAAGCGGAAAAAAATACATGCATACGTTACCAGGATAGTGTAGAACACTTGTACGGTGACAGAATTTGCAGAAAGCAGCCCGAACTCAGCAAATCTGAAGATGGCTCACGGATTTTCCTAAGCGAGGCGAGTTAGAAATGAACCTGCGAAGCGAAATTCTTTGGATTTATCATCCACGCTGGCCGCGAGAGCTCACTGCTTGTGCGGCGGCGGGTGCACACTTCGCGGCTCCTCATGTGGGTCCCACCCCTCGGCTCGGTCCAGTTCGAGTTAAAGCGGAGTTCTTACGGGCTAGAAAGGTCAAATCGGGAATAAAAATGCCACGCGATTGAGCAAAATAGCATACAATCCTGGTCTTCTCAGATGAGACTTTGAATCTGCACATCACTCATTGGTAGTCGCCTGAACACAAGGTATACTCTGCCGATGACCTCAGTTGTCACAAATCACATACATACCTTATATGATACCTTATACTGGTCGTCGATCCATCGGTCGTCGTTACCTACGTGAATCTCGGAGTCGTTACCCTCGTGAATCCCCGAAGCCAGGATTCTGACGTGAATCCCGACGGGGTTCTGACCGTTCATCCAGTTGACGATTCTTCAGCAAGGTCAGTCCTTGATATAGATGGCGAGTAAACCCATCGAGTTGAAACAATTCGATATATCTCCGTCCCGGTAGGTCCCGAGTAGCAGCGTATATCTCAGTAGTATTGACCACACATATCAACGAAGGTCAAGCAACCTTGACATCATTTCGATAGATAGCGTTTAAACACATCGAGCTATAGAGCTGCTTGAGGTTCTCATACCCGTTCTCATATTCCCAGCGGATCCCCGGAGAAGTCACAATCTGAATGCTCAGTTGATCTACCGTCGTCGAAAGGTCAAGCAACCTTGACGATCTCCTCACGAGTTTCGGTAGTTGATTCACCGTCGTCGAAGAAGTCAAAACAACCTTGACGGTATATCCCACGGGATGTTTTGACCATTGATTCACCGCGTCAATCGAAGGTCGAGGCATCCACACGACATTTGTTGTTGGCGATAAATCAACGAAATCATGACATATTACGGCGATACTAACGGGAGAGGTCAACATTATCAAAGAGGATAGATGATGGAATATGTTATACACATCCTCAAATAGATCAAGCTTTATCCCCACGGATCTCTTACACATAAGAGATACCCCTTGATGTCAAGTCGTTATCAAGAACACGAGAATTTGGTGATAACTCCAACACCAACATCTAATGATTAAACACATCGGATCTGGTCGGTATTGCCAATCCCGGTTGAAGCAACGAGGCAACCAATCATCATCCATACATGTTGGGCCACAACCCGTACACATACATCATACATTTGCATCATGTTGCTATCCGTAGTACCATGTTTATCTTGTTGCGTTTCAAGTGTCTAGGATTCTTTATCCTACCCATGCATCGCCATGCATGAGTATGATAAAGAGGGGCATCTGTGAGACACTCAAAATTTTCTGTACTCTTTATTACTAACATTGCGGAGAGGACAGATTAATCTTTTAAGAGAGAACCACGAAAGACAATCCAAATCCATCTGGGATACTCTGGGAAGTGCGGCATCAACCCCGGATCATGATCTATAACAATTTCAACCTCGGATCTAACCAGAGACTGCGGATCTGAATCTTTGGAACACACCGGAGAAGGCCGATTAATCTCGGAGATAACCCCGAGGTATCCGGTCTCGATCCCAACCATGGGAATAGCCACCAACCTTGGTGATAACCCCGAGGAATGCGATTTGGAGATAACCCCAGAAATGCTTGTTTCAAATGCCATCGACTTCAATCTCGGCACTCACAACGAGATACACTGTACCAACCCAGCAATAACATCGGAAAGACAGGCACACCTCAAAGATGACAATGAGGACCTTCAACAAATCGGAGCGATCCAATCTCGGTGAAGTCGAGCAACGTCTGCTTATCATTGATCCAATCCGATAACAGGTGAGAGGCAACATCGCCATCTCGTCGAACCGCGATGCCACATCTCGTCTCTCTGCAAACAATGTCCCACAAAGGCTAACCAATCCGTGACTATTATGCGGGGTAGCGGATGAAAGTTGAAGCTTGAAGGCCGGAGGGCATCGTCCCATCTTCAAAGACTTCGTACAAACTCTAATCCCATGCCATCGTACAACTCTCGACAACGGCGGTCAAAATAGGTCTTGAATACCTCAAAAGCGGATGCGGTTGCACTTCTCAAAATCCGAGTGGACATTACGATTGCACGAATGCACGTGCCGAGACGACCCACCCGCAAACCAAGGCAGGCCGGGCACGCCTCTCCTGCACGGCTGCTCGGTGGCAGTACACCTATGACACATATTGCCTATAAATAGAGGCTTGGGGTGCTGATTTTTAAGAGAAAAAAGGCGGAAACCACTGCACAATTTGCTCTGCACTTGCCATACGATGTATTTTCCCACTTTCAAACACACAGTGAGCTCATATATAGCCTCTTTTGTACCCACAAAAAGCCGGTGTTTACCCACTCTAAAGATATAGAAGCCCTTTTATCGATCGGTTGTAAGCCTTCTCACACACTTTAGAGTCTTTCTCTTCATCTTTGCACACCCTTCTACGTTGAGAGTCGTGTTGCTTGCTTTTGCTTGGACTTGATCCGTGGTTTCATTCGATCTGTATATATATATATATATATATATATATATATATATATATATATATATATATATTGACTAACATTATTATGCGAGTTATGCCTCGATTGAGCCTGACTTGTTTGAGGCGTTTGCGTTTACTATTATATATATATATATATATATATATATATATATATATATATATATATATATATATCATTAGCGCCCCATAGGTCCATTCCATCCAACTTTGTTACGATGAGCTACAACTTTACTTGATGCGAGTTTTGATACAAATATATACCAACTTTATATATATATATATATATATATATATATATTATTTCCAACGCTGGGTTCGCTTCACCCTATTTGATTCACCAAATATAACTACTAAATGATGACCACCGCTTCTATTCCCTCTTACCCCCGCTCAACCCAACTACACTCTTATTACTCCTAAAGGAATTGTGAAGCAAAAGGGTGAGCACAACTAGCTCAAGAAAGAATATCATGACTAAAGATAATTAAATTATCAATAGCCTTCATCAATAATAAATCAGAGATTTAGATTATATGGTAGATGATAAAAAATTTCAACCATAGTTGCAGCGGAACGAGTAATCAATTAGAAGAGTCAAATAGACTATAAAGTCTATTATCTTTTCCACATTAAAAATCCACCAACAATGTTTTATCCCTGTAACATCAATCAACAGCCTCCTTTCCACAATTATATGAATAACTCATAATCATAATTGTAATTCTAAATTCCTCTTCGCATCCAGGACGAAGATAATTTTCATCACCTGAAACATCAAAGATCATGGTTATACCAAATCACAGTTCATGTTCATAATCATACTAATAAATTTATCTTTGCACTACGGGCCAAAGATATTCATCAACAAGTCATCTTTGCACTACAGGACAAAGATATTCAACAACAGGTCATATTTGCATTACGAGCCAAAGATATTCATCAACAAATCATCTTTGCACTACAGGCCAAAGATATTCAACAACAGATCATCTTTGCACTATATGCCAAAGATATTCAATAACATTTAAAAATCTATATAAACCATAATTATAACCATGTTGATAAATTCACCTTTGCACTTAAGCTAAAAATATTTGTAAATTCAATGGTCATGATCATACCAGTCAACGATTCAACTTTGCACTACTGGCCAAAGAGAACTCATAGTCATGATCATACCAATAATCTACCCATCTTTACACTCAAGTCAAAGAGAAATTTCATCACCAGGATTATAAAAATGTTATATATGATAATAAAAATAATATAATCAACATATAGATTTAATCTCAAGAGTAAGATTCATAAATCAACGATAATTTGGTCAGAAAAAGAACCAATTTTGTCATGAATAATACTCGTGAATAGTAACTCGTGAATAGTAACTCATGAATAGTAACTCGTGAATAGTAACTCGTGAATAGTAACTCGTTAATAGTAACTCGTGAATAGTACTCGATATATCGTATCACTATATCGTAATGTCATGTCATGTAAATAGTGCCTTATACATGAATAGTGTCGTATACGTGAATAGTGTTGTATACGTGAATAATAACCCCAACTCAAAAAGGTAGAAATTCCATAATAAGATTCATACCAATATGCTAGTATAATGATATTGAAAGAATAACATCATTATGAAGAATATAACATCCCTTAATATCCCTTACTATCCCTTACCTCAAAAGAGCAAAGACTTACATTTGGATATCTGATATAATATTTGAAGGAAACTTGCACCTTTGAAGAATAACAACTCTCCAAGTATCTAAATACTCACAAAATACACTCGATAATCTAGAGAGAAAGAGAGAAACTTGTTTCAGTGTGATTTTCAATTCTAACTTAGCCCTCTATTTATAGAAAAATATTAGCACGCCGAAGCAGACTTAACCTGCAACCTGATGGCTTTACCTGCTACTATTCCAACCCACCACATTTGAAAATTCAATTGAGCACATTTCTCACCAACCAAAAGTGGGGCCCACCAATTCTGGAATTTTCCACCAAAATCATTTATAACCTAATTTCTGAATCAGTCACCTCTTAAAATTCATAACAAATCATTCGTTCATTTTTAATGGTTCAAAATTTGTGGACATATACTTAACTTATATATGTATAACATATCCAAAAATCATAACGATCCAACGGTCAGATTAAAAATTATAACTCACACAATAAAGTTGTAAGAACACCGATTTGATCTTTTAATACCTCCAATCCGACAAAATACTGATAAAACACCTCAACATTAACTCCTTCATTAATAACCACATAAATAAATCCATCATTTATATTCGCATCAAATAAATATTTCCTTATCATATAAATCAATAATTAATTATTCACAAATAATATTACAGAATCACAATAATGACAACCAGAGCGCTCCTGGAAAGAGGGGCTTTCCGATAAGAATTTCTCCTTACTGGCGCGCAATTAGGTGACCAAACCTCTCCTTGACATAACTTTTTAGACATTGCCAATAATGTTATCTAATAATTTTATTTAAATAATATGAATTATTGATCTGATAATGGGAAATACTGTGCAGTGACAATTATTGAAACAACAATAATATAAAATATCAATGCAGCAATTATTCAATCAATAAAATAAAATATTGAACAGTAACTATTGTAAAAATTATTGAGTAGTGCCTTCTCACGTAAGAATCAATAATTGAAAAAAATCTTGTAATACCGAAAAGTCATCTTTGTGCAACTATTCGCGTATCGTATTTTTAACCACCATATATTCCAACGAAGTTAATTGGAATAACTACGCCATTATTTATAAAAACTCAATTTTGTCATTTTCTTCATCCCAATCATATATCCGTTATGGAGCCCATAAATGGTCATGCTATTGTCATACAAAACTAAGCGAAAGAATATTCCACAACCAAACGAATATTCCCCGATAAAAATGAATATTTTATAACCACTTGCTTATTTTGAAAAAAAATTCATATAACACCCTTAACTTTGCTTTTTATCAATTTAACCATTTACTGAATAGAAAAATTGAATACTTTTATTTCATAAAATTCGGGGTCTTACATCAACTGTGTGTCGGACTTTGTTCGATGAGCCTAGACTTTGGTCTGGTGCGTTTACTCGCTTTTATATATATATATATATATACTTATATATATGAACTGTGGTCGAACTATGTTCGATGAGCCTGGATTTTACATCTGGTGCGTTTATTACTTTTATATATATATATATATATATATATATATATCTCCTCGAGTTCCCTTCATGGTAGTTGATCGCTTTTACAACTTTCTTTACATTTAAATCTGCTCGAGTTTACTTACGTGGCGATTTAATTGCGATTCTGACTTTTAATGACTTTATTTATATTTTGATCCCCATTGGAGGTGCTTCGTGGTTGATCATGTCTATATATATATATATATATATATATATATATATATATATATATATATATATATATATATATTTACCGCTTTTATATATATACCTGCTTATTGCTTTTATACAAATTGCAATATTCTGTGCGCCTAGGAATCATGTGATCACAGATTCATCCCATTGGATCTAGATTCGGTTCCCGTGATGGACATTTTTAGATGTAAGCAGCTTATAAATTATTCTGCGATGTCTGTATTTCCTCAGATGGTTTCCATACCCACGAGAAAGTCGGCATTATTTTTGGATATATTATTTTTCATACAGATGCCTCGCATCCGTCAAATAAAATCAATTTAGCCGCTCACTTAATAAAAATGGAAGTGTAAAAGGTCTCAATTCCTATTGAGCATCAGGGTTTGCAAAACCTCTTTTATAAAACATCATTGCCATATCTTGCTAAAAACTGAATTTTTACATAAATTCAAATCTCACGTGTATATAGGTTCGAAAGAGGCCTCGCACAACTTTCATATAACAACACATCAACCCCACACACACACACACACTAAGATAATAGTTTCTTGAAAAGAGGCGGCCACCATGGTAACATGATGGGATGTCGGGGGTGCCTAACACCTTCCCCGTAACCAAGTCCCCGGACCCTAAACGAATCTCGGTTTTCACAATTCAGTATATCGATGTCATCATCAACGGGTCATTGTCTAAACCTTTTCTCCAGTTGTGTTAGTACAACCATTTAAAAACCAACTGGCGATTCTTAACAATCCCATCGTCGACATTATACATATGGGACCTTTTTCACTTGTTTTTTCAAATAAATCTCACCTAAAATGAGAACACCAAAGAACAAGTAACGGAAAGGGACACCCAAAAATCCCGACGTCGACATATTACCCTTAAATGATTTTTAAAATATTTAAAATCATTTTAAATTAATTATCATTAATATTAAAGTATTAATGTATTATTTATCAAAATATTAAAAGTCATTAAGTATCACTTAATAATATTTTAATTCATTTATATCCTTTTAAATAATTTTTAAATTAATAAAACCATTTTTAAACTATTTATTATTAAATAAATTTAATATTATTAATAATAAATTAATAATCATTAATATTAATTTATTAATGAAATTATCCTTTAAATATTAAAAGTTATATTTTATAACTTAAAATATCTTTAAACACTTTATTTTCATTTAAAATGATTTTTTCTAATTATAAAATCATTTTTAATTAATTTATTTAATATAATTACTAATTAAATAATTAATAAAATTTGTCTTAAAATATTAAAAGTTATATTTTATAACTTAAAATATTATTAAATACCTTTTTATCATCTAAAATGATTTTTAACATAATAAAATCATTTTTAATCAATTTATTTAATGCATTTATTAAATAAATAAAATATAAATAATATCCAAATAATTATTAATATTTATGAAAAATATGTCAAATTATTAAAAGTTAATTTTTATAACTTAAAATAATTTTTAAAATAATTTTTGGAATTTTTAATAATTAATTTCTATTTTTAAATGATTTTTGGAAAATAAATTAAATAAAATAAATAAAACTGTCGCTATAGTCTTTAGCGACAAAATCTGTCGCCTTAGGTGTTCTTGAGCCCTCAAGAACATTCATAGCAGTTAACAAGTGAGCACGTTTGACCAAACATTACTCTCTGATTATTGTGTTTCTGGGTAAGTAAATGATTAGAGGTTGTAGTACTACTATCAGACTACACGATCCAACAACAAACATGGCCAACAAACATAAAACCAGAGAGATCTAGGCTTGAAAAGTGGCTATCAGAGATGTTCTTCATTTCTGGGTTACCCAGAAATGAAGAACAGTTTGACTGTCCACTTTTGGGCTTCCACAACTTGATATCCTGTTGATGTTTAAGTGATTTAAGGCTTTCAGGTTCTAGACCACATGTAGTACTATAGATCTATCACAAAACATCAACATAACAACAACACATCAACCCAATATGGACCGGTCAAAGTAGTGGTCAGAAACTGCTTATGAAGGTTTATGGGTTACCCAGAAACTTCATCCGGTAGTTTCGTCCACACCACTTTGACCACTGATTACTTTGAGTCAAAGAAGGATATAAATATTCTAGAGGCATGGTCATGTAGCCTACACTTCAGACAACAACATTACCACAATAACAGAGTCTAACACGTAAAAACAAGCAAGATATAAACGCATGAACATGCTGTCAGACTTTCTGGGCACGTTCTAGGTTACCCAAAAACGTTTCGGTTAATGCTTGGCCAATTCGTGGTTTGACCACTAATAACTTTCAATCGACATGATCGACTCGATTCCGTTTGATTCAAAGATCTCATGGCATACTACAAGATCAAAGCTTAAAACACAAAACTAAACACGTAAGGAGATCTGAAGGCCCCACATTCCTTGTCGAGACAACAAAATTTTATTTTTCCAGATTTTTAAATCTTCAAATCGAGCCTCTAGATGTTATGGATCTAACATCTAACAACCTGATCATCTTTATACACTACATACAACATATTTAACACAAAAACTAACATCTAACATAGGATCAAAAGTCGATTTCGTTTTAGGGTTTATACCTCCCATGAAAGCAATCTTTGATTCTTGCTACCGATTTGGTTACGGAATTCATGGGGCTTGCTTGAGGGATCTGGTCTAGCAATCGAAATTCGTGGGTTTAGAGAGAGAGGCTCAAGGTTAAGTATTTGTGCAAAATATGAGCTAGCAAGTGACATTTTCTCTCTCTTAATCTATTTATACCACTTAGATTCAATGAATCTAACTTGCAAGGTGTCAATAGAGATAAGCTTGAATGAGTTTTAGGCATGTGCTATAAATCTAGAGTGATGACTTGCAATCTAGCTTATTAAATAAATACCAAAACGGCTAAGTTAGTAAACTAACAAAGTAATTTAAGGGTATTTTTGTCCATGATGCTTGAATCTAGGTTAAAATCAATAGATCTTAAAGCTTAAGGTTTCCCAAATAATTTCTAGGGTTTAAAAATTGAAGTTTAAAGTTTAATAAAATTTTAATTAGACCACACTAATTAAAATTAGGGATTTTAAAATAATTAGGGTTTCTTAATATTATTAGGGTTCCCTATATTATGAATTAGGGTTGCCTAATTAACAATATAATTTATTAAAATACTAATTAAGGTTACCATTTTAGAAATTAGGGTTTCAAATTGGAAATTAGGGTTTTAAATTTACAATTAGGGTTTCTAGACAATAATTAGGGTTTACCTAATTAGCACAATATAATAATTGTCATTAATCACGTACCACTATTTCTTACCAATCGAAAACTCTGGTTTAAGTTTCAAATTAGGGTTTAACGAATCAATGCTACTGTTTTAACATACCACAACATAATTGACCAACCATTATCTATACGTATATACAATATATATTTATAGCACTGAGAATCAAAATATAATATTATTATATCATTATTCTCATTCCTCAATAAAAATCCAAAATTAGGGTTTGGATTCCATATCTGATTTATTATTCATATTTAACATTATTAATTAAGTTAAAATAATTAACTTAATTAAACTAGCATAAATTCATATATTAAAATAGATTAATTATTATAATAATTCTAATAATCATTTCATATATTATTTAAATAATATATAATTATATTTTCATGAAAAATAAATAATAAAAACATTTCTACTATAAAATTAATTATTAAAAGAATAAACTTTATAATAATAAATAATTACAAAATAAAATTATTTGTAAACATTCGTGTAATAAATATATTTTTATTTACTACATAATTACATATACACATTATCTTGTACAAATCCTCATCCTTAAAATAATAAAAAGAATATATATATATATATATACGCAAAATTTCTAATTTAATTATATAGAAAATATCGGGTTGTTACACCTTCACTGCTAAGCCTACTGAAAACAACGTGTTTTCAATCTAACCATTCCTATACGTTAGTACAGTCCATCAACTTACCACACATTATGAGTTCAGGAACTTTCCACAATAATATGAGTTTAAGAACTATCCAGACATGACCATATAAAGGTCCATTCACGAGACGTTCGAAAACATACCATATTATTATGAGTCACGAACTTACCATAAGTATGAGTTTCTAGAACTCGCACCTACCTTATTGTTCTCTACCTACCAAGTATATACATGAGAAAAGATTCACCTTATCGCCATATACATCTTGATAGCGCGACCAATTCCAATGATTATCACTGCAATAAGCTAAGCAGTTGTTACACCAAGCACAAACCTCTGCCCATAACAAAGGTTCATATAACTCAGCTATCACATGAGTCCTCAATTGAAATTTTACAACTTCTAAATCTCTCTCTACTTAATACGAATTTTCTTTAATTCATATACTAGCCTTCACAACTCAAGCTAAGTTCTTCTTCCCGTACTACTTCATAGTACCCTTCATTCATAGCTTTTGCTACAAATCATTCATCGTTTAACAACTCATCTGTTACTACGAGTCACTATGATCACGTGGTGATCTTCTTATCCTTCTCTCTACGATTATAGTCTTAGGTACTCCTACCTAAGGTTTATAACCTATCAGCTCTGATACCAACTTGTAACGGCCCGAAATCTGGTCTATCTTCACACCCGGATTCCGTACGTCACGAGTACATCATTCATCCAACATACATCATTATATACTGAAATATAACGACATACTGTAAAACCCCAACTTTTTGAATAAAGATGAATTTTCTATAAATATTATTTTTGAATATTATGGAGAGAAGTTGATATAATGTTTTAGTTGTGGGTAATATTTATAAATATTGCAAAGTACGCAAGTTGTTATATAATATTCGATTGGTCGGGGAATATTCGTTTTAACGGGGAATATTCATACAACGGCACAATCATTGGTGGACCCCACAACGGAATTATTGTCGGATTGAGAAAATGACAAAAATACTTTATGAAAATAATGGCGAAAGTTTTACTGTTAATCTTGTTGAAACACCCTAAGTTAAAAAGTACAATGAATGGCTGGCATTGCGTAGTAGGACCGCAGTATTAATTATTGATGCTTACGTAATAAGTCACTCAGTTTTGTTGGTATTATTAATGTAATAATACAGAAAATCTTATTATATAAAACAAAATACTTTTATAAAGTTATTCTATACATAGAATATATTATATTCTATTATGATAGTGTTGCATAAAGGCCTACATAGTGTTTTTGCATAGTAAATTTTTTTATATAAAAGTAATACTTTTATAAAGTTA
Organism: Panax quinquefolius; assembly: GCA_020205615.1. Taxonomy (NCBI): domain Eukaryota; kingdom Viridiplantae; phylum Streptophyta; class Magnoliopsida; order Apiales; family Araliaceae; genus Panax; species Panax quinquefolius. The sequence goes on from CM035162.1 coordinate 96,977,069, forward strand.
TCTCTGCTTTATTAAACAATAATTAGAATATATTATATTTTATTATGCATAGTATTTGCATAAAGTACTCACATAGTGTTTTGCATAGTAAAATCTTTTATAAAGTTATTCATTTTATTAAATTATAAATAGAATATATTATATTTTATTTAAAAGATTTTGCTTTAAATATGGACCGTCAGATTAAAGTAAATCAATCTGACCGTTTCATGAGTTAGTTACTATATGATCCATTTTTCTATAAATAAAGCTCATTCCTTCATTATTTTCTTTAATTCAATTCCTTTGAAACTCTAGAGAGATAAACTATAGAGAGAGAAGAAAGTATTCTCGCTACTTCACTACTTATATATCCAAAGACTCTTCTTCTTAAGGTAGGAATATTATTTGTTGTACTACTCGTGAGGGTGTTATTCTTTTGTATTCATGAAGAGAACTTATGTTATTCCATTCTTTATTATTCTGTTGAATAACTTTTGTACGCGCTGCTACCCTATACTTGGTGACATTCTTCTATTATTCCGCTTTTACTATTACATTTGGAATATCCATGCATAAGGCGTTTACTCTGGGGACTGATTCCGCTTTTTATTATTACATTGGAATATCTTGTGCATGCGTTTTACACCTACTCGTTTCCGTCTTTATTATTATTATTGGAATATCCTATCTCATGCGTTTACTTATTTGGACTGATTCCGTCCCTTATTAGTATTCTCATTGGAATAACTTTTATCATGCTAAGCATCGCATGCATGGTGATTTCGTTGTTATTCCATTCTTTATTATTCTGTTAGAACATCTTGTCTTGCATGAATTTCACCGACTTCGGTTCCGTTATTTAGTATTCTATCGGAATAACTCCGTCTCATGCAAGTACCACATGCGTGGTGATTTCTTTTGTTATTCCATTCTTTATTATACTCAATTGGTTAAAGTTTTGACTTCTATACTCCATGAAATTAGTGGAATATCCTCGATATTTAAGGCTTGACCAAATCTTTTCATGAAAATATTCTTCTGAGCATTCTTGAATTTTACTCTTCAAAGCAATATCATGTTGACAATTTGGACGTTATTGGTTCTTGGACAAATTAATTCTTGAACTTGTTTTATTGAATCCTTATATCATTGTCATCATCCTCATATATATATTTTTTGAAAGTTATATGTGGCCTGTAGTGCATAGATGGACTTGGTATGATTATGACTAGGGATTATTCTTGTAATCATTTAATCGTAATGTTATAAATGATGTGGTAAAAGTCCTCATTGGCCCGTAGTGCATTGATGGACAGTTGTTGGCATGATCATGACCATTAATGAATACACAAATATTCTTGGCCCATAGTGCATGGATAATTGTGGTTGTGATACTAAAGAATATCCTTGGCCGTAGTGCAGGGGTGATTCGATGATGTGGATTATTTATTGTCGAGTCCCAAATGATAAAAGTGATGAAAACCTTTTAAATCATAAAAGATAGTAGATTTTATTCTCTACTTGACTCTTTTAATGGATTGCTTGTTCACCGAAGTTAAACTTGATGTTTGTTATATTGTATTAGTTTAACATCATTTAAGGCTAATGATAATTTATTACGCATTATCATAGTCATAATATTTCTTCTTGGGCTAGTTGAGCTTACCCTTTCTTTCACTTTGTTCTCTTGAGAAATGAGAATATAGGCGGAACGAGTCTGAGAACTTAGAGTGATGGTCCTAGATGGTGCATTAGTAGTCCTCATTATTCGTGAAATAGTGTGATAATAATTGTAATGAGGACTCCTTTTGAGTTTGTATACTCTCTAGTAGACACATATTTGTATTCAAACTCACGCTTTATGTTTTGTCGTATTGTACACGACAGTTGTATTATTAAGTTGTATTTGAATTTTGTACCATGTATCTGGCGACTCAAGATGGGTGATGTATACCTAATTTTGGGGGCGTCACACATACACTCTCAAATCCCAGGTTCTGGAAACCTTATAACCTTTTTCATTACAAATAATAATAAATACATTATTCATTTCATCTTACAAGAGTGACTTTTATCCGCCACCAAGGATACATAATAGTTCATTAGACTAGTCTATTGTTCAGTTTTATCTTTCTACATTACAAGTCTTCATTTGATCTTCTCGCCCATTCACCTTCTGAATGGACTTCATCTTAATACCGTCAGCTTGATCTTTACGGGATCTTTAAGTTCTTCTAACCTTGTTTGCTGAAAATTGTTTTTCATTTAAAGCAAGTGTGAGCATTCAATTACCCAGCAATTCATAACAGTTGAACAAACAACTTCAGAATTAAAATATTTCTTTAGAACTTCTATAACCGAACAAAGGTTATGAAGCAGCTTGAATAATAGGAATAGTCTCGATTCCTATCATCTTAAAACATCAGTCATTTTTACTTTGAAATACTTTCATTCTTTTACCTTTTTCATACACATCATATCTGGCTAGAATCATTAGCAACGACTTAACAATAACGGTTCATGTATAAACAGAACATACTTGTATTGAACAACTCAATCACAAAACAATGCATATCAAAGAAACACCGAAGTGTTCAAATTGTGGCTCAATGCCTCATACGTTCTACCACATTGTACACATATCGTACATTCGCACATAGACAGAACTTCTCAAGTACAACATTTGAGAAGTTTAAGAACTAGCATTCATAAAATATTAATGAAGTTAGGAAACTTGCCTTACACCCAGCTAAAGCTTACACTGAACTGCTCATTTCAATTCCTATATAACACATAAGGAGAAAACATAAACACCAATTAGTCATATATTGAACTTACGCATTGGTTTACTTAACTTTACTTCTTAGGGTTCGCGTTCTTGCAATATAAGTTTACGCGATTAACTTCATTTACTAGTTTACGGCTTTATGACATACAGAGATGTCTTACTCATACGTTCATCATCTTGGATGATTTATATTCTTATCTTCTTCTTATAACCACAACTACAAAATAGTAAATAGACAACACTTAAACCACAACATTTTTTATAAAAACGTTGTGGTATTTTTTTTTAATAAAACATTTTAGATATATATAAAAAAATGTTATCTATTTAAAAGAGCATTTTTTTGATTTTAACTAGATAACGTTTTTTAAAAAAAACACTATCTTATGCAAAAAACACGGAGCAATGGATAAAAAAGTGGAACAAAATTTGAAATTAAAACGCGACAATTTTTTCTTCTCTCTCCTATCTCTGTACGCCAGATCTGAAATTCCTCACTCCACAGCCTCTTGCCTCTCGACTGTGGCCTCTCTTCCCCGTCACCGTCCCTCAAACTGGTTCAATCGTCCCCTAACTGGTCCAATCGCCCCCTGAAGGAGACAAACCAGTCCCAAGATTTCGATGAACAAAGAAGACCAGTCACCGAAGAGTCGAGAATACGTGACGAAAAAGAGAAAATGGAGAACCTACTCTGTCGACTCACGTCAGAGAGAGTTCCGCTACGAGTACTCTACGTTTTAATTAAGGGAAACACCAAGACGAAGGACCAACTCATCGAAGCCCTAAAAACTAATCGATGCGAGTCCGCTCCTAGGTATGTTTTAATTGATTTTTGATGAATAAATTTTCAAGTTCTGAGTTTTTATTGTGTTTTATAGCTGAGTATTGATGTTTGTAGTAGGAATTTATTTTTACAAACCTCTTTTAAGTGGTTAGGTATGGGATTTTCATTATCTGCAGTGAGACTAATGGTTTGAGTATGTTTTGTTATTTTGGTATTAAATTGATGGTTTTGCGATTTGGGCTTGAGAAATTGGGGTAATTTATTTGTGAGGTTTTTGATTTGTTTTGTTTAGGTCAAGACTGGAATGACGATGACTGAAAAGATATTGGCTAGGGCTTCTGAGAAACCCTAATTGAGCCCCGATGAAAATGTTTGGGTTAATTTTGAACACAATAATCCGTGACCTGTGATGAACCAAACACCTGCAAGTACGTAATATGAAATCAAGATGAGAATTTTTTTTAATTAGAAACAATTATTCCTAGAATATTTTTTCCCAGTGAAGTGACATAATAATGTTATTACATGTTTAAGTTACCTGGATTATCTGCACGAAATCTAATAGATGTCCATCCACCGGATGGTACGCCAATTGTGTTCCTCTCAACAGGGTCAACAAGATTAAATTTCTTGGAATCTGTCTTGGATTAAAGTTTCCAAGTCCTCTCCCAACCTCGAAGAAATTGAATCCATATAGATGAATTGGATGGTTCTCCGGGGATATAATACCAGTGTCTTAAAGAACCACTTGGACTGTGGAGTTGTAAGATAACCTATAAAGTTTTGTTTCGGTTGTGGTTCCTAAGTTTGCTGGTGGAGTGCCTGTATAATTGAAAGCAACAGGAGGGTTCCCAGGAAAATCAGTGGTGAAAACTCCTTTAGTCTTGAAGTAATGTGCTTGAAGCAGAGCTGTGGTGGGCATAGTAAAGGTGACATTATTTACAGCTGCCACAACACGGCTTCCGTTACCAGCCTTACAACTTGGGCACGGGTTAATCCCTAGTCCAACTGTGAACAAAAGGGTGTGATCAACTGTTAATGGGACATTGGCTGGAAAGATTTTTGAATTTAGGCTTCTGAGAGAGTTTATGAAGTTGTCAGCAGCTGGGGTGGCGTTTTGAGGTGGTGACTTTGTGGTGGTGGTTAGAGAACTAGAAAGTGATCCTAAATAGTGTAAAGTTGCGGTTGCAGTCACATTGTCTACAGTAATTGGAGAGTCCATAAATGGCGAAACGGCGACAAGGTACCTGCCCGAGCTTTGATCTGCAGTCACTATGACATTGGTGGTTTGGCCAGGGGCAATCACAATTGTGTTGGTTTTGAAAGGCTTTACATAGGTGGCATTAACTTCAACTACTGTCAGCTTGTGTCCAGCAATCTTGAAGAAGAGTTCTTCATTGAGTGCAGCATTGATAATACGCAACATGTAGGATCTTGAAGTTAATTTTGAACACAATAATCCGTGACTCTTGTGCACTGAACATTGCATTCATCTTTTTCCGTCCACCTTTTGAAGGATTCTGAAAATGGAGAAGACCTGTGATGCTTCGACAGCTATTTGACAAAAATTGGTCCCATATTCTCTTCAAGCCTATGGTTGTGGTAAGCACGAATATTTCTCCTGACCCCCATTTCCCTGTGAGGAAAAGAGATAGGCATATGTTGCCAAATCTATATATTCTGCAGTGCATGGGTTGGGCATCACAAATGTAAATTTTGGCCATCCCTTAGAAAGTAGTATGCATATCTACCTTTTGTATGTTTTGATATATTTGCTATAAAGATTGAGCATATTTTGCCTTTGGTAATTGGCATGATATGTTTGTCATTTTAATTAAATGATGGTGATAGATTTTATCATATGTAATTGGGGAGAAAGCACAACCTATAGGAAGATAGATAGATTCCTACTAGATATCGCATTAGTTATCAGCATCCCTGGTGACAAAAGTCTTCAAGTTCTTGTGGGTTTCCCCTTATATGTTGTTCAAGGTGATTTTAAATGCAACTATCTAACAATTATGGTCTACTATTATTTGTTTGTATTGTGATTTTGTCCCTCTCTTATCCTCATATTTTATTTCCTTCCAGGATACCTGCAATAGAAAGAGCAACCAACAAAATCTGGGAACCATCAAGTCTTCTAACTTGTGTACTGATATTATTGAGTATACAAGTCCAACAAAAACTGTTGTACTATTATTTGTTTCACTTGTATTTTTACTAATTTATTTTTTTTTTCATAATCAATGCTTGAGACATTTAAAACAGTAAACGAATAGTATTATTGAGATGTATTTTGAATGGTTGATACATTTTGGCTTTAAATTTAAATGAGAATTTAGACCTTTGAGTTATATATAATGGCATTAGCATATTGCAAGTGCATTGGTAATGTGAGTGAATCACAACTTTTTTTTTCCTTTTTTTTAATCTACAACATTTTAAAAACGTTGTGTAAATGTGCCTAAACGATGTCTAATACATTAAATTACAACATTTTTAGCCAGAAAATGTTGTGGAATCACACCTTTTACAATGTTTTTAAGCATCTGCTAATTTTTGAAAAACAAATCTACAACGCTTTTTTCCTAAAAAATGTTGTGTATTGTGCTTAACTATAACGTTTTAAAAACGTTGTGTAAGGGTGTCAAATAGACAATACCCTTAACCACGACGTTTTTCTGACTGAAACCACAACGTTTTTTTCGCGTTGTCTATTTACTGTTCTGTAGTAGTGAACCTCTCTAGGACTCAGCACACATCGCTTCTCTGCTAATAGTCCATATGGTACTCTGAGTGATTTCCCACAAACAACCAACAAACAAGTTCCTGTCTCATCTACACTGTCATCACAGTGAGTTAGATCGGTTGCCAGTTTCGTATATACCTTCGCTCTCTCAAGGAATTGTTTAGCCCAAATCTCCATATATCGACCATCAAAAGTTACGATTGTACCACAACCTAACTTCTCTTAACTTGTACGAACTATTAAACTATAATGTTCGATTAAGTCAATTTCTTATTCCTTACGGCTTTCTTGATAATTCATCTCTTATTTACTTTCGTTATCTATTATATGAACCCCATGTTCATTACCCTCGTCGCTCAACGTCTAAGGAATCACAACCATAGCAATCCCTCACATTCGTTCATCGCGACTACGGTCCCCAGATATTGGTTACGTAACCCGCGTTTATATTCTTTGTCATTTAATCTTGTTTAATCTATATGTTCAACCTTTAATAAAGGTTTACATCACTTGATTAAGTGTTACATTAGTTGAATATTATATTCTTTATCTTCTCTTACATTTCCCCCAAGAGTTGAGCAGTTAAAAGCTCATCTCTGGCTTTTTCCCAACACCGCATCTGCGCCGCCCTCCTTCATTATCTCTCGCCATGACGTGAGTTTGCGATACCCACCCCGATGCAAGCGCCACAAGACCACTCTACAAGGCATGACTAGCACTTGCGCACACAAGCCCCAACCTGAAAATTTCTCCAAGTGTTAAATCAATTTTGAGATGCTTACTTCGCGATCTCATAACTCCTTCGTTATAACTCGAAACGAGGTCGTTCCAAAGCCATTCTCTTCCTTATCATACGTACTTTAATACCCATCGAGTAGAAATTTATTCTAAATCCATTAACGTGCCATTCGATTGGCTTGATCTTCACCCTTTGTTCATTTTACGTTTTTAACGCTCTTCGTTTGTTCGTCCGTAATTTGGTCATTCGAACTCGGAACTCGTTCGGTCTTGAGTCCACGACTCATGTTTCTATGTTCTGTTACTTTCTTATGAAACCCTACCCACTCGGGTTCATTTACTAACTTTCTTATTCTCGTTTGTCTTTTATGAAATTTTCGCCATAACTTTGTTATAGCTAAGTTTTAATCCGTTCTTCATGAACGTTTCTAACATTCCTAACCAAGTAAGAAGCAACTAACTTATACACGATGGTTTTAAACTTGTCCATCAACAACAATTATTCTACGATGGTTTTAAATTTGTCCATCAACAATGTTCTTCGTGTTCTTCGCGTGTTCTTCGTGTTCTTCGTTCGTTCTTCATTTTAATCGATATTTTGGATTACGATTCCACTTTTTATTGGAATTTGATGTTATAGAACATCATTCCTTACTTATTTCACCTACTTATTCATATAATCCACTCGGATCGTTCAAATTCGCTATGAATCTTATACTTCCTTAAGAAATTTATTAACTAAATTTCTAAGTTCTTATTTCTTCTTTTCTCATGATTTCTTCCATATGAAATTATTTCTAACATCATCTTCTCCCTATTCTCATTAAGCTATGTTTTAAATATATTAAACTTAAAGAAAATATTAGAAGAAACTAGGGTTTGGATTACCGTTCTTCTTTAATCCTCTTCCGTTATACAAAGCCGGCGATTTGTAAGATTTTCTATTTCACGATCACTTTTGATCCGAGCATTCATGCTCACGCTCTTCCTTCTCCCTCTTCATCCGAGCTCTCTCTCTCTCTCTCTTTCTCTCTAGTGTAGGATTATTCAAAATCTCAAAATAATGAAATCTAGCTTCCTATTTATAGAAAACCAAAGCTAGGGCAATTTAGTCATTTCGCCCCTTTAACCTCCTTACTATTCCAAACTTAGCCACCAAGTGGCCGCCCCTCTTTCTCATGGGTCACCCCATGGGTTGCCCCATTGGTTTTACCCATCCGTTTACCCATCGGTTCGATCCCCTGTTTCTTTTCTTGGTTTGGGCCTTAACCCTAATTCTTATTGGGCCTATCTTGGGCTTGATTTCACAAAGCGTTGGGCTTGAAATAATCCAAGTCCAATTAGATTCTACAAAGTCCATGAACTCAAAGTCCATTAAGACTAATCGTATTCTACGCATCTCATTCTCGTATTCTCGTATTTTTTACGTATATAGTTCGTACGATATTCGTATTATACGTCGTACTAATCTTCTTACTATACTCATATAATAACTAGTATTATCCTCGTATTTCTCACACATAATAACCCTAATGATTATACGTGATCATAAAATTCTCGGAACTCACTTTACCTAACCCTTAGGTTTTGAGTCCGCAGGCGAAAACTTTGTTTTTGCCATAACTGAAATATTATTGAATATTCCATCATGTTTCAACATTTTACGTAATCAATAACTTCTTGGAATTCCAAAATAAATTTCCGAGCAGAAACGGATGAATAGTGCCTATTTGTCTTTTTCCCCGAAAAATATTTTGTTCCTGGAAAAATCTTATTTTCGTCTTGAAAATTCTTATTCGCTCAATCTAGCTCGTAGCCAGAATACTCCCATTTTATAATCATCCTAGGTTATAGAACGATTAATAAACACATAACACAGAATAGTATTAATAAGAATTTATTTTATTAATAACTAATTCTTTAAACCTAAATTCTGGATAATCCAAAAATTTCGGGTTGTTATAGCTGTTATTATAGAGAGAAATTATAGAGAGAAAGAAGAAGAGAAGTCTTCTACCTCACTATTCCAATTTCCAGTTTCTTCTAAGGTAAGGGGTATTATTTCTTTCGTATTCATGAAGAGAGTTATTTTCTTTCAATACTCGTAAGGGTTGTTATTCCATTCTTTATTATTTTGTTGGAATAACCTGTATGTGCGGTCTATCGCATGCCTGGTAAATTTTTTTGTTATTCCATTCTTTATTATTCTGTAGGAATAACTTTTATCATGTCTTGATCTATCGTATGCCTAGTGAATTCTTTGTTATTCCATTCTTTATTATTCATTTGGAATAACTCGTTCGCAAGTCGGCCTATCGCATGCATGGTGAATTCTTCTATTATTCCATTCTTTTATTATTCATTGGAAAGTCACATGCTGTGTGGACTACCGCATGCATGGTGAATGATCCTTTGTATTCCTTCCTTATTAAATTATGGAAATGATGCATCTGACGTGGATTACTGCGTATGGCGAGCAAAAATCCATTTGCGCTTTCATATATTCTATTATACTCAATTGGTTAAAGTTTTGGCTTCTACTCCATGAAATTAGTAGAATATCCTGGAAATTTGCATTTCATCCAGTATCTTTTCATGGAAATATTCTTCTAAGCATTCTTGAATTTTACTCCACAAAACAGTATCATGTTGACAATTTGGACGTTATTGATTTTTGGATAAATTAAATTATAAATCTTTAAAAATTTATCATTGAACTTGTTTTATTGAATTCTTATATCATTTTCATCATCCTCATGTTTATAATATGTTGAAAGTCTTCTGTGGCCTGTAGTGCATAGATGGACTTTGTATGATTATGACCAGGGATTATTCGGTATAATCATGACCGTAATGTTACAAATGATGTGGTAAAAGTCCTCATGGATTGCTAATGGATTGCTTGTTCCGCTGCAGTTAAACTTGATGTTTGCTATATTTTATCAGTTTAACACTGTTGAAGCCTAACGATAAATTATTCTGCATTATCTTAGTCATAATATTTCTTACTGGGCTAGTTGAGCTCACCCTTCTTTCACTGTTCTCTTCAGGAAATGAGAATATAGCTGGGACGAGTCGGGGAACGGATTGACAATCCAGATAGTTGTTTTAGTAGTCCTCACTATTCTACAAAATAGTGTGACAATAAATGTAATGATGACTCCATTGAGTGTGGATATTGTCTAGATGACAATATTCTTATTAAAACTCTTAGATTATGTTTTGTCGTATTTTACACGACTGTTGTATAATTAAGTTGTATTTGAATTTTGTATTATGTATTTGACGACTCAAGATGGGTGATGTATACCTATTTTGGGGCATCACAGTTGGTATCAAAACTTAGGGATATGATCCCTGACTAAGATGTGAGACTAAACTAGGAGGGGAGAGACAGGGAATTCCTTCGCTAGTATGACCTACCTAAGTTTATTTGGTATTTAATTGGTCGGTCACATTATAGGGATAATATGTTGCATGTCAATTAACCCTTGTTTTGTGGCAGTATTTGAAAATGACATCCGAGAATATTGAAAATGACCAAAGACATGCAACTATATTTTAGAATAGTCAAGTAGAGCATGATATCTACTATCTTCTATGATTTAAAAGTTTACCATCAATTCTATCGCTGAGACTAAGCTTAATAAATAATTCACATTACCGAATTATCCATGCACTACAGGCCAAGGATATTCGTATTTTCACCAATGGTCATGAACACACCAAAAAATAATTCATCTTTGGACCCTTGGCCGATGAGAACGCATGGTCATGATCATAGCAATAACTGTCGTTGAGACTCGACTTAATAATTAGTATCACAACCACGAATTATTCATGTCATACGGGCCAAGGATATTCATGTAATCATCAATGGTCATGATTATACCGAATAATCCCTAGTTATAATCATACCAACAACTGTCCATCAATGCACTACATGCCACTGAGGACTTTTACCACATCATTTGTTACGGGTCATGATTATATACCGAATGATCCCTAGTCATAATCATACCAATCAACAGTCCATCTATGCACATAAGCCAAAGATGACTTTCATCACAATATAAGCATGAGGATGAGGACAATGATATAAGAATTAATCAAACGAAATCAAGGATAAATATTAAAGACTTTAAATTTATCCAAAGTTTAAAAATATCCAAATTGTCAACATGATACTACTTTATGGAGTAAAATTCAAGAATAATATTCATGTAACAAAAATAATTTAGACAGAAAAGAAATATATTTTTCAGATGAATAGTACTCCGTGAATAGTACCATGTGAATAGTACTTCAGGAATAGTACCCCATGAATAGTACTTTGTGAATAGTACTCATGAATAGTACCCGTGAATAGTAACTCGTATTCGTAAATAGTACTATATACGTGAATAGTGCCATATACGTGAATAGTACCTATAAATAGTACTCCGTGAATAGTACTCATAAAAGGAAAATACAAAAGAAAACGATATTCCATGACGAGTACAAAAGAAATGATATCTCATATGAGTATAATAGAATATACGAAACTGCAAATGGATTTTCACCCGCCATGAGGTAATCCACGTAGACAGATCATTTCCACAATTTAATAAAGAATGAATACGAAGGGTCATTCACCATGCATGCGGTAGTTCGTGTAGACAGGTTATTCCAAAGGAATAATAAAGAATGGAATAACATAAGAATTTCACCATGCATGCGGTAGTCCGCGTAGACATGTTATTCCAACAGAATAATAAAGAATGGAATAACAAAAAGATTTCACCATGCATGCGGTAGTCCGCGTAGACAGGTTATTCCAACATAATAATAAAGAATGGAATAACAACCCTTACGAGTATTGAAAGAAAATAACTCTCTTCGTGAATACGAAAGAAATAATATCCCTTACCAATACAACAAATAATACCCCTTACGAATATTGAACGAATATAATATTCCTTACGAAAATTAAAAATAATATCTCTTCTGAATATGAAATAAATAATACCCCTTACCTCAGAAGAAGACTGGATACTGGAATAGTGAAGTAACAGACTTCTCTTCTTCTTTCTCTCTATAGCTTCTCTCTCTATAATTACTCTTGTGAGTCTTAGTGAATTGGTGAGAATGAAGGAAGATTGAGCTTCTATTTATAGGAAAACATATTTTCGATAATTGCACGTTTTGGGGCTTAACAGTATAATACTTTCATCTTTTCCTTCATTTTTAATTTAGTCTTGCAAGTATTATCAAACTTGCACCACCTCCCTTAATAGTACATCATGTGAATCAATAGTACAATCATGTGAATCAATAGTTCTATACATTTGAAAAAAAATAATTATAGTATAGTACATTCATCTATACCTCCATTTTTAATTTAGTCATGCAAGTATTATCAATCTTGCACCACCTCCCCTAATAGTACATGCATGTGAATCTATAGTACACACATGTGAACAAATAGTTATAAGCATGTGAATTAATAGCAATTAATTTCTCATTTATCCGATTAATTACCCGATTGGTCAATATAACCTCCAGACATCAATTATTATCGAAATACTTGTCGATTTCCACCAACACTAATAATCCCTACACAATGAAAATATTTTTATCAACAATTTCATTTTTGAATTTTTGAAGTTTGATTTTTTCTAAAAAAGTCAACTATTGACTTTTTGACCAAAAAGTCAACCCCGATAAATTTTGTGTTTATAGTCTATTTTTACTAATTTCATCATTCCAGATTCAAATATCACGTCCGTGTCTCCAAATTCAACTCCGAACTCAAATTCGATTTTTAATAACATTCATCATTAATATTATATCTTACAATATTAACAACTAGATTATTTCCAGGAAAGAGATGACTTTCCGATAAAGATTTCTCCCTATTGGCGTGCAATTAAATAACCTAACCCCTTTCCTCGACAAAAATTTCTAGACATTATCAATAATGCAAATAATAATATGAACAACTTGTCATCTCAATTATTAATTTAATAATATAAAATATTGTGACAATAATTGAATAAAACTAAGTGACTTCTCACATAAGCATCAATAATCAAAGATACAGTACAATATTGTGCCACTGTGCAACCACGCGTATTACTGTACTTTTATCAATTTAACCATTTACTAAATAGAATAATAATTATAAAAATTGAATACTTTCATTTCATAAAATTTTGGGTCTTACAATATCCCCTCCTTATGAAATTTCGCCCTCAAAATTTACGTACCTGGTAGTTCGAAGAGATGGAAATACATTGCTTTCTTTTCGGATTGTACCTTCCCGGTTATTTCCTCTATATCATGATTTTCCCATTGCTCATTTCCTATATTTCAGATATCATTCTAGAATACATCTTCAAAGCAAAGGTTAATTGACATATCATAATTTGTCAACTTATCAAGTAAAAATTTCAGCTTAGGTAAGTCACACACTAGCGAAGTATATTACTCGTCTCTCCCCTCCTAGTTCTAGACACATATCTCCGCCAATGACCATATCCCTAAGCTATGATACCATTTGTGACACCCCCAAAATAGGTCCACACGACCCATTCTGAGTTGCCAGATATCACACTACAGAAATCAAATACAAACTTCATTTATACAACTGTTGAACTATCGTATAAAATACAACAACACATAAGTTATGAGTTCTAATACAAATATATGTAACTCTCATGGTGCCTCAACCACAACACCTTACAATGGTACTTTACATAAAAGTACAATCAATAATTCTTTTAGAAATAAAAATCTTTGGAAAATGCTCAAGGAAATCTTCGTACATGGGAGGACATGCATCTAAGTTATGTTAGATATCATATGACTCGAGAATTATCCTTGGTTGACCCAATAAACCCCAAAGAAAAATGAGAAGATTACTGTCATATTCTTTCCAATGGTGAGTCTTCTCTTGACATATAATTATTTCCATCGTCTCCAATTGAGAATTATATTTCAACCAAACTCCAAGATTATATAGGTAGTGCTCATAGATATAATCAGCAAGTGCATGTGAACAAACCTGTCTTATGATAACACAAAGTCGTCTGTCATTATACATCTTATATGATAGTGGCAAAACACCCTTCCAAAGTTGGGTTCACCTCACCTTATTCGGTTCACCAAAATCAACGGTTAAAATGACATATAAAATACGACACACTTATCTAAAATTCTCAATAAAATTATTTCCATACTATTTTAGGGGAAACCTCAACAGCTATAGACCATCATTCTATTCCCCTGTTACACCCGCTCGACCCAGCTACACTCTTATTACCTGAATGGAAATGTGAAGCAAAAGGGTGAGCACAACTAGCCCAGTAAAGAATATCATGACTAAAGACAATTAAATTATCAATTGCCTTCGTCAATAATAAATCAGAGATTTAGAACATATGGTAGATGATAAAACTTTTCAACCACAGTGACAGCGAAACGAGCAATCCATTAGAAGAGTCAAATAGACCATAAAGTCTATTATCTTTTCCACGTTAAAAGTCTACCAACAATGTTTTATCTCTATAACATCAATCAACAATTCCTTTCCACAATCATATGAATAACTCATAATCATAATTGTGATTCTAAATTCCTCTTTGCACCCAGGACGAAACATAATTTTCTTCACCTGTCTTTACCTGAGACATCAAAGATCATGGTTATACCAAATCACAGTTCCTATTCATAATCATACTAATAAATTCAACTTTGCACTATGGGCCAAAGATATTCATTAACAGTTCATCTATGCACTACAGGCCAAAGACATACAACTTTATTTTATAAGAGTCAAGTAGAGCATGATATCTACCGTCTTCTACGATTTAAAAGTTTACCATCAATTTTATCGCTGAGACTCGGCTTAATAAATAATTCACATCACCAAATTATCCATGCACTACGGGCCAAGGATATTCGTATTTTCACCAATAGTCATGAACACGCCAAACAACAATTCATCTTTGCACCCTTGGCCGAATAGAACGCATGGTCATGATCATACCAATAACTGTCGCTGAGACTCAGTTTAATAATTAGTATCACAGCCACGAATTATTCATGCCATATGGGCCAAGGACATTCATGTAATCGTCAATGGTCATGATTATACCGAATAATCCCTGGTTATAATCATACCAACAACTGTCCATCAATTCACTACAGGCCACTGAGAACTTTTACCACATCATTTGTAACATTACGGGTCATTATTATACCCAATGATCCCTGGTCATAATAATACCAATCAACAGTCCATCTATGCACGTAAGCCAAAGATAACTTTCATCACAATATAAGCATGAGGATGATGACAATGATATAAGAATGAATCAAACGAAATCAAGGATAAATATTAAAGACTTTAAATTTATCCAGAGTTTAAAAATATCCAAATTATCAACATGATAGTACTTTATGAATAGTACTCATGAATAGTACTTTGTGAATAGTACTTTGTGAATAGTACCCGTGAATAGTAACTCGTATTCATAAATAGTACTATATACGTGAATAGTACTTCGTGAATAGTACTCCATAAATAGTACTCATAAAAGGAAAATACAAAAGAAAACGATATTCCATGACGAGTACAAAAAAAATGATATCTCATACGAGTATAATAGAATATATGAAACTGCAAATGGATTTTCACCTGCCATGCGGTAATCCACGTAGACAGATCATTTCCACAATTTAATAAAAAATGAATACGAAGGGTCATTCACCATGCATGTGGTAGTCCGCGTAGACAGGTTATTCCAATAAAATAATAAAGAATGGAATAACATAAGAATTTCACAATGCATGCAGTAGTCCGCATAGACATGTTATTCCAACAGAATAATAAAGAATGGAATAACAAATGGATTTCACCATGCATGTGGTAGTCCACGTAGACATGTTATTCCAACATAATAATAAAGAATGGAATAACAACCCTTACGAGTATTGAAAGAAAATAACTCTCTTCATGAATACGAAAGAAATAATACCCCTTACCAATGCAACAAATAATATCCCTTACGAATATTGAACGAAGATAATATTCCTTACGAAAATAAAAAAATAATATCTCTTCTAAATATGAAATAAATAATACCCCTTACCTTAGAAGAAGACTGGATACTGAAATAGTGAAGTAACAGACTTCTCTTCTTCTTTATCTCTGTAGCTTCTCTCTCTATAATTACTCTTGTGAGTCTTAGTGAATTGGTGAGAATGAAGGAAGAATGAGCTTCTATTTATAGGAAAACATAGTTTCGATAATTGCACGTTTTGGGCCTCGAAATATTACAGTATAATACCTTCATCTTTTCCTTCATTTTTAATTTAGTCCTGCAAGTATTATCAAACTTGCACCACCTCCCCTAATAGTACATCATGTGAATCAATAGTTCTATACATGTGAGAAAAATAATTACAGTATAGTACATTCATCTATACCTTTATTTTTAATTTAGTCATGCAAGTATTAACAATATTGCACCACCTCTTCTAATAGTACATGCATGTGAATCAATAGTACACATGTGAACAAATAGTTATAAGCATATGAATTAATAGCAATTAATTGCTCATTTATTTGATTAATTACCCGATTGGTCATTTATTATCGATATAATTGTCGATTTCCACCAACACTAATAATCCCAACACAATGAAAATATTTTTATCAATAATTTCATTTTTGAATTTTTGAAGTTTGACTTTTTTTGAAAAAGTCAACTGTTGACTTTTTATCCAAAAAGTCAACCCCGGTAAATTTTGTGTTTATAGTCTATTTCTACTAATTTCAACGTTCTGGACTCAAATATAACGTCTGCGTCTCCAAATTCAACTCTAAATTCACATTCGAATTTTAATAACATTCATCATTAATATTGTATCTTACAATATTAACAACCAGATCATTCCCAAAAAAGAGGGGACTTTCCGATAAGGATTTCTCCCTATTGGCGCGCAATTAAATAACCTAACCCCTTTCCTCGACAAAACTTTCTAGACATCATCAATAATGCAAATAATAATATGAACAACTTGTCATCTCAATTATTAATTTAATAATATAAAATATTGTGACAATAATTGAATAAAACTGAGTGACTTCTCACGTAAACATCAATAATCAAAGATACTGTACAATACCGTGTGCCACTGTGCAATCACGCGTATTATTGTACTTTTATCAATTTAACTATTTACTAAATAGAATAATAATTATAAAAATTGAATACTTTCATTTTGTAAAATTCGGGGTCTTACAATCTCCCCTCCTTATGAAATTTCGCCCTCGAAATTTATGTACCTGGTAGTTCAAAGAGATGAGAATACCTTGCTTTCTTTTCGGATTATACCTTCCCGGTTATTTCCTCTATATCATGATTTTCCTATTGCTCATTTCCTGTATTTCAGATATCATTCTAGAATACATCTTCAAAACAAAGGTTAATTGACATATCACAATTTGTCAACTTATCAAGTAAAAATTTCAGCATAAGTAAGTCACACACTGGCGAAGTATATTACTCGTCTCTCCTCTCCAAGTTCTAGACTCATATCTTCGCCATCGACCATATCCCTAAGCTATGATACCATTTGTGACACCCCCAAAATAGGTCCACACGACCCATTCTGAGTTGCCAGATATCACACTACAGAAATCAAATACAAACTTCATTTATACAACTGTTGAACTATCGTATAAAATACAACAACACATAAGTTATGAGTTCTAATACAAATATATGTAACTCTCATGGTGCCTCAACCACAACACCTTACAATGGTACTTTACATAAAAGTACAATCAATAATTCTTTTAGAAATAAAAATCTTTGGAAAATGCTCAAGGAAATCTTCGTACATGGGAGGACATGCATCTAAGTTATGTTAGATATCATATGACTCGAGAACTATCCTTGGTTGACCCAATAGAACCCAAAGAAAAATGAGAAGATTATTGTCATGTTCTTTCCAATGGTGAGTCTTCTCTTGACATATAATTATCTCCATCGTCTCCAATTGAGAATTATATTTCAAACAAACTCCAAGATTATATAGGTAGTGCTCATAGATATAATCAGCAAGTGCATGTGCACAACCCTGTCTTATAATAACACGAAGTAATCTGTCATTAGACATCTTGTATGATAGTGACAAAATACCATTCCAAAATTGGGTTCACCTCACCCTATTCGGTTCACCAAAATCAACGGTTAAAATGACGTATAAAATATGACACACTTATCTAAAATTCTTAATAAAATTATTTCCATATTGTTTTAGGGGAAACCTCAACAGCTATAGACCATCGTTCTATTCCCCTGTTACCCTCGCCTCATTCACCTACACTTTATTATTACAAAAGGGAATTGTGAAGCAAAATGGTGAACACAACTAGCCCAGTAAAGAATATCACGAGTAAAGATAATTAAATTATTACTAGCCTTCGTCAGTAATAAATCAGAGATTTAGAACATATAGTAGATGATAAAAAATTTCAACCATAGTGGCAGCGGAACGAGCAATCCATTTAAAGAGTCAAATAGACCATAAAGTCTATTATCTTCTCCACGTTAAAAGTCCACCAACAATGTTTTATCCCTGTAACATAAATCAAAAGTTCCTTTCCACAATCATGTGAATAACTCATAATCATAATTGTGATTCTAAATTCCTCTTCGCACCCAGGACGAAGATAATTTTCATCACTTGTCTTTACCTAAAAACATCAAAGATTATGGTTATACCAAATCACAATTCCTGTTCATAATCATACTAATAAATTCATCTTTGCACTACGGGCCAAAGATATTCATTAACAGTTCATCTATGCACTACAGGCCAAAGACATACAACTGTATTTTAGAGGAGTCAAGTAGAGCAAGATATCTACTGTCTTCTACGATTTAAAAGTTTACAATCAATTTTATAGTTGAGACTCAGCTTAATAAATAATTCACATCACCGAATTATTCATGCACTACGAGCCAAGGATATTCGTATTTTCACCAATGGTCATGAACACGCCAAACAACAATTCATCTTTGCACCCTTGGCCGAAGAGAATCCATTGTCATGATCATACCAATAACTGTCACTGAGACTCAGCTTAATAATTAGTATCACAACCACGAATTATTCATGCCCTACATGCCAAGGATATTCATGTAATCATCAATGGTCATGATTATACTGAATAATCGATATCTCTGGTTATAATCATACCAACAATTATCCATCAATGCACTACATGCCACTGAGGACTTTTACCACATCATTTATAATATTACGGGTCATGATTATACCGAATGATCCCTGGTCATAATCATACCAATCAACAGTCCATCTATGCACGTAAGTCAAAGATTACTTTCATCACAATATAAGCATGAGGATGATGACAATGATATAAGAATTAATCAAACAAAATAAAGGATAAATATTAAAGACTTTAAATTTATCCAGAGTTTAAAAATATCCAAATTGTAAACATGATACTACTTTATGGAGTAAAATTCAAGAATAATATTCATGTATCAAAAATAATTTAGACAGAAAAGAAATATATTTTTCGGGTGAATAGTAGCCCGTGAATAGTACCCCGTGAATAGTACTTCCAGAATATTACCCCGTGAATAGTACTTTGTGAATAGTACTCGTGAATAGTACTTTGTGAATAGCACTTTGTGAATAGTACGCATGAATAGTAACTCGTATTTGTAAATAGTACCGTATACGTGAATAGTACCTATGAATAGTACTCCGTGAATAGTAATCATGAAAGGAAAATACAAAAGAAAACGATATTCCATGACGAGTACAAAAGAAATGATATCTCATACGAGTATAATAGCATATACGAAACTGCAAATTGATTTTCACCCGCCATGAGGTAATCCACGTAGACAGATCATTTCCACAATTTAATAAAGAATGAATATGAAGGGTCATTCACCATGCATGTGGTAGTCCGCATAGACAGGTTAT
This sequence comes from Panax quinquefolius, assembly GCA_020205615.1. Lineage (NCBI taxonomy): Eukaryota > Viridiplantae > Streptophyta > Magnoliopsida > Apiales > Araliaceae > Panax > Panax quinquefolius. The sequence continues at coordinate 96,997,130 of CM035162.1, forward strand.
TCCAACAGAATAATATAGAATGGAATAACAGAAGAATTTCACAATGCATGCGATAGTCCACGTAGACAGGTTATTCCAACAGAATAATAAATAATGGAATAACAAAAGGATTTCACCATGCATGCGGTAGTCCACGTAGACATGTTATTCCAACATAATAATAAAGAATGGAATAACAACCCTTACGAGTATTGAAAGAAAATAACTCTCTTCATAAATACGAAAGAAATAATACCCCTTACCAATACAACAAATAATATCCCTTACGAATATTGAACGAAGATAATATTCCTTACAAAAATGAAAAATAATATCTCTTCTGAATATGAAATAAATAATACCCCTTACCTTAAAAGAAGACTGGATACTGGAATAGCGAAGTAGCAAACTTCTCTTCTTCTTTCTCTCTATAGCTTCTCTCTCTATAATTACTCTTGTGAGTCTTAGTGAATTGGTGAGAATGAAGGAAGAATGAGCTTCTATTTATAGAAAAACATAGTTTCAATAATTGCATGTTTTGGGCCTCGAAATATTACAGTATAATACATTCATCTTTCCCTTCATTTTTAATTTAGTCCTGCAAGTATTATCAAACTTGCACCACCTCCCCTAATTGTACATCATGTGAATCAATAATACAATCATGTGAATCAATAGTTCTATACATGTGAAAAAAATAATTACAGTATAGTACCTTCATCTATACCTCTATTTTTAATTTAGTCATCCAAGTATTATCAATATTGCTCCACCTCCCCTAATAGTACATGCATGTGAATCAATAGTACACACATGTGAACAAATAGTTATAAGCATGTGAATTAATAGCAATTAATTGCTCATTTATTTGATTAATTACCCGATTGGTCAATATAACCTCCAGACATCAATTATTATCGAAATAATTGCCAATTTCCACCAACACTAATAATCCCAACACAATAAAAATATTTTAATCAACAATTTTATTTTTGAATTTTCGAAGTTTGACTTTTTCTGAAAAAGTCAACTGTTAACTTTTTAACCAAAAAGTGAACCCCGGTAAATTTTGTGTTTATAGTCTATTTTTACTAATTTCATCGTTCCGGACTCAAATATCACGTTCGCGTCTCCAAATTTAACTCCGAACTAAAATTCGAATTTTAATAACATTCATCATTAATATTATATCTTACAATATTAACAACAAGATCATTCCCAAGAAAGAGGGGGCTTTCCGATAAGGATTTATCCCTATTGGCGCGCAATTAAATAACCTAACCCCTTTTCTCGACAGAACTTTCTAGACATCATCAATAATGCAAATAATAATATGAACAACTTGTCATCTCAATTATTAATTTAATAATATAAAATATTATGACAATAATTGAATAAAACTGAGTGACTTCTCACGTAAGCATCAATAATCAAAGATATTATACAATACCGTGTGCCACTGTGCAACCACGCGTATTACTGTACTTTTATCTATTTAACCATTTACTAAATAAAATAATAATTATAAAAATTGAATACTTTCATTTCGTAAAATTTGGGGTCTTACATAAAAGATAAAATAAATTTATCTTTTATAATAAAATAAATATATCTTTTATTCAAAGTTATCTTATTTTTACATTATGTATACATAAAAATAAATTTATCGTTTATTCAAACTTATCTTATCATTATCTTTTATTTTTACATTATGTATCTTTACATTATCTTTTATTTTTACATTATGTATACATAAAAATAAACTCATCTTTACATTATCTTTTATTTTTACATCATGTATACTTTATCAAATGAACCATAGTCATATGGGTGAGACCCACACTGCCGCCACAGCCGGTAGCGGCAGCCATGTATTAAATTGTTAGGGGCAATAATGTAATAAGCTAACGGACCAAAAAGGATAAAGGACTGCCGCTACAGCTTGTAGCGGCAGGGGGAATAATTGACCAATCCCAGCCTTCCATTGTCCAGATTAACGGTAATCAACTTGGTTGCTGAATAGTGCTCATAGCAAACATTTGCCACGGATTAAAACCCTATATATATATATATATATATATATATGATGGGGATCTAGTCCGGGAGTTTGGACTGGCTTAAGTTATGGAATTTATATTTTTTTTTTACTTTAAAAAAAAAAAAAGTAATACAGTGTTTTGAGTGTGATTTAGATACATATAACAATACAAGTCTGTACAGACTTGTTTTGTTATATGTATCCAAATCACATCCAAAACATTAATTGTATTATGTAAAAATTTCAGTTCCATAAAATATTAAACTTTTTTTAGTTATTTTTTTTAAATATAAAAAAAGTCCGTAACTTAAGAAAATGCGGGGAGTCCGGATAGGAACCGGACACTAAATATATATATATATATATATATATATATATATTTACATTTCAAGTCCTGCCTGGAGTTTACTTCGTAGTAGTTGATCGTTCATATATATATATATATATTCAGCTTTTATGTATATATATAATTGTTATTCAGTTTACGGGCTAGATTTGCCTAAATCTGGCTATTTCTTACTTTGACCGGTTCATGGTGACTAAACTGGAACCGTTGAAGCTGGAATAGTTTAGATATATTCAAATCTAGTTCTTTTTCTAGCTTTTTGAACATATTGCTTTCAAATGTGAGCCTAGGAATTATGTAATCACAGATACAGCTTCTGAATCTAGATTCAATTCGACAACGTATACAAATGGCACAGGATCGACAAAAGAGTTATGCGGATCTTCATCGAAAGGACGTAGAATTTAATATTGGGGATCATATATTGTTATGTATTGCTCCATGGAAGGGAGTTACAAGATTTGGGAAGAGAGGAAAGCTCAATCCAAGATTTGTTGGTCCATTTGAGATTCTTGACCGAATAGGAAATGTGACCTATAGACTCGCATTACCTCCAAGCATGTCTCGTGTTCATAATGTTTTTCACATATCTATGCTTCGTAAATATGTTAAAGACCCGAACCACATTATTGAGTTAGAACCAGACGAGATAGTCGAAGATTTAACGTACGAGGAGGTATATGTTAAGATCTTGGATAGGAAAGAGCATTTCCTACGCACTAAGGTTATACCACAAGTTAAGGTTTTGTGGAGAAACCGTGCTATTGAAGAAATTTCCTGGGAGTTGGAATCAGAAATGAAAGCGAGGTATCCTCACCTTTTCGAAACACCACGTACATACGTCAATTTCGAGGACGAAATTTCATAAGGAGGGGAGGTTGTAAGACCCCAACTTTTTAATGAATAAAATTGAATTTCCCCTATTCATTATCTGGAAATAATAAGGTGTTAATTTGATATAATACTTTGATTATGGTGAAATTTGCAAATTTTACAAAATAAGCAAGTGGTTATAAAATATTCATTATTTTCGGGGAATATTCGTTTGGTCGTGGAATATTCTTGTTGTCGTGGAATATTCGTGTGACGGCGCATCCATTTGTGGGTCCCATAACAGAAAACGGTCGGATAAAAAAAATGATAAATTTGAGTTTTTATAAATAACGGAGTAATTATTACCGTTAACACTGTTGGATTACCTGGTGGTTAAAGTACAAGATGTCGTGTGGTTGCACGATAGCACTACGGTATTGCCGCGATATTTTTGAATTATTGATTCTTACGTAAGAAAGCACTACTCAATAATTGTTACAATAATTCTTGCTCAATATTTTATTTTATTGATTCAATAATTCTTTGCGTTGATATTTTATATTATTGTTGTTTCAATAATTGTCACTTTGCAATATTTTCCATTATCGGATCAATAATTCATATTATTTGAATAATATTATTAGATAGCATTATTGGCAATGTATAAGGAAGTTCTGTCTAGGAAAGGGGTTTGGTCACCTAATTGCACGCCACTAAGGAGAAATCCTTATCGGAAAGCCTCCTCTTTCCTGGGAACGACCTAATTGTCATAATTGTGATTCTGTAATATTATTTGTGAATAATTAATTATTGATTTATATGATAAGTAAATATTTATTGTGGATATAAATGATGGATATATTTATTTTATGTGGATATAAATGAAGGAATTAATACTGAGGTGTTTTATCAGTATTTTGTCAGAATTGAGGTATTAAAAATTGTCCGTATGTGGATTTCGGGCATTTTCTGTTTGGAATTTGGAAAATTTTCTTCTACAAAGTTGTAGAGAATTTAATTTCCTATGGAATAGACATAAAATTTGTATTTTTTTGATAAAAGGGCTATTTATTATGAATTATTGATGTTTCAAAAATAAATGTTTTTATTAAAAATATTGTGGGCCCCACTTTTGGTTTGTGAGAAATGAAAAGTGCTGGAATTTATTTTCAAAAGTGGTGGGTGTGAATAGTAGCAGATAAAGCCATCAGGTAGCAGGTTAGTCTGCTATGGCGTTCTAAGCATTTTTCTATAAATAGGGTGCTTAGTTAGAATTGAAAATCACACCAGAAACAAGTTTTCTCTCTTTCTCTCTCTATATTATCGAGTGTATTTTGTGAGTATTTAGATACTTTGTGAGTTGCTATTCATCAGTGTAATTTCCTTCAGCCTTATACCTGATATTTCAGCCAGAAGTACTGTTCTTTTGAGGTAAGGGATGTTATTTTTTTCATAATGATGTTATTCTTTCAATATCATTATACCGAAATATTGGTATGGATTTTATTATGGAATTTCTACCTTTTTGTGTCGAGGTTACTATTCATGTATACGACATTATTCACGTATACGGCACTATTCACCGAAAAATAAAATTTTCTTCTTTTTGTCCAAGATGTCTATTATGGTTACTATCTTTGATTATATCCATGTTTTGATCTTTATTTTTGAATTCTGCTTCACAATTGGTTATTATGGAGTATTATTGAACTTGGATAAACTGTAATACGAATCCCTAATATTTGTCCTTTTGTCTCACTGGATTCGTTTTGTTTAAGATATTTTTCATCATCCTCAATCCTAAATGATGATATTATTGAATATCTTTGGCCTGTAGTACAAAGATGAATTATTAACTGATGAATATCTTTGGCCCGTAGTGCAAAGATGAACAAGTGTTGAGATGAACATGACCAACTGGTGATACAAATGAATATCTTTGGCCTGTAGTGCAAAGATGAATATTTGATTCAAGATGTATATTGATTAATGTTATATGGATAAAATATTGACGATAAACTTTTAAATCTTAGAAGATAGTAGAATTCATTCTCTACTTGACTCTTCTAATGGATTGTTGTTTCCGCTGCAGTTGTTGATCTAAAATTTGTTATCTATTATGTTCTATCAGATTTTTCCCTGTTGAAGACTAATTATAATTTGTTGTATATTATCTTAGTTATAATATTCTTTACTGGGTTAGTTGAGGTCACCCTTTTCCTTTTTGTTCCATTTTTCTTCTCAGGAGGTGAGAACATAACAGGAACTAGCTAGGGTATGGAGTGAGGTTCAGGATAGTTGTATTAGTAGTCCTCACTATTTTGTAAAATATTGTATCAATAATTGTAATGAGGACTCCTTTTGAGTTTGTATACTATCTATTAGATAATATTTGTATTCAAACTCACAGTATATGTGTTATCGTATTTTTCACGACAATTGTATTACTGAAGTTGTATTTATTTCTATACCATGTATTTGGCGACTCAGAATGGGTGATGTATACCTATTTTGGGGGTGTCACATCATATATCTTCAATAACTGAACAATAGTTACGAAGTACTATCGATAATTCAAAATAGCACTTCTTTTCCTTCAAAATGTTTTATAATGACGATATTCAGTAAAACATCAATTCCGGTCCAAGACCATGAACATTTCATAAGTTCTTTGAAAAGGACATCCCGACACTAAGTCCGTAAGTCCAGTATAGCTTACGAGCACGTCTAAGTGATCAGCCTATAGTACTCTATGTTAATCAACACTACATTCATTAAACGTATGTACGTTTAAGTTGTGGCAACCTCACGTTCCTGTCGTTTGACGACAAAACATTTTAGCATACTCAGTCTTCATTTGAAAACCACACCAACATAGTTTGGTAAAACATTGACAATACTTTGATAGATTGTAACATATCATAAGTCTAGCCGAAAGAATTGGCTTTGACTTCATCAGACATTAGTTCACGCGTAAGAATACATGAATCACAAAGCTTGTCCAGATTGAACTGAAACAAGGGTTAGAATACTTTCCTTTAGCGTCTACTACTATTATAACACGTGCACTTTAAGTCCTTAAGGTCTCTACAGTAGATAATAACATCACATAACATATTAGGTCATGAATATGACGGCATGGTTCCTAAAGAATCTTACCCTTCTTCTCAATCTAATTACGTATTAGATTTGTTATTTATTGGTTCCTACTTCCCGTTACTTCGTTCTTACGTTCACATACAATTAACTTACCTTAACCCTAAGTGATCATACTTGAGGTTTAATCATGACTTAATAATGTTTCATTAAGTTCCTTAGTTCATTGTTAATCAATTACCATTCATGCTATACTTATAAATTTCTTCATTGTCTAAACCTTAAGGCTGGCGCTGCGGCGCCAGCTCCCTTTACTTCAGCCATGCTACGGCGCCATACTCCAGGGGCTAAAGATCCTGGACTTCGTGACGCAGTCACGAGTCCCTTCTTCTGATCGTGTCTTTGCTGGCGTGAAACTCCGAGAGAGTCACGACTTTTCCCGGTGAGGCTCGGCGCTGCGGTGCCACCTATTTGGCCTTGAATGACGTGCATGCCGCCAAACTCAAGTGCACCGAAAAACTTGGGCGATTTTTCATCTTTGCGAAACTCCCGGGCTCGTAACTTCTTCGTTATAAGTCAGAATTGGCTTGTTCAAGAGCCTATAGTTCACAAATCACATACTCTACGTGTTCATGCAAGAATTTTATTTTTTTGACTTTGTTAACTCTAAATTCATCTATTAGTTCATTTTTAACGAAAACGATAAACGTTCGTGAACGTTCAACGCTCGTTTTTTCGTTATAAGTCGGAATCCGATCATTTTTGAGTCCGCAACTCTATAATGCCAAAAAAGACTTTTCTCCATCGAAAACCAACGTTTCTAAGTTCAAATACAAAATCCGACTTCCATTTCGAGAATTTCATAAATTCGACGATTATCGTCCAATCGTGTAAATTCCGGCAAAACTTCGTTAATTATGATTTTTTTCATTGCTTTAAATGGATTCAATCCGTCGACTAGACATCTCAACTTGTATATTATATCAACTTATCTTCATATTAAGTTATGGCTTATTCTTAATAAGTTTATAACTTAACAAATTATAAACTACAAGATTTCATTTGCTTATAACTTATTATTGATTTAAGTCCTTTAACCAACATTCTTACATCTTATTAACATACCAACCTCATTCATGTAAATATTATACAAGTTCAAATATGACCATCATAAGTTCATAACTTATTTAGGTTCAAATTACTTATTCATGACTTATACGGCTTAAGTCCATTGATTATCCAATTCTTATGTGTTCTTAACATACATGTTCATTAAGCTACACTTCTCTTATCACCCTACAATGGTAGAGATGGAAGATATAAGATCATAAGATTATTTACCTTTGATGACTAGCTTTTTTCTTCTTGAAAATCTAATAATAGAAGTTTGACTTATAAGTGCTTATTCTCTCTAACACTTAAGTTGCTTTATGTTGGATGAAGTTAACAAACAAATAATGAAATTTGAGCTTGCTATTTATAGGCTTTCTAAAGTTAGGGCACTTTGGTCAAAATCATAACCCACCTCCTTAGTAACCTCCTTACTATTCAATACTTAAACTCTAAGTTTACTTGCTCTTCACCTTAATTACTTGGCCACCACAAAAAATCCTTGGTCACCAAGATCACCCATGGGTTACCCCATGGATCAAGCTTTACCCATTGGATCAATAATTGGGCTTAGGTCCACTTAGATTAACTTATTCCTTTGGGCTTGCATTAATTTACTTAATTTGGGCTTCATATTAACAAACACTTGGGCTTTAACCTTAATAAATCTTAGGCTTGTGCCTTACTTCTTATTGGACTTGCACTTCATACGAGATCTCATAATTCCATTTCATTTGACTTTAATCCTTAACAGTCTCAAATTAAGTCCGCATGCGAAATGTTGCATTTTCCATACTTGAATTATTATTACATAATCCATCTCACCTCGATATTCTAACATTACGTATTTCTCAGAAGTTCAAAATAATTCCCGAGCGGAAATCGATGAATAGTGTTTTTTGAAAAATTTCTCGGAAAGCTTTTATTTTCGTCTTGGAAATTCAAACACTTTAATTCCTTCATGTAGTTAAAATACTACGACTTTCCGACGTTTCTAGGTTATAGAACGACATTCATCTTACTAACACATAATAATAACAAATAATATTATTTTATTCATTATAAAAGTATTTATAAAAGGTTTGATTTTCTGGGGAGTTATAGTAACCTAAGATAGGCCAGCCTCTGATAAACCAAACGTGGAGGGAAGTCTCTTCATACATTCCCATTTTAATTACTTTTAATTTCAATTACTTGTAATTTCATTTCCATGTCAATCTCAATGTAATGGAAAATATAAAGGAATATGTGAACATGCATATCAAAACCTTTCATATTATCCTGTCATTAAAACAGCTGACATCCGTTTTGCAGGATAATACTCCTAAAAAATGAACATAATACATAGCATGTAACATTTCCATGTTTCCGTAGACTAAACTACATAAGTCATTTTGTAGGGAAATGATTGGTCCCTTTATTCGTTCAAGGTCCAAAAAGGCACTAAGCCTACAGCCAGACATGGCTACAAGCGGTCAGCCTAATCCTACTCATGTCTCTGGCGAGGAGTTTGAAAGATTAAGCAATCAAATAATAGAGTTGGTTGTTCTGCTCAAAGAATTTCACAAATCATCTTAGGGTCAACAAATACCCATCCACACAGAACCCTCTGCACATGGAGGAATCCAGGGTCCGGACAGAGAAGTTCCAGCACCTTAGTCTCAGATTGAAAAGACCAGCAAAACCTCTGAAATCACCCATCTTAAAGAAGATCAAGACACTGGTGATATTCGGAAGAAGGTTCTATAAATGGAAGAGATCATTCGGTCCATCAAAGGGATTGGAACACACGGAAGTGTTTCATATTCAGACCTTTGTATCTTCCCTGGGGTTCATTATCCTGAGAAGTTTAAGACTCCCGATTTTAAGAAATATGATGGGTTGGGAGATCCATACACCCACTTAAAAGTGTTCATTGGAGAGCTCGGATCCTATGCCGAGAATGAAAAGCTCAGAATGTAGCTATTTCAGAAAAGTCTGACTGGAGAAGCCATAGCATGGTATACCAGATTGGATAACTCCAAAATTCACAGCTGGGAGGAGTTAGCAGTGCTTTCCTCGATTAATCTGACTTTCAAACTCGGATGGCTCGCACTCCAGATCAAATTACCAAGGTCAAGTAACAAGTTAATAAGATGTTCAGAGAGTATACCCAAAGATGGTGGCGTCTGGTTGGTCAAGTTATCTCATCTGTGATAGAGTCTAAAATGGTGATGACCTTCATAGATATTTATGAAGCTCCATTTTATGAGAGGGTCCTAGCTAGAATAGGAAAATCATACTAAGAAATGATTAAGCACGGAGAAATGGCAGAAATGGGATTGAAGTCTTGGAAGATTCAAGACCTCACCGCGTTCAAAGTCGTAGCTGAGCATATCTAATATGGAAGTTATGGGAACAACCCCCAGAGGGTCCATAAGAAGAAAGAAGAGGATGTTTCCTTGATACTGCAAAGACAAAAAGGTAATCAAAACTTGACTATTCAGAGGAGAAACTACTCCCCTTTTCAAGCTCAGTCTTCAAATCATCCCTTGCCAAAGAGTGGAGAAATTAAACTCTCAAGAGTGTTCACCCCCTTAGGGGATTCACTCGAAAACATCTTCAAACTTCTGGAAAATCAGAAGAAGATTACTCATCTCCTTCCACCAGCTAATCCAAGTGGAAAAGGCGTCAATACAAGTAAAAAGTGAGCTTACCATTCTGGAGCTCCAGGCCACGATACTTAAGATTGTTGGTGTAAGACCCCGAATTTTATGAAATGAAAGTATCCAATTTTCTTATAATTATTATTTTATTTAGTAAATGGTTAAATCGATAAAAGGTTAAAGTTAAGGGTGATATTTGAAATTTTTGCAAAGTATGTAAGTTGTCATAAAATATTCGTTTTGTCGGAGAATATTCTTTTTGTCGGGGAATATCCGTACAATAGCACAATCATTGGTGGACCCCCACCCCCCACAACGAAATTACTATCGTAGTTTAAAAAATGATAGAAATAATTTTTATGAAAATAACGACGAAAGTTTTACCGTTAACTGTTGAAATACCCGGTGGTAAAAGTACAGTAATATGCGTGGTTGCATAGTAGCACACGATATTGTACAGTATCTTTGATTATTGATGCTTACGTGAGTAGTCACTCAGTTATACTCAATTATTGCTACAATAATTACTGCATAATATCTCTCATATTATTGATTCAGTTATTGTCACAATATCATCTGCATGATATTTTATATTATTAAATCAATAATTGAGACGACAAAGTTTTTCATATTATTATTTATAATATTGATGATGTCTAGAAAGTTCTGTCGAGGAGAGGTTTGGTCACCTAATTACGCCTCTTTCCTGGGAATGATCTGGTTGTTAAATATTGTGAGTTATAATATTAATGATAAATAAGTTCATGTTGATTAAAGATAAAATTGATATTTCCATTGTATTGGGATTATTAGTGTTAGTGTAAATCAACATTTATTTCGATAATAATTGATTTCTAGAGGTTATATTGACCAATCGGGTAATTAATCGAATAAATGAGCAATTAATTACTATTAATTCATATGCTTATAACTATTTGTTCATATGTATGTACTATTGATTCACATGCGTGTACTATTAGGGGAGGTGGTGCAAGATTGATAATACTTGCACGACTAAATTAAAAATGGAGGAAAAGATGATGGTACTATACTGTAATAATTCGAGCCCCAAAACGTGAAATTATCGAAACTATGTTTTTCTATAAATAGAAGTTCATTCTTCTTTCATTCTCACCAATTCACTAAGACTCACAAGAGAAATTATAGAGAGAGAAAATATAGAGAGAAAGAAGAAGAGTAGTCTGCTACTTCACTATTTCAGTATCCAGTCTTCTTCTAAAGTAAGGGGAATTATTTATTTCATATTCAGAAGAGATATTATTTTTTGTATTCATATGAATATTATTTTTGTTCAATATTCGTAAGGAATATTATCTTCGTTCAATATTTGTTAGAATATTATTTTCGTTCAACAGTAGTAAGGGATGTTATTTATTTCTTATCTGTAAGGGATATTATTTTTGTTCAGTATTCGTAAGAAATAATATTTCCTTCCATACTTTGTAGTATGTGAGTAATATTATTTCTTTTTGTATTCCTAATTTTACACTTATTCTGGTAAAGTATTGCTTCTATACTCCGTGAAATTAGTAGAATATCCTTGAAATTTGCGCTTCATCTATTATCATTTCACAAGGATATTTTTCTGAACATTCTTGTTAAATTTTAAGCTTTTAATGCCGGAGTACTATTCATGGGTACTATTCATTTATACGGCACTATTCATACGTACGACGCTATTCATGCGTACGGTACTATTCACAAAGTACTATTCATGGGCACTATTTATAAATACGATACTATTCACGAAGTACTATTCACAGGGTACTATTCATGACAAAAATTGATTTCTTTTCGGTCCAAATCATTTTTGATAAAATATTATTTTTGAATTTTACTCCACAAAGCAGTATCGTGTTAACAATTTGGATATTTTTAAACTCTGGATATATTTAAAAGTCTTTAATATTTATCCTTAATTTCGTTTGATTAATGCTTATAACATTGTCATCATCCTCATGCTTATATTTTGATGAAAGTCATCTTTGGCCCGTAGTGCATAGATGGACTGTTGATTGGTATGATTATGACCAGTGATCATTCGGTATAATCATGACCCGTAATGTTACAAATGATGTGGTAAAAGTCATCATTGGCCCATATTGCATTGGTGGGCAGTTATTGGTATGATCATGACCATGCGTTCTCTTCGGCCAAGGGTGCAAAGATGAATTGTTGTTTGGCATGTTCATGACCATTGGTGAAAACACGAATATCCTTGGCCTGTAGTGCATGGATAATTTGTGGTCGTGATACTAATAAATATCTTTGGCCTGTAGTGCATGGATAATTCAGTGATGTGGATTGTTTATTAAGCTAAGTCTCAGCGATAAAATTGATGATAAACTTTTAAATCATAGAAGATAGTAGATATCACGCTCTACTTGACTCTTCTAATGGATTGCTTATTCCGATGCAGTTGTTGATCTAAAACTTGTTTTCTATTGTATTCTATCAGTTGTTATACTATTGAAGGCTAACGATAATTTATTCTGCATTATCTTAGTCATAATATTTCTTAATGGGCTAGTTGAGCTCACCCTTTTCTTTCATTGTTCTCTTCAGAAAATGAGAATATAGCTGGGACTAGTCAAGGAATGGAGTGATGGTCTGAGATGATGGCTATAGTAGTCCTCACTATTTTTATAAAATAGTGTGATAATAATTGTAATGAGGACTCCATTTGAGTTTGAATACTGTCTAGAAGATAATATTCGTGTAAAAACTTAACTATTGTGTTGTCGTATTTTGCATGACAATTGTATAATTAAGTTTGTATTTGTATTCAGTACCATATATCTGGCGACTCAAGATGGGTGATGTATACCTATTTTGGGGGCGTCATAGTTGGGCCCTCAAGCATAAGATCTAGGACTTAATTGATAGTGGTGAGATCGTGGTGACCAAGACCGAGCAACCACATGTTCAAGACAACCATCTCCTTCAACACAAGGAAGAGGAGGTTAACATGATCAATAGAGGCAGTGGAGAGAGCTCCAAGTACCTCAAATATGTGGGTGGTTCTTCCCAAACTAACAAGGATAATTCCGACAAATGGGCTTATTCAGAGTTCCAGTTCATGATGGAATGGGAGTTAAAGTCTCTTGGCGAACAAGTTAATCAACTGGCAGAACTGGTGATTCATCAACACCAAGTCACACGACAGTTGTTTAGTCAGGAGCATGCACCTCCTTTCTCTTATCACAAATAGTCCACCACTTACTCAAGAAAGTGAAACATTGGAGGAAAAATTTGCAAGAATAACAAAAGCTAAAGCCCGTCGGGACTTTATCAACAAAAGGGATTTCACCTATTTAGGCCAACCGATGGAAGAAATATTGCAGATGTTAATCAATGAGCAAAAAATCACAGCACTGCTACCTCCAGTTAACCCATGCTAAAAAAGGTTTGATGCTAATGGAATATGTCAATACCACTCTCATTCTCGCAGTCACAGCACTGAGGAATGTTGGGCACTCCGCCATCTTATACAAAACATGATTAACAGTGGTGACCTGCAAATGGCAGATGATGACACCATACCACTTGAGAGTGGATATATATTTCCTACAATGTCACAAGGATGGAAGGAAATAATAGTAGTTATATCCTCTGAGGGAGATGTGGCTGCCACACCACTTATAATTCAACCAATTCAGCTCAAAGGAGTTGAAAACCCTTAGAAAGTGGTTGCACCAAAGCCAATCATATTGTCGTTCAGGCCACGGTATCCTATCATAAGCCTTAAGAAAGTCCCATGGAACTATGGAGAGGTTGAGGGATCAACATCAAACACAACTGTTGCGGTGTCCAAAAAAAATCTGATGTATCTCCCTCAATGAGTGATGAAGCCTATCATCAGATCTAAGAGGAAAGTGTCCAAGGAGAAGATTAAAAAATTCCTCTGCAAGATGGGACACAATGAAGCCAAGGTGGTTCAAAGCTTGAAAAAAGCTCTACAACAGATCTCTATTCTAGACTTGGTTTAGAAGATCACCGAAAGGTCTTACTGAAAGTATTAGAAGAAGCCCACTTGCCAAAGGCAGTGGATGTTGAAAAATTCCATCATCTGGTTGATCACATCTTCAACAGTAATGTGATATCCTTCACTGATGATGACATACCTCCCGAAGGGACGGGTCATTATAAACTATTGCACATAGCAATGATGTCTTTCGGATATGTGGTCGGAGGAGTGCTAATAGATAGAGGATCATCCCTAAAAATCTGCCCCTATGCCACATTGGAAAAAATGAACATCAATCTTAACAGGATTCGAAGCAGCCATATAATCATCAAAGCCTTTGATAGATCTCGGCGAAATGCTATCGGATAGATTGAATTACCAGTGGAAATCGGTCCACATACATTTTACATTTCCTTCCAAGTGCTCAAAATCACTACAAGGTATAACTTACTGTTGGGAAGACCTTGGATTCATATGGCTGGAGCCGTCCCATCCACTCTTCATAAACAACTCAAGTATATCATCAATAGTAATCTGGTCACTGTTAATGCTGAGCCAGAATATCTTGTACAAAGTGATGTACCTCTCATCAATTTTAATGAAAAAGTTGAGCCTATCAGCTTCCAAGCCCTTAAGGTGAGCAACACTCACTACCAACCCATTGGGGCTCCATCTCTGAAACCCAGAGTTTCCGTCGAAGTAATGTCGGCAACTCAAGAAATGATATCCTTGGGTTTCCAACCTTGACAGGGGTTAGGAAAGAATCAGCAAGGAATCAAATGCCCAGTTCAAGTTTCCAACCAGACAGGAAAGGCTGGATTAGGCTACTCCTCTAGGCCCTGTCACAGGAACCCGTATAAGCATACACATGTTCCTTCATTTACAAGGTTGTTGCCAAAACCTGTAGATGCTGATTATGTATGGACTCTACAGAAAATTCATGCCTCTGTGATAGGCATGCTGTTTCCTAAGCCGATATCGGTTAAAGGAAAAGAAGTCCTGATTCAGGACCCAGACATGGAGGAAAGGAATCAAAGGCGTAAACAAGACATTAAGAGGTGATTATCGAAGATGTACTTCCTGGTATAAACTGAGGGTATGAACAAGGATATCTTAGATGACGACTGCTCAGATGTCATGGTCATCATTCAAGAGAATGAGGACGATAACAGCCCCTTCACCACAGTTTTCCACCGGTACTTGACCCTTAGCAATTGGAGCAGCACTCCTTGCATTTGTCAAAAAGGGTAAAAAGGGCAAAAACTCCCTCTACCTTGTAGATAGCAATAACTGCTTACTTTTGTTGCATAGTATTAGCAGTTGTTTTTGTCGTTTCATGCTAACACTATGTATGATTAAACAGTTTCATATATATTAAGTGAAAGCATTTTGTTTCAGGACTTTAAAGTTAAATATGCCTAAACTTGCTGATGAGGTGCCAATTCATCACAAGGACTAAAACTTTGATGTGAAGTTGGACTCTGACTTGATGGAGATTGAACAAGAGGACTATGAGATACCTCAGGAGATCAAAGAATGGGTCGAAGATAAACCCAAGTTAAATCTTGATCAAACCACCTCTTTCAACCTTGGAATCTTAAAAAACCCCAAACAAATCCAGATTCGTACGGACCTTACTCTAGACCAAACGAATGACATGGTTACTCTATTGACCCAATTCCAGGATGTGTTTGCATGGTCTCATGAAGACATGATCGGTTTGTCAAATGACATCATAATTCATCGCCTTCCCATCAAAGAAGAATTCAAGTCATTCAAACAGAAACTTAGCCAATTAAAACATGAGTGGAGTTTGAAAGTCAAAGAAGAAATTGTGAAACAATTTCAAGCCGGCATCATCATGGTATCAACATACCCTAAGTGGTTATCTAACATAGTCCCCGTGCCTGAACCCGGAGGGAAGGTGCGATTTTACTTGGATTATAGGGATCTGAACAAAGCTTGTCTCAAATATAGCTTTCCCGTGCCATTCATCCACATACTCATTGACCATACAACTCAATATGGCATGTACTCCTTTGTTGACTGCTTTGTGGGGTACCATCAAATCATGGTTGCTAAAGAGGATCGTGATAAAACTGCATTCACCCCTCCTTGGGGAACCTTTTGCTATAGACGGTTGTCATTCGGCCTCATCAATGCTGAAGCTACCTATCAGCGAGCCATGATGGCTCTTTTCCACAATCTAATGCATAAAGAGATAGAAGTCTATGTGGATGACATCATTTTCAAGTCCTAAAGGGAAGAAGACCACATAGACCATCCAAAAAAGTTATTCAACCAGTTGTGCAAGTACAATTTGAAGTTGAACCTAACCAAGTGCGCCTTTGGCATCAAATCAGGCAAGTTGTTAGGATTCCTAGTAAGCAACAAAGGCATTGAGATGGATCCTGCAAAAATTCAAGCTATCACGGAGATGCCCATACCCCAGACAGAGCAGAAAATACGGGGATTTCTGGGAAGAATCAATTTCATCAGTCGATTCATCTCCCAACTCACAGCAAACTGTGAACCTATCTTCAAGTTGTTAAGGAAGAACTCCTCCAAGAGATGGAATGAAGAGTGTCAAAAAGCCTTCCTTCTCATCAAAGAGCAACTAGTTAAAGCTCCTATTTTGGTACCTCCTAGGAATGGTGTTCCCATGTTCATGTACCTGTCACTCAATGACAATGACATGGGTTGCATGCTGGGACAGAAAGATGATAGAGGCCAAGAAAGAGCTATCTATTACCTCAACAAAAGATTCAGTATTAGTGAGCACAAGTACAGATTGATTGAAAAAACTTGTTGTGCTTTAGCATGGGCTTCCATGAGGTTACAACATTATCTCCATGGTCACATAAGCCATCTCATATCCCACATGGATCCTCTCAAATATGAGTTTAGCAAACCCATGTTAAATTTTCGATTGTCCAAATGGTAGTTGAACATACAATAATTTGACATCATCTACGTGACTCAAAAGTTTATACAGGGTCAAGGAAATGCGGATCAACTGGCCTTTGCACCTTCAGAGGATTTCAAACCCTTGGAAACATATTTTCCCGATGAAAGGGTGACAATTCAGCAACACCATCAAGATAATATGCCCCAACTATGGAGGATGTATTTTGATGGAGCTGTAAACATGGAAGGTTCTGGAGCTAGAGCAGTTCTAGTATCTATTTCGGGAAAGCAATATCCCGTTGCCATCAAATTGCAGTTTGTGAACACCAATAATACAGTTGAGTATGAAGGCTGCATTATAGGGTTGAAACTAGCCCAATCCATGGGCGTCAAACAGTTTACTGTCTTTGGAGATTTCAAACTGGTAATCAGACAAACCACTGGGGTCTATCACACCAAAGAATTACATTTGCTACCTTATCATCAGCAAGTTATCCAGATGGCTTCGAAGTTTAAAGAAATATCCTTCATCCACATTCCTAGGAATAGGAATGACTTTGCGGATGCACTAGTAACTTTGGCCTCCTTGATCAATATACTTGACAAGGAAGATATGTCAAGTATCACATTTTCCCGGTAAAAGGCACCAGCCTACGGGAACTACATTGGAGAACTATCGGATGAGCTGCCTCCCATCCAACACCCCTGGTATTAGGATACCAAGGAGTATCTGCGAGATGGATCTATACCCGCTGAGGTGAGTCAAACTAAAAGAAAATGGATCCATCGAATGGATATAAAATTCTACCTGAGCGGAGACGAACTCTACAAAAGAGATGTAGGACTAGGCCTTCTCAGATGCCTAAACAAAGACCAAGCTCAGAGGCTCATGGATGAAATCCATGGTGGAGTATGCAGCCCACACATGAGCAGCCCTCTACTTGTCAAGAAAATCCTAAGAACAGGTCATTTCTGGCTCTCTCTCTCTCTCTCAAAGCTGACTATGATGATCACGTCAAGAGATGTTACCAATGCCAAATTCATTGGAATGTTATCTACGCCCCTCCAAGGGAGCTCCACTATATGAGTTTGCCCTGGCCCTTCTCAATGTGGGGAATGGACGTGATTGGGCCCATCGAGCCCAAAGCCAGTAATGGTCATCGGTTTATCTTCACCATGATCGACTACTTTACTAAGTGGGTAGAAGCAGCCTCCTCCCCTAGGTTTACTAAAGAAGTGATCATTGGTTTCATCAGAAATAATGTCATTTGTTGATACGGACAACCAGAGGTGATTATATCAAACAACGCCAAAAACCTCAACAACCAAATAATGGAGGAGTTATGTAGTAAATTCCACATCAAACATCTCAACTTCGTCGTCTATCGTCCAAAGATGAATGGTGTTGTTGAAGCGGCTAATAAGAATATCCAAAAAGATCATGCAAAAGATGTCCACCAATCACAAAGGATGGCCTGACATGTTATCTCTGACTCTATTAGCCTACAGAACGTCAATGCGTACTTCTACTGGGGAAACCCCCTACTCATTAACCTATGGGATGGAAGTAGTGCTCCCCATAGATGTAAGGCCCCAACTTTTTATAAATAAAATTGAATTTCCTCTAATTATTATTTTGAATAATAAGGTGTTAATTTGATTTAATGCTTTGGTTATGGGTGAAATGTGCAAATTTTGCAAAATAAGCAAGTGTTATAAAATATTCATTGTTGTCGGGGAATATTCGTTTGGTCATGGAATATTCTTGCTGTCAGGGAATATTCGTACGACGGCGCAACCATTTGTGGTCCCTATAACAGAAAACGGTCGGATGAAGAAAATGATAAGTTTGAGTTTTTACAAATAACGGCGTAGTTGTTATTGTTAACACTGTTGGAATACCCGGTGGTTAAAATACAGTAATACACGTGGTGCGCAGTAGCACACTATAACGACCAAGAAATTCGGATCCTTTGTAAAATACTTGAAAGAATTAAATAATGAATAAAATAATATTATTTATTATTATTATGTGTTAATAAGACGTATGTCGTTCTATAACCTAGAAACGTCGGAACATCGTAGTATTTTAACTACGTGAGGGAATTAAAGTGTTTGAATTTCCAAGACGAAAATAAAAGCTTTCCGAGAAATTTTACAAAAAACACTATTCAACATTTATCGCTCGGGAATTATTTTTCAACTTCCGAGAAATACGTAACGTTATAATATCGAGGCGAGATGGATTATGTAATAATAATCTAAGTATGGAAAATACAATATTTCGCATGCGAACTTAATTCGAGAACGTTAAGAATTAAAGTCAAATGAAATGAATTGAAGGATGTTGTATTAATTACAAGTCCAACTTGTTTAAAGGTGTAAACCCATGTGGGAGTAATAATTAAGCCCAAGTGTTTATTAATGTAAGCCAAAGAAAAGTAAAGTAAGCCCAAAGATAAGTTAGTTAATTTAAGACCAAGGCCCATTTAATGATCCAATGGGTAAGGCTAAATCCATGGGGCAACTCATGGGTGAAATGGTGACCAAAGACTTTATGTGGTGGGCAAGAAATAAGTGTGATGGCCAAGTTTACTTAGTGCGCAAGTAGTGAATAGTATGGAGGTTAGTGAGGAGGTGGGATGTCCTAATGACCATTAGGCCCTAACTTTGGAAAGTCTATAAATACCAAGCCTTTCAATTCATTTGTTGTTTGTTAGTTTCATCCAATATTAAAACAACTTAGGTGTTAGAGAGAATAAGCACTTTGAAGCTTAACTTCCATTGTTAGATTTTCCAAAAAGAAGAAGGACTAGTTCATCAAGGGTAAGGCTCTTGTCATTTATATCTTTCGTCTCTATCATTATAGGGTGATAAGAGAAGTGTAACTTAATGATCATGTATGTTAAGAACTTATAAAGATGGATAACCAATGGACTTAAGCCGAATAAGTAAGGAATAAGTAACTTAAACCTAAATAAGTTATGAACTTATGGAGTACATATATGGACTTCTCATATGATGAACTTAAGAAGTTTGTATGATTGATAGGATGTAAGGATGTAACTTAAATGACCTAATTAATAATAAGTCATAAGGAAATGAAAATCTTGTATTGAAGAAATTGTTAAGTTATGAACTTATAAGAAATAAGTCATAACCTAATTTGAATATAAGTTATTGTAATATATAGGTTGAGATGTCCAGTTAATGAAATGAATGCATTTGGAATGATGAACAAATCATTAGTAATAAAGTTTTATCAGAATTCACACGATTGGATGATAATCGTCGAATCCGTGAAATTCTCAGAATGGAAGTCGGACTTTGTGTTTGACCTCGAAAATGTTAGTTGTTGATGGAGACAAGCCTTATTTGGCATTATAGAGTTGCAGACTCGAAAATGATCGGATTCTGACTTAGAACAGAGAAATGAGCGTTGAACGTTCACGAACGTTTATCATTTTCGTTAAAAATGGACTAATAGGTGAATTTTTAGCAATCAAGGTCAAACAGATAAAATTCTTGCATAAACACATAGAGTATGTGATTTGTGAGCCGTAGGCTCTTGAACGAGTCAATTCGGACTTATAACGAAAAAGTTACGTGTTCGGGAATCTCACAAGTTGAAAAATCATCAAAATTATGCATTGCAGACAGTACACTCGCATCATGGCGCGACTCCAAGAAAAATGTCATGTGTGACTCTAAAATGGCCTTCAACCCCTGGAGAGTCACATACTGCAAAGACGACCAGAACGAAGGGACTCACGCAGTCACAAAGTCCAGTCTTCAAGCCCAATGTGTGTGTGCATGTTGTACAAGAGAGAAGGAATAAATTTGAAATTGGCAATACGACCTTTTAAGTCTAGATTATGAAGAATTTTTTTATGTGAGCATGATTGCTAATTGATGAACACATAATTAAGGATTTTAACGTAACATTGTTGAGACATATTTAAACCTTAAGTGTGACGCCCCCAAATTCAGACACTCGTATCTCGAATTTGGTTCGCCACGTGCTAATTCTAAAATCACACTAAAATTATCAACAACGAAAATAATAGAATAATTTACATTGATATAATATAAATATTCGCGTCCCAAGGTACTATAACCATTACCACAATAATCCAGTGATTAAACTTAGACATAATTAATCATCTTTAGTACATCATAATAAGCATAGAAATAATAATACTACTACTCTTAAAGAACTAAGCTACTATATAGCCTTGCCCTTCCCCGAGGTACCGCCTTGCTCTGCCTTAACTGTAATGTTTTTAGGGAAGCAAGAATGAGCAACAAGTTTGCCCAGCAAGTAATATAACAAGAAGAATGAGCAGTTATAGCAATTGAATCTTCAAGGGTATAACAATAAGTGATAGTTCAAGGATTCCAAGAAATATCAAAAGTATTCAATAGGGGTCACAATAGACTGAAGGATATCAACGAAATTTTAAGATTTTATCATTTTGAGGTTCGATAAGGATGAACATTGAGTAGTTATTAAGGACTAAGAACTCTTACTAGAATTAACAGTATTATACTGCAATCCAAGACAAACGAGTACAACAGGTGATCAGCCTAAGGTACCCTACGTTATGCATAACATTTAATCATACTTGTGTGCGCATGTCAGTTCCCTGACTATATAAAATTTCCCCTTTTTAAGAGGGTTGTTCATCTCAGTAGATTTACAAGAGTCCGCACCAAGTTAATTGGTTTGGATAGCTTTCTAACGTATGATAATAGTCTAACTGAATCAAAGGCTTAGAAAATTTTTATAATGCATTTAAGAACAATAAGTCTAATGCTCGCAATAATGTCAAAGTAATTGATTTCCGAATAGTAATAGACATTTGCTTAATATAAGTATGTTAATAATTTGAATTTATACAATATACAATGTAAAGAATTTAGATAACTTGTATTTGATATGTGAATCAAATGAAGTTAGAGAACTCGCACAAAATCCAAAGTTGTGAGAGTTAGGAGACTTGCCTTTAGCGTTGATTGCCACTTATAGCGTAAAATCACCTCAACAAACTAGGTTATCCTATTTATGTATGTATAAGTATTCATTAGTCATACACATTAACTTACATATCCACATACATTTATCACGCATATTTACACTCATGTAGCTTATACATAGTCAAACTCATAGATGTATAATTCACATTGTTCTTATCTTTGAAAATCTTTAGTAATAAATACGCATCCTTTATTTGTAAAAAATATCCTTTACTTTACGTATTTAAGTTGTTTCACATATTAAAGAATCTTTAAGCTAGTTTTGGCTCTTGATTAAAGTTACTCATACATTTCCATTTTTCAAAGTTAAAAGAGCTCATTGTATCAATCATTAACTATAGTATCCATTAAACCACATAATATTTCCAAACAACATCTCTCTACACATGCTTGTATGTATTTGATTTAGTTGTATAACTTTCTACTTAAAACCCTTTTAGTTCATGCTTGCATAGTTTATAAAGTTTCTAACTAGATGTGTGAATATATCGGTTACCTCTAGAGGCATAAATCATCCTACTATATTAGTTTAAAAGTTCATAATATAATACATAGAGTTTCCAACTCAATTGGTTGTCAATTATTAAGATGTCATGACTAACAATCTATACATGCAAGGTACGTTGAGTCCACACTTCATGTGGGTTTACAAGACCAATTAAGCTATAAACATATGCTATAAGCTATACATGCAAGGTACGTTGAGTCCACACATGGTCTTTGCCTTTCATCTTTTCATTAAAGAAGGTTTTGATTCAACTCCAAACCTACTAAACATCTTGCACATACATTGATACACGTTTAAGGAGTATGTATGTTCTTGAAATTAAGTGAAGTTTAAGACTTCTTGCATCAAACAAACAAAACAACTTTTTTGTTGCTCTGACAGACCCGCCGGGCGGAAGTGGCATTTGTATTGAACCCCCCCGGGGAAGTGCATATCCCTAATAAACACGAGCAGTATCCCTGTTCGAACTGTGATGTAATTTTTAACCCCACAACTATCAAGAAGCAATATAATGATGTATAATTGCTATAAACTTGATACATAACATTCCTAGCATGCTTCTAACAATCCCAAACATACAAGCAATTAAATTCAAGGATCAATTCAATATTTTTGCACTTTTCTAAAGTTTATCACATTTAGCGATTCTCTTCACGATGGATTTGTTACTTGATCGATTTACATCGTTAAGCTTTTGTTGGTTTCGTATTTAACCATATTAACAATATCTAGCATCAATTTACACATTCTAGCATGTTTTAACCATAAGCCTTTCAACTCAAAATAAGTGTTTTCATACTTTTCTATGAACTTTGCAAAACTTGAATGTATGAACATCTAGAGGAAGGTTACCTTTTCTGAAGTTGAATTGCTACTCTAGCTTTAATTTGCAGATTGTATAAGCTTAGCCCAACCACACTCTCACACACTTGAAATTTTCTTAGAGAACTTAGCAACATGTTTGTGAATGAGAAGGGCTTTATTTATAGGCAAGCTTGTGACCAATTTGGTTTTACTCAATGAATCAAACCATTGGAATGGAGAAGAAGCTGATGGTTATGAAAGATTTGGTGAAAGAGTACTATGTAGACCATTCCCTTCTTCATGATTTGCTAGCTATGTAGTTGGTAATGAGAGACTAGGCCTTTGGCCTATTACGTGAAGAAGAAATGGAGTGACACTCAATTTGGGACACTACCAATACTCAGCATTATCACTTAGCCTACTTAGGTTTATTTTATACTTTGCCCACAAATGAGCATACATATACACCCACTCATGCATAAAATCATATAATCCATGTATATTGATTTATCTTAAATAATATTTATCCTAGACTAGGATATAATTTAATTGTGTACCAATATTACTTATTATTATTTATTTAATCAAAGTTACTTTCTTTCATAGGTTTACAATACCCATTTAATTACTCCCATACACATCAAGATGTCACATAAGACTTTTTCATACAACTTGGTTAATTAATTAAGTCAAGCTTACTTTTGTCATATAGTGTTTATATAATTCCAATGTCACACCTCATCTTTTATTGAATGAAAAACCTTATTATATATGATTTCTCTTTACATACTATTATTCATGATAATTAATGAATGATAATTAAATCAATCCCATTCTATAATTATTTATTTATTAGTAATACTAATAAATTTCATCATTAGTTAAATTAGTACTTTCTCATTTTCTCATCTTGCCACACTAGGCATAACTCCACAAATTTAAACTAAGCTTCTCATCCCTTTTGCTTCATTACTTAATTATCACCGGCTTAATCAATTAAACCACTTATCAAAAGATAAGCCGATACTATATATATATTTATATTCAAATAAATATGTAAACAAATCCTTATTCTCAATATTATAATTCATTAAAATTCACGGGTATTACATTAAGTATGATCACTTAGGGTTAAAGAAAGTTAATTGCATGTGACTATAAGAATGACATAATGGAAAACCGGAACCAATAATAACAAATCTAATATATAATTAGATTGAGAAGAAGGGTAAGATTCTTTAGGAACCATGTATGATTATTCATGACCTAATATGCTATGTGATGTTATCATCTACTGTAGAGACTTAAGGACTTAAATTGCACGTGTTACATCTGTAAGCAGACACTAAAGGCAAGTACTCTAACCCTTGTTCCAGTTCGATCTAGACAAGCTTTATGATTAATGTATTCTTCGCATGAGTTAATGTCTGATGAAGTCAAAGCCAATTCTTTCGGCTAGACTTATGCTATGTTGGATTTCTTATAATCTATCAAGTATTGACAAGGATTTACCAAACTAATATTGTTGTGGTTTTCAAAAGGAGACTGAGTATGCTAAATTGTTTTGTCGTCAAATGACATGCACGTGAGGTTGCCACAACTTAAACGTATACACGTTTAATGAAAGTAGTGTTGATCAACATAGAGTACTATAGGCTAATCACCTAGACGTGCTCGTAAGCTATGCCGGACTTACGGACTTAGTGTCGAGATGTCCTTTTCAAAGTACTTATGAAATGCTTATGGTCTTCGACCGGAATTGATGTTTTACTGAATATTGTTGTTGTAAAACGTTTTGAATGAAAAGATGTGCTATTTTGAATTATCGATAGTACTTCGTAACTATTGTTCAGTTATTGAAGATATACGATTCCTATGTCTTAAGCATGCTATTTTACTAGAATTGTTGTACTTGTTGAGCTAGTTAGGCTCACACTTGCTTGAACCATATGAATGCAACTATGATCGAACGGACCGACGGATCCAGCAAGGATAAAGGGAAGGCTAAGGCGAACCCGTAGATTACCTATGTAATAGTATAGGTTTTGTAATGATAATATTCTATCTTATGACAAAGACAAATGTAACGGTTATAAAGAACCTGGGAGAATGTTAATATTATTTTGAATATATATAAGACATATTCATTATTTTGAGGTATTTCAATTGAATGATTATGTGAACTGTAGCACTGTGTAGCACCATTTGTCGGGTTGGAAGATACTCGGATTTAGGGGCGTCACACACACGGTATTGCACAGTATTTTTGAATTATTGATTCTTACGTAAGAAGGCACTACTCAATAATTGTTACAGTAATTATTGTTCAATATTTTATTTTATTGATTCAATAATTGTTACGTCGATATTTTATATTATTGTTGTTTCAATAATTGTCACCGCACAATATTTCCCATTATCAGATCAATAATTCATATTATTTGAATAATATTATTAGATAACATTATTGGCAATGTCTAAGGAAGTTCTGTCTAGGAAAGGGGTTTGGTCACCTAATTGTGCGCCAGTAAGGAGAAATCCTTATCGGAAAGCCCCCTCTTTCCTACGAACGACCTGGTTGTCATAATTGTGATTCTGTAATATTATTTGTGAATAATTAATTATTAATTTATATGATAAGAAAATATTTATTTTTATGTGGATATTAATGATGGAATTAATGCAGAGGTGTTTTATCATTATTTTTTCGGAATGAAGGTATTAAAAATCATCCGTATGTGGATTTCGGACATTTTCTTATTAGAATTTGGAAAAACTTTCTTCTACAAAGTTATAGAGAATTAAATTTTCTATGGAATGGACATAAAATTCATATTTTTCTTATAAAATAACTATTTATTATGAATTATTAAAGTTTCAAAAATAAATGATTTTATTAAAAATGGGTGAGCCCCACTCATGTCCTTTGTTGGTGAAATGTGCTGAAATTGAATTTCAAAAGTGGCGTGCTTGAATGGGAAAGATGAATTAGCCACTGGTAGCAGGTTAAGTCTCCTTTGGCATTCTGGAATTTTCCTATAAATAAGGTGCTTAGGTTAGAATTGAAAATCACACCAGAATCAAAAATTTTCTCTCTCTATAATATCGAGCGTATTTTTGTGAGTATTTAGATACTTTGAGAGTTGATAAGTTGTGCAAGTTTTCTTCAGCATTATATCTGATATTTCATTCAGAAGTACTATTCTTTTGAGGTAAGGGATGTTATTTTCTTCGTAAATGATGTTATTTCTTTCAATATCATTATACCAAAATATTGGTATGAATTTTTATTATGAAATTTTTACCTTTTCATGTCGAAGTTATTATTCACGTATACGACACTATTCACGTATACGGTACTATTCACGAATATAGTACTACTCACGAGTATTATTTACGAAGTATGATTTTTCTTGTGAAATTTCTACTTTTTTTGTGTCGAGGTTACTATTCACATATACGACACTATTCACGTATACGGCACTATTCACAGAAAAATGAAAATTTTCTTCTTTGTCCAAGATGTCTATTATGGTTACTATCTTTGATTGTATCCATGTTTTAATCTTTATTCTTGAATTTTACTCCACTGTGCTTTATTATGGAGTATTTTTGAACTTGGATTATCTAAAGTACGAATCCCTAATCTTTTTCCTTTTATCTCATTAGATTCGTTTCTTTAAAATATTTTTCATCATCCTCAGTCCTAAATGATGATATAACTGAATATCTTTGGCATGTAGTGCAAAGATGAATGATTACCTGATGAATATCTTTGGCTTGTAGTGTAAAGATGGACAGGTGTTGAGATAAACATGACCAACTGGTGATACAACTGAATATCTTTGGCCTGTAGTGCAAAGATGAATATTTAATTCAAGATGTACATTAATTGGTGTTACAAGGATAAAATATTAGTGATGGACTTTTAAATTCATAGATGATAGTAGATTCATTCTATACTTAACTCTTCTAATGAATTGTTATTTCCGCTGCGAGTATTGATCTAAAACTAGTTGTCCATTATATTTTATCTGATTTGTTGAAGGCAAACAATAATTTGTTGTTCATTATCTTAGTCATAATATTCTTTACTAGGCTAGTTGAGCTCACCCTTTTCCTTTTTGTTCCATTTTTCTTCTCAAGAGGCAAGAATATAGCGGGAACTAGTCGGGGTATAGATTGATGGTCCTAGACATTTATTTTAGCAGTCCTCACTATTTTGTAAAATAGTGTATCAATAATTATAATGAGGACTTATTTTAGTGTGGATATTGTCTAAAAGATAATATTTGTATTTACACTCATAGTATATGTGTTGTCGTATTTTGCACGACAATTGTAATAATGAAGTTGTAGTTATTTTCTGTACCATGTATTTGGCGACTCAGAATGGGTTGGGTGGATTGGACCTATTTTGGGGGCGTCACAGTTGGTATCAGAGCTTAGGGATATGGTCTCTGGCGGAGATCGGGGAATAGAACTAGGAGGGGAGAGACAAGTAAATCCTTCGCTAGTATGTCCTACCTAAGCTTTTTTGTGTTTAATTGGTCGATCGGAATATAGGGATAATATGTGGTATGTCAATTTCTTTAATTAACCCTTGTTTTATGGCAGTATTTGGGAATGGCAGCTGAAAATGTTAACCATAGAGTGAATGAGATCATTGAGACACCTCTAATCACCAACCAGGATAATGTGATGTCAGGCGAAGAAGAAATTAGAGATATCCATGTGGTGTATGAAGAATTAATAGTTGCACTCGAGTTAGTCACAAAGGTAGCAGCTGAAAGTGAGGAAGAAGAGGAACCCGAGGAGGATTTATTAGGAGAACTTTATGATCGAAATGTAGAATTGCAAAATCGTATTCATGAGTTAGAAGAGTAGGTTGAAGAACGGCAGGCGGTCGTGGAGCAAAAGGATACAACAATTCAAGCTTGTGTTACCCGATATGTGATGCTTGAACAGAAGCACTCTTTGGCAGAGTATAAGATGATAAAGCTGGAATCTGAGAATTCAAATGTCAAGGATCAGCTGAAAAAAGAAACAACTGAATGAGTGAGAATGAAGGATGCATGGGTAAAAGCCGCACGACACGGTTATATTGTGGAAAGAGAAGTCCGATCAAAAAAGTCTAAAATAGATGATCTGGATTTCTCTTTTTGGACATCAATTGGGAGAACCCAACATCAAGTTTTGAATTACCATGTACATTGTGGTCAACCCCAATTTGATATGGATCGAAGATTAATGATTTAGATCATGAAACAAGAGTACGACGAAGCAGTTGAGGGTGGAATATGCCCTATAGAGAAAGTCAATTCTAGTAGTAATGATAACACCAAAGGTTGTCCCAGACAAGTCAAAATTGGTGGTTCAAGTGAGAGCGCTTTTCGTAACTTCCCAAAAAGTGAGGAACCGAACGAGGTAATCACGGGTAAGCTAATCATAAACTCTTGCGAAGTTTATACCTTATTAAATACCGGTTCTACCCATTATAATTTTATCTCTCCTGCTTGTGTTCAACGTTTGAATTTGACTACGGAGAAATTAAACTTTGACGTATCTGTTGAGGCTCCATTAGGAGAAACTTTCGTTACATCCACTATTTATAAATCTTGCTTGATCGAGGTTGGTACCATCACATTACCTGTCGATCTTATTTATTTGAAAATACTTTCATTTGATGTGATTTTAGGGATTGATTGGTTAACCACTCATCATGCCAAAATTGATTATTTTTGTAAGGTTGTTAGTTTTCATATTCCTAACCAACCTGTTATGCGAATTCAAGCGACCAAACCAGTAAAGTCAATCACTGTCATATCAAGCCATAAAGCCATTCATTTATTGAAAATGGATGTCAAACTTTCTTAGCCCATGTCATGGACATAAACAAAAATACGTCAAATTTGAATAATACTTCTGTTGTCAGTGAATTTCCTGACGTATTTCCTGAAGAACTTCCCGGTCTATCCCTAGAACGTGAAGTTGAATTCTTTATTGACCTTGAACCTGGTACAAAACCCATTTCCAAAACCCCATATCGAATGGCTCCTATTGAACTTCAGGAGTTAAAAAAAACCCAACTACAGGAGTTGGTACCCGAGCCTCTTACTGCTTACTTCCTTTGTGGAATGCACCAAAGCTAGACTCTCTGTAGGGGATGCCATATTCGTGCGGTCATAAACTGATAGGTGCCATTGTGACGTGCTATCCAAGATTAGGATATGAGTCACAATTGAGAGAAACCTAAGTCAGTAATCGAAATACGTAGCTTTCTAGGCTTAGCTGGTTATTATCGGAGATTCATGGAAGGATTTTCTTGAATCGCTACTCCATTAACTCAGCTGACTCGAAAAAGATAAAAAATTCGAATGGAGCGAGGAATATGAAAAAGGCTTCCAAGAACTTATGAGGAAACTCATTTTGGCACCTGTTCTGACAAAACCATCTGGTTCGGATGGATTTTTTATCTACAGCGATGCTTCAGGCAAAGGGTTAGGATGTGTTCTCATGCAACATGGGAAAGTCATAGCCTATGCCTCGCGATAACTCAAAGAATATTAGAGGAATTATCCTACTCAAGATCTGGAGTTGGAAGCAGTCGTTTTCATGTTGAAAATCTAGAGACACTACCTGTATGGGGAAAAAGTGGAGATTTATACGGATCATTAAAGCCTCAAATATTTCTTCACCAAAAAGGAACTCAACATGCGGCAACGACGTTGGCTTGAGCTGTTGAAAGATTACGATCATACCATCCAATACCATCCTAGAAAAGCGAACGTAGTAGCTGACGCATTTAGTAGAAGATTATATGCGTGTACGAGTGCGATATTGTCAACGCAAAGACCCATTTTGTATGACCTACAAAGAATGGAGATAGAGTTAAAGGCTCCAAGTACCCACGTAATGATATCAAATATGTAAGGTTTTGTAATATTCATGAACACAATCAAATTGTATAAAATGAGCAGAAACGTGGAAAAATCGGAGTTTTAAAATTTTACAAACCATATACCCGGATCTTCCTTTATGCACAATTATTAATTAAATGAAAAGATAAAGAACAAGAATCATACCCTTGAAGATTCGAGCTTCCTCAGGTACAAGTTCACCTCCAAATCCTTTTCGCGTTCAACTTGAATCCACCGGGTTTGGTTCCTTCCTTTGATAAACGTTAGCCACCCAAGTGTTTGGCCTCTAGATGTGATCCACCAAGGAAGAAGAAAGATTCAAGAAGATGGGTATTTGGCAAAACCCTAGTTTTTCTATCTCTCATAGAAAAGGGTGTACTCTCTGTAATAACCGTGCATTTTAAACTCCTTATTAATTAAATATGTGATTTAATTTTAATAAGTTGGTTTTGTGAGTCTATTAAACCTTATGTGGTTATGTGAAATTATGAAATGATTAAAGGGAGTCACTAATAGTTATTTAAATTGGTGGACTAACCCTAAGAGTTTTGCATCAAAGAATTGATAAGATTCTTAATGTTTAAATATTCAACCCATTTGAATATAGTTATAGATTTTGAACATATTGATTCATTTCAAATATGGGTATATCACCATTATGTAAGTTAAATTATCTCACATAAACTTGTGTGGTGATAGAAATTAGAAATGGCTTGAAGCTTAACCATCTTAGCATCTTTGCCGAGGATCGGCAGATTCGCCTCCCAAAGAAGATAAAATGGCGCGATTCTTGCCAGTGTTCAGTCTGAGACAGTTAGTTTCTTCTGTGGAAATGAATTGGAACACTTTGTTGTATGTGTGACATTAATAAATCATATGGATAAAGGTACATTAGGTTGATATAAAATATCAAGTAGTACAAGAAATCCCATGTGATCCTTAATACAGAAATAATTAAAATAGCTGTGTAATTTAGAAAGTGGGAAAGGGATTAGATGTTTAAATAAACATTGATATTAAATAATGTTATCATGTATTTATGAAAGTAGTAAAAATAATTATGGAGTTACCCGATTAATAATACCTAACTGTGTTATTTTAATTGTGTGTATTTAATGTACATGGATTATATGATGTGAGTACCTAAATAATCCTTAGATTTCCTAATATGGTAATAATTATACATTAAAATTTCATTTTGGGAATTATAGTATACAACCCAAACTTGTTGTTGAGTTTTGCTCTTGTCCCAAATTTAGTGTCACAAAGGTACATGAAAAGTTAGTTCCTTCCTTTGATCAACGTTAGCCACCCAAGTGTTTGGCCTCTAGATGTGATCCACCAAGGAAGAAGAAAGATTCAAGAAGATGGGTATTTGGCAAAACCCTAGTTTTTCTCTCTCATAGAAAAGGGTGTACTCTATGTAATGACCGTGAATTTTAAACTCCTTATTAATTAAATATGTGATTTAATTTTAATAATTTGGTTTTGTGAGTCTATTAAACCTTATGTGGTTATGTGAAATTATGAAATGATTAAAGGGAGTCACTAATAGTTATTTAAATTGGTGGACTAACCCTAAGAGTTTTGCATCAAAGAATTGATAAGATTCTTAATGTTTAAATATTCAACCCATTTGAATATAGTTATAGATTTTGAACATATTGATTCATTTCAAATATGGGTATATCACCATTATGTAAGTTAAATTATCTCACATAAACTTGTGTGGTGATAGAAATTAGAAATGGCTTGAAGCTTAACCATCTTGCATCTTTGCCGAGATCATATGGCCTTGATTAAGCCCTCCCAAAGAAGATAAAATGGCGCGATTCTTGCCAGTGTTCAGTCTGAGACAGTTAGTTTCTTCTGTGGAAATGAATTGGAACACTTTGTTGTATGTGTGACATTAATAAATCATATGGATAAAGGTACATTAGGTTGATATAAAATATCAAGTAGTACAAGAAATCCCATGTGATCCTTAATACAGAAATAATTAAAATAGCTGTGTAATTTAGAAACTGTGAAAGGGATTAGATGTTTAAATAAACATTGATATTAAATAATGTTATCATGTGTTTATGAGAGTAGTAAAAATAATTATGGAGTTACCCGATTAATAATACCTAACTGTTATTTTAATTGTGTGTATTTAATGTACATGGATTATATGATGTGAGTACCTAAATAATCCCTAGATTTCCTAATATGGTAATAATTATACATTAAAATTTTATTTTGGGAATTATAGTATACAACCCAAGCTTGTTGTTAAGTTTTGCTCTTGTCCCAAATTTAGTGTCACAAAGGTACATGAACAGTTAGTTCCTTCCTTTGATCAACGTTAGCCACCCAAGTGTTTGGCCTCTAGATGTGATCCACCAAGGAAGAAGAAAGATTCAAGAGGATGGGTATTTGGCAAAATCCTAGTTTTTCTATCTCTTATAGAAAAGAGTGTACTCTCTGCAATGACCGTAAATTTTAAACTCCTTATTAATTAAATATATGATTTAATATTAATAAGTTGGTTTTGTGAGTCTATTTAAACCTTATGTGGTTATGTGAAATTATGAAATGATTAAAGGGAGTCACTAATAGTTATTTAAATTGGTGGACTAACCCTAAGAGTTTGGTATCAAAGAATTGATAGGATTCTTAAGTTTTAAATATTCAACCCATTTGAATATAGTTATAGATTTTGAACATATTGATTCATTTCAAATATGGGTATATCACCATTATGTAAGTTAAATTATCTCACATAAACTTGTGTGGTGATAGAAATTAGAAATGGCTTGAAGCTAAACCACCTTGGCACTTGCCGAGGATCTCCATGCGATTAAGCCTCCCAAAGAAAGACAAAATGGCAAAAAGCTACGCTTAGTGTTCGATCCGAGAGCAGTTAGTTTCTTCTGTGGAAATGAAATGGAACACTTTCTTGTATGTGTGACATTAATAAATCATATGGATAAAGGTACATTAGGTTGATATAAAATATCAAGTAGTACAATAAATCCAATGTGATCGTTAATACAGAAATAATTAAAATACCTTTGTAATTTAGAAACTGGGAAAGGGATTAGATGTTTAAATAAACATTGATATTAAATAATGTTATCATGTGTTTATGAGAGTAGTAAAAATAATTATGGAGTTACATGATTAATAATACCTAACTGTGTTATTTTAATTATGTGTATTTAATGTACATGGATTATATGATGTAAGTACCTAAATAATCCCTAGATTTCCTAATATGGTAATAATTATACATTAAAATTTCATTTTGGGAATTATAGTATACAACCCAAGCTTGTTGTTGAGTTTTGCTCTTGTCCCAAATTTAGTGTCACAAAGGTACATGAACAGTTACCTAAAACTAACTTACATATTTTTCAATTGGCTAAACATAGATAGACCAATGGGTATAGAAATGGCTGGTATTGGGTTGTTGAACCACTCCTTAGCTACCATTGTGTCCTCCTAATACCTCATGGAGTTAAACTTAGTGCAATGTGATTGTCCAGTCCAAGTCCCTTTATAAATAGAAGCTTTAGTTTCAGATTTTGTTCTTTGTTAAGTCCGATATTGAAAGTTCTAAGTTGCTGAGGAATTTTGGGAGCATACTCAGTGTGTAAGGAGTCTAATTCAAGCTAAAGAGGTATAAACTTTAATTATATTCTTAGTTGGATTTTTGTCAAATTCTTGAAATTACCTGAAATTCTTTGTTAATCAAAGTGAATTAACATGCTATAATGTGTTTAGAAGGTATGTTTACATGTTTGAACTCGTAAGTGTTGGATTGATACATGTTTGAATCAAGTAAAATCGAAGTTGGTTAGTACTCTACAGAACAGAGTAACTACTACTTCTAGTCCCGACATAAGCGCTTAGATCGCCTTTATTTATACTAGGTGCTTGTTGCAATGCGCTGCTGCACTGCATCGGACTGATGTTTCTATTTTATTTCTGCTTGTGCTAACTTGTTAGTACATTGTTAGTGTAAGCTTGTAAATTGTTTTAACACACATGTAAGCACATACACGTAGTATGAACAAGTATAACAATGATTGACACAATACTTATGGTTTTGAAATGAAATTATAGTTTCAAAAGTGGACTTTGTCACAAACACATCATGTGAGCATTCTGACTTTATGAACATGATGATATGGTTTATATTGACATGAAATGCAAGACTAAAGTGATTAAACACACTAGCATACATTATTGAAAGTTAAGACTTCAAAGATAAGAAAATCTAAGACCTTTATCTTGAAAGTTCTAACCATTTGAGCATATATATTAGGACTCATTATGCCTATAGATATCTTGGCATGAGCATCGTTTGGTTAATGTATGGTTTTCACTCATTCACACATAGTCATATAAAGGAAATTTCTAAAATATGAACTATGTGAGTAAAGTATACATGGGTTATCTTTGTACAAGCATGACTACTGAGTATTGTTTAACCAAGTTATGAATCATGATAACTGTGACGCCCCCAAAATCGGTATACATCACCCATCTTGAGTCGCTAAATACATGGTACAGAATTTATATACAAACTTAATTATAAAATAGTCGTGTAAAATACGACTAAACATATGCTGTGAGTTTTAATACAAATATTGTCATCTAGATAATATACAAACTCAATGGGGTCCTCATTACATTTATTATCACACTATTTCATAGAATAGTGAGGACTACTAATGCTATTATCTGGGCCATCACTCTGTTCCCCGACTAGTCCCTGCTACGTTCTCATTTCCTGAAGAGAACAATGAAAGCAAAAGGGTGAGCTCAACTAGCCCAGTAAGAAATATTATGACTAAGATAATGCAGAATAAATTATCATAGCCTTCAACAGTGCTAAACTGATAAAATATAATAAACATCAAGTTTAACTACAGCGAAACAAGCAATCCATTAGAAGAGTCAAGTAGAGACTAAAATCTACTATCTTCTATGATTTAAAAGGTTTTTCACTACTTTTATCGCCGAGACTCAGCTTAATAAATAATCCACATCATCAAATCATCCCTGCACTACAGGCCAAGGATATTCTTTAGTATCACGACCACAAATTATCCATGCACTACGGGCCAAAGATAATCGTGTTTTCATCAACGGTCCTGATCATGCCATAAAATAATTCATCTTTGCACCCTTGGCCGAAGAGAATCCATAGCCATAATCATACCAAAAACTGTCCATCAATGCATTACGGGCCAATGAGGACTTTTTATACATCATTTGTTACATTACGGTCATGATTATACCGAAATAATCCCTGGTCATAATCATACCAAGTCCATCTATGCACTACAGGCCACAAATGACTTTCAACATATTATAAACATGAGGATGATGACAATGACATAATAATACAATAAAAAAAGTTCAAGAATTAATTTATCCAGGAACTAATAATGTCCAAATTGTCAACATGATACTTCTTTGTAGAGTAACACTCAAGAATGCTCAGAAGAATATTTCCATGAAAAGATACTGGATGAAGCGCAAATATCAAGGATATTCCACTAATTTCATGGTGTATAGAAGTCAAAACTTTAACCAACTGAGTATAATAAAGAATGGAATAACAAAAGAAATCACCTGACATGCGATAGACCGCACAGACAGGTAATTCCAACAGAATAATAAATAATGGAACCAGGTCATGCGTAAACGCACAGATAGGATGTTCCAACATAATAATAAACAACGGAACCAGGTCATGCGTAAATGCACAAATAGGATGTTCCAACAGAATAATAAATAATGGAATAACAGAAGAATTTCACCAAGTATAGGGTATCCTGCGTATACAGGTTATTCTAACAGAATAATAAAGTGTGAATAACAAAAGAATTTCACCAATAAGAAAGAAAGAATACCCCTAACGAGTACAACAAATAATTTCCCTTACTGTATGAGTATTTTGACTGGTAGGGCGAGGATATACTCAAAGAAAACTTGCACTACGCTCAAAGCTTTCTTAAAATCTAAAGAAATACTCTCAAGATTATAGAAGAAGAACTCTCTCTATAGTTTCTCTCTCTAGAGTTTCAGTGAATTCGTAAGAAATAATGAAGGAATGAGCTTCTATTTATAGAAGAATGGACTGCATAGTAACTATTTCATGAACGGTCCAGATTGATTTACTTTTAATCGGACGGTCCATATTTAAAGCAAAATCATTTAAATAAAATATAATATATTCTATTTATAATCTAATAAAACGAATAACTTTATAAAAGTATTTTGTTTTATATAAAAAGATTTTACTATGCAAAATACTATGCAGGCACTATGCAACACTATGCATAATAAAATATAATATATTTTATTTACGATCTAATAAAACAAATAACTTTATAAAAGTATTATGTTTTACATAAAAAGATTTTACTATGCAAAACACTATGCATAATAGAATATAATATATTTTATTTATAGTCTAATAAAACGAATAGCTTTATAAAAGTATTCTGTTTTATATTAAAAGCTTTTTTTTTATTACATTAATAATACTAATAAAACAAAACCGAGTGGCTTATCACGAAAAGCATCAATAATCAATACTGCATGCTACTATGCAACCACGCCAGATTCTTACATTTTTAATAAAGGGTGTTTCAACAGCTTAATGGTAAAACTTCCGTAGTTATTTTCATAAAGTATTTTTGTCATTTTTTAATCCGATAATAATTCCGTTGTGGTCCCACCAATGATTGTGTCGTTATACGAATATTCCTGTTAAAAGCGAATATTCCCACCCAATCGAATATTATATATCAACTTGCGTACTTTGCAAAATTTATAAATATTACCCACAACTATAACATTATATCAAATTCATTCCATAATATACAAAAAAAATATTTCGAGAAAATTAAATCTTTATTCATAAAATCTGGGGTATAATTCACAATATTAATCGACCAGGTCATTCCCAGGAAAGAGAGGGCTTTCCAATAAGGATTTCACCCCATTGGCGCGCAATTAGGTGACCAAACCTCTCCTTGACAGAACTTCTAGACATCGTTAATATTGCAAATAATAATATTAATAACTTTGTCATCGTCCTCATGTTTATATTATGTTGAAAGTCATCTATGGCCTGTAGTTCATAGATAGACTTGGTATGATTATGACCAGGGATTATTCAGTGTAATCATGACCGTAATATTACAAATGATGTGGAAAAAGTCATCATTGACCCGTAGTACATTGATGGACAGTTGTTGGCATGATCATGACCATTGATGAATACACGAATATCCTTGGCTGTGGTGCATGGATAATTTGTGGTTGTGATACTAATGAATATCCTTGGTAGTAGTGCGGGGATGATGTGGATTATTTATTAAGTTTGAGTCCTAGCGATAAAAGTGATGAAAAACCTTTTAAATCATAGAAGATAGTAGATTTTATTCTCTTGATTCTTCTTCTAATGGATTGCTTGTTCATTGCAGCTTAAACTTGATGTTTGTTATATTTTATCGGTTTAACAACATGTTGAAGGCTAATGATAATTTATTCGCATTATCTTAGTCATAATATTTCTTCTTGGGCTAGTTGAGCTTACCCTTTTGCTTTCATTGTTCTCTTGAGAAATGAGAACGTAAGCGAGGACTAGTCGGGGAATAGAGTGATGGTGCAGATAATAGCATTAGTAGTCCTCACTATTCTATGAAATAGTGTGATAATAAATGTAATGAGGACCCCATTGAGTTTGTATATTGTCTAGATGACAATATTTGTATTAAAACTCACAGCATATGTTTAGTCTTATTTTACACGACTGTTGTATAATTAAGTTGTATTTGAATTTTGTACCATGTATTTGGCGACTCCGAATAGGTTATGTATACCAATTTTGGGGGCGTCACAGTTAGTATCACCAATTATTGTGTAGTTGTACGAATATTTCCTGTTAAAACGAATATTCCCCGACCAATCAAATATTATATAACAACTTGCGTACTTTGCAAACAACTATAACATTATATCAAATTCATTCCATAATATACAAAAAAAATATTTCGAGAAAATTAAATCTTTATTCATAAAATCTGGGGTCTCACAATCTCCCCTCCTTATGAAATTTCGCCCTCGAAATTTACATACGTACCTGGTATGCCGAAGAGGTGAGGATACCTTGACTTCATTTCAGATTCTAATTCTTGATGTATAAACTTTGAGTGTTGAATACGATCCTTCTTATCCAAGATTTTAATACGTATCTCCTCATACGTTAAATCTTCTGCTATATCGTTTAGTTTTAATTTAATAATGTGGTTCGGGTCGTCCACATATTTATGTAACCTCGATACGTAAAAAAAACGTTCTGAACACGCAACATACTTGGCGGTAAAACGAGTCTATAGGCCACAGTTCCTACTTCATCGAGTATTTCAAATGGGCCATTTAAATCGAGGGTTGAGATTTCTCTCTTAAATCGATTCTTGCTTCTAGAATAACGCCTCTTGAACTCTTCGCTTCACATTAATCAGCTCCGGGTGTGTAGCTTGAGTGGCTTTAACTTTATCGATTAAAGTCGATTATAATCGTATATTTGTTATCTTCACGTGGGTCCCTAGAGTCTTTAACTCTATCTTCATCATTTGTAAGTTATACGAAATGGGTCTTTGTGTTAACAACATCGCACTCGCATACAATCTTCTATCAACGCGTCAGCTACCACGTTCGCTTTTCCTACGATGGTATTGAATGGTACGATCGTAATCTTCAATAGCTCGAGTCAACGTCTTTGGCGCATGTTACGTTCATTTTAGTTGAACAAATATTTGAGGGTTTAAGAAATGGGTTTTGTACTGGTGTCAATACAAAATTCGATTTCACACTCTAGGGGTAGGCTAAGAAGTCGTCAGGAAATTTATTAACAATAGAAATATCTTTCAAAACTGCGACTCTCATCCCAA
Source organism: Panax quinquefolius (assembly GCA_020205615.1). Taxonomy (NCBI): domain Eukaryota; kingdom Viridiplantae; phylum Streptophyta; class Magnoliopsida; order Apiales; family Araliaceae; genus Panax; species Panax quinquefolius. The sequence continues at coordinate 97,036,281 of CM035162.1, forward strand.
GACTTGGATAGTACATCACATTATCAACTTGCCATCGTCATTCACGATGTCGCCTACGGAAAGTCTGGCTTTGGTGCATTCCACTCAAGGAAGTCAACAACGAAAGGATCGGGGCTCTTTAGTTATGGCTTGATATGACAATGATTGACTTTAGTGGTTTGGTTACTTTGAATTCGCATAACAGGTTGGTTAGGAGTATGAAAGCTAACAACCTTACAAAAAGCATGATGAATAGTTAACCAATCGATTCCTAAAATCACATCAAAGGCAAGTATTTTCAAAGAGATACGATCGATAGGTAACGTGAAAGTGTTGATTTGAACAAGATTTATAAACAGTGGAGGTAACGAAAGTTTCTCCCAATAGATATATCAAAGTCTAACTTCTCTGGAGTTAACTTCAAACATTGAACATAACTAGGTGAAATAAAAGAGTGAGTAGAACCGGTATCTAACATGGTGTAGACTTCGCAAGAGTTTATGACTAACATACCCGTGATAATTTTATTCAGGTTCCTCGTCACGAAAAAAAAATGTTCTCTCTTAAACTACCGGCTTTAGCGTGTCTGGGACATTCTTTGGCATCACTATCCCAACTAGAATTGACTTCACCAAACGATAAAATTGAGCTAGGTGACCTTCTCTTCCGCAATTAAAACATGCTTTGGATTGCTACGTACAGTTTGGACGGATGTGCCCTCCTGTCCGCATTTGAAACATACGACCGGTGGTTGTTCTTCTTCCTTTGAAACGGGTGCTGGTGCTGCTGTCTTTCCATCATTATTGAACCTTCTCTTCCTGAAATATCCACTTCTATTATCTTGGCCATGATTACCACCGAAATGGTTACCATTAATGGCTTGATAATTTCCCCCACGATGGTTATCATTGTTTCGATGACCGTTGCCACTGATATGATTATTATCATGTTGTTGGTCGTTGCCTTTTGGTTGTGCTGATTCATTATCGCGCTCCAATAACTGAGCCCTATTCACAACATCTGAATACAAACACAGTTTATGAGAGATAAGATATTGACGTATCTCAGGTTTTAAACCTCTTAGAAACATTCGCGTCATTCTCTCCTCATTATCAACCAAATGGGACGCAAATCAGACAACTCGGTAAACTTGGCTTCGTACTGTGATACGGTCATGTTGTTTTGCTCCAACTTGATAAATTCCACCTCCTTCATGTGACGAATGCTTTCGGGAAAGTACTTGTCATTGAACAACTTTTGCAACTTCTCCCAAGACATCTTGAGTGCGTCAGGCTGGGTATGTTTTACAGATTCCCACCAGTAATATGCCTCTTCACGCAACATAAAGGTGGCAAAGGGAACCTTTTGTTCCTCGGAGCATCCCAAGACATCAAATATCTTGGTGATCCGCTTTAACCATGTCTCATTTAAGTGGTTCTGGCTTTCCCAAAAACTCTGGTGGTCCCAGCTCCTTGAATTGCTTAGCGGTGACCAACCGTGGGTTGCCATTGTTTCCTCCTACATTATGAATAGGAGTCGCCTTCGCCTGATGTTACATGAATTCTAAAAAGCTCCTAAACGTCTGTTGTTAAATCGATTGATCGATTGTTGTTGTTTACGGGAGGATTATCGCCATCCCATTGCACATTGTCCCGATTATTGATATATGGTGAATCAACTATGCACTTTGTGCTCCATTGCTATTCTCAACATTCTCGGATGTCATTTTCACATCCGCCACAAAACAAAGGTTAATTAACATGTAACATATTATCCCTATATTACGTGAGCCCCATTAAATACCAAATAAACTTAGGTAGGTCATACTAGCGAAGGACTTCCCGCCTCTCCCTCCTAGTTCTTGTCTCACATCTTAGCCGAGGATCATATCCTAAGCTCGATATCAACTGTGGCGCCCCCAAAATCGGTATACATCACCCATCTTGAGTCGCCAAATACATGGTACATAATTTAAATACAAACTTAATTATACAACAGTCGTGTAAAATACGACAAAACATATGATGTGAGTTTTAATACAAATATTGTCATCTAGACAATATACAAACTCAATGGGGTCCTCATTACATTTATTATCACACTATTTCATAGAATAGTGAGGACTACTAATGCTATTATCTGGACCATCACTCTTTTCCCAAACTAGTCCCTACTACGTTCTCATTTCACGAAGAGAACAATGAAAGCAAAAAAAAGGTGAGCTCAACTAGCCCAGTAAGAAATATTATGACTAAGATAATGCAGAATAAATTATCATTAGCCTTCAACAGTGTTAAACTAATAAAATATAAAAAACATCAAGTTTAAATGCAGCGGAACAAGCAATCCATTAGAAGAGTCAAGTAGAGAATAAAATCTACTATCTTCTATGATTTAAAAGGTTTTTCACTACTTTTATCGCTGAGACTCAGCTTAATAAATAATCCACATCATCAAATCATCCCTGCACTATAGGCCAAGGATATTATTTTGTATCACGACCACAAATTATCAATGCACTACGGGCCAAAGATAATCGTGTTTTCATCAACAGTCCTGATCATGCCATAAAACAATTCATCTTTGCACCCTTGGCCGAAGAGAATCCATAGCCATAATCATACCAAAAACTGTCCATCAATGCATTACGGGCCAATGAGAACTTTTTATACATCATTTGTAACATTACGGTCATGATTATACTGAAATAATCCCTGGTCATAATCATACCAAGTCCATCTATGCACTACAGGCCACAGATGACTTTCAACATATTATAAACATGAGGATGATGACAATGACATAATAATTCAATAAAACAAGTTCAAGAATTAATTTATCCAAGAACTAATAATGTCCAAATTGTCAACACGATACTTCTTTGTAGAGTAACACTCAAGAATGCTCAGAAGAATATTTCCATGAAAAGATACTGGATGAAGCGCAAATATCAAGGATATTCCATTAATTTCATGGAGTATAGATGCCAAAACTTTAACCAACTGAGTATAATAAAAATAGAATAGCAAAAGAAATCACCCCAAGTACGATGAGACCATGCATGCAGAAAAGTTATTCCAATGAATAATAAATAATGGAACCAGTCATGCGAAAAGCGGATGAAGCGAGGATATTCCAACGAATAATAAATAATGGAACCAAAATATGCGTAAGCGGATAAGCGTAATATTCCAACAGAAAAATAAATAATGAAACCAGGTCATGCGTAAACGCACATACAGGATGTTCCAACAGAATAATAAACAATGGAACCAGGTCATGCGTAAACGCACAGACAGGATGTTCCAACAGAATAATAAATAATGGAATAACAGAAAAATTTCACCAAGTATAGGGTATCCCGCGTATACAGGTTATTCCAACAAAATAATAAAATGTGAATAACAAAAGAATTTCACCAATAAAAAAGAAGGAATACCCCTAACGAGTACAACAAATAATATCCCTTACCGTAAGAGTATTTTGACTGGTAGGGCGATGATATACTCAAAGAAAACTTGCACTACACTCAAAGTTTTCTTAAACTCTAAAGAAATACGCTCAAGATTATGGAAGAAGAACTCTCTCTATAGTTTCTCTCTCTAGAGTTTCGAAGAATTAAGTAAGAAATAATGAAGGAATGAGCTTATATTTATGAAAGAATGGATCGCGTAAGTAACTATTTCATGAATGTATCCAGTTAATTTACTTTTAATAAGACGGTCCATATTTAAAGCAAAATCTTTTAAATAAAATATAATATATTCTATTTATAATCTAATAAAACGAATAACTTTATAAAAGTATTCTATTTTATATAAAAGATTTTACTATGCAAAACACTATCGCAGCACTATGCAACACTATGCATAATAAAATATAATATATTCTATTTATAGTTTAATAAAATAAATAACTTTATAAAAGTATTATGTTTTATATAAAAAGATTTTACTATACAAAATACTATGCATAATAGAATATAATATATTCTATTTATAGTCTAATAAAACAAATAACTTTATAAAAGTATTACATTTTATATAAAAAGTTTTTCATTTTTATTACATTAATAATACTACTAAAACAAAAAACTGAGTGACTTATCACGAAAGCATCAATAATCAATACCGTGTGCTACTATGCAACCATGTGTATTCTTGTACTTTTAACAAAGGTGTGTATCAACAAATAACAGTAAAACTTCCGCCATTATTTTTATAAAGTATTTTTGTCATTTTCTCGATCCGGCAATAATTAATTTGTGAGAGGTCTACCAATGATGATGGTGTCGTTGTACGAATATTCCTCGTTAAAACGAATATTCTCCAATTAAATCGAATATTATATAACAACTTGCGTACTTTGCAAAATTTATAAATATTACCCACAACTATAACATTATATCAAATTCATTCCATAATATACAAAAAAAAATATTTCGAGAAAATTAAATCTTTATTCATAAAATCTGGGGTCTCACAATAACCACGTGACTTTTCTATTCCTAAGCACCATGTAATTTATAAGCTAAAAACTTACAAAGGTAAATTCATATACGTACATGTGTCATGTGAGACCTCTAGCATGTATGTATGTTAATATGTATGTATAGGGGTGTGTTAGAGTTGGGTTGCAGTCAAGAGAGCAAAGCTCAAACACTGTGTCTCGCCAGGGGGACGACAAAGTTACCCAGATCCCTAAGCTTGAACCCGGTAAAGCATTTACTGGCGTCCTATGATCGTGAGTAGATTTTGTTTTTGTTTCTGAAATTCAAGGCATGCTTATATGATTTCTTTACCTTGTAATATATGACCATAATGCCATATAATATGTTGAGAAGCATGTTATGTGATGACTCGATTCTTGTAAGTGTAGACACATATTAGCTTACACATACTAATTGAAATGACCGACTTGTTAACGTTAGGTCGTTTCAACACAAGTTAATTAAAGCTAGATTTAATTATAGTTGAGCGAACATGCAAGTTCCTTAATTCTTACTCTTTTACTTTAGCAAGTTTCCTAACTTATACAACTTTGGATTTTGTACAAGTTCTTGAATTTCTTGTAATTCATATGTTGAATGCAAGTTTCCCTAACCTTACTCAAATTTATATTGTGCAAGTTTCCTTGAACTTCACTCTTTGATTGTGCAAGTTCCTTGAACCATACTTTTATGGTGCAAAGTATTCTAACCTTTGCATTTACTTTATTCAATGGACATGAGTAAGAAAGTTATTCATTTAAGCTTGAACTTTATTCCCAAGCATGTTATTAAGTGGGTTAATTACCTTACAATTATTCCACATCGATATTATTGATATTCGAACTTAGTGCACTTGAGTTCGTACAGCCTTGGACTTATACATCGCTTAAAGTTCTATAATTCTTGAACTATGTCAGATAGAGTCTGAACCTTTGTTCGATCAGATAAGTGTATGAAGTTTTATAAAAGGTATCCAAATCAATGTATGGTAAGGATTCTTAGACTGAAAGAACACTCCTTTTATGATAGGGGAGTACCCCAGGTATCTAATATAAGATACAAAGAGCTTATTTAAATGTTATGCATATACATGGTGTACGCGAGGCTGATCCCCTCAAGTACTTATTCTGTAGCCAGTAACTAAAGGGTCAATTAGTGATTGATTTCATTGGAGTGTTACAGTTCAAAGTCTACTTGACTAGCAGTTATTCTAAAAGCAATCATTATCTTTGCTTCTAATATTCATATTGTTGAATCTTTCAAATATTCATATTGTTGAATTCATTATCATATATTTTTCATTCATCATGATATATCCTTATTGTTGTATTTAAACTTGTTGAGCAAACTTGTTGCTCATCCTTTCTATATCATGAATTATATTGCAGCTAAGCCCGAGACCTCAGGAAATGACAAGGGTAAAGGAAAGATGTAGGATAGTTGCAAGGAGCAGAATTTATCTTATGCTTAATTTAAATTACTGTTATGTAATATGAACCCTAATTACTATTATAGGGTATGTTTGTAAGACGATATTAAGGTTATCGTATCTTGGGACTAGTAATACCTTTTGAATGAACGACGTACGTTTATTATATTCTGTATTTTAGTTATCGTATGCTGTTTAGAGGTGGATGTTTGTAGTTTATCGTGATGATCGAACCGGAATCGAGGAGGACGGTTTAGGTATGTCGCGATTTGGTATCGAGCTCAGGATATAAACGTTAGGAATGTGAAACCTAGGTTATAACCTTAGTAATAAACTCAAGTAGAGTATGTAAGTGATGTGTTGGGGAAATCCATTGAGTTTTATTGTGATATTGAAGTGGTTTATTTAAATCAAAAATGATTGATAGACGTTTTAAACTTCTTAATGCTTGTGACACCCCCAAATCCGGGTACTTTGATTCCACGGGATTTGGTGTTCACTGTACAAATATCATCTATCTATCTACCCATAAAATGCAAACCATGCAATAAATAGAAATTAAATCTTCCCTTTAAAGGGTTACAACATCTGAATCATAAACATAATCCCAGGTTAAACTAACCTTAAACATCTGTGTGAAAACATAAACAATAAGTCTTAAACAACATCAAGTCTTAACACATAAATTCAACATCTCATAACTACAAGTCTTCAACATTTGCTAATCTTGCCCTTGCCCTTACCAGTAGAAGGCTCATCGGTTCTTTCATTCTTAACTGCAATGTTATTATTAAGCAAGAGTGAGCATGATTGCCCACAAATAAAATAATGAAATGACAATGTATAATAACATGCGAGGGAATTAAAGACTTCTGAAATAAAAGCTCAACTTTTGAATCAAGAATGAATAACAAGAATCAAAAGATTTCTGAGGGTCATAAGACCTTGAACTATGTCCTAGGTTATCAAGGGTTATACTTGAATCCTTTAACGATCGTAAGACTATGGACCTTTCTACTTTCGTGCATTTTAGGGGATCACTACTTAGTACCATCACATGCACAATATCTTAACGCTAACACATAAGTAAATCCCTTTACAGGGTTGTTCATCTCAGTTTGACATTCGAGTCCGCACCAATAGAAGTTTGGTTTGGATAATTCAATAAGGGTTCTAAAATTTAGAACGTTCATCAACTAAGGACTAGTTGAATCAATAAAGTTCACTAGTCTAATAAGGTTCAACAATAATGATATTCAATTTGAATAATAATCTCAAGAAGTATATAATAGAACAATTATTGTATAACTGAATCATGCTTTGAAAAGATAATCAGTCTTTAATATAATAATTCTACTTGAATAATAGTAATGATAGTTTACTCGAAGTAAATAATAAACTTGAACAATAATGACAAGTAGGGTTAGGAAACTTGCCTCGTGCGTAGATTACACTTTAACTAAGCACGTTCTTTGAATTTAATCCTACATACCATTCACATTCACAATACCAGTTAATTATAACTTAACTAATCATCAACGATTATTCTTTTGTCTAAACTTTGATTATGACTATACTTAGTCAAATTATCACAATTACTGTCACATAATATCACTTCATGAATAATAATTTAATTATGTTTTCCATAACTCAATCCACATGCAATTATGTTATTTACATGTTAAACATCTATTTTATCATCACATTATACTTCTAACATGTTTACATGTTCATTACATTAAGTTACTAACACATTGCTAGACTTAATTAATTCAAAATTACATTCTTGAACTTTCTGGAGAGTGGTCTTTGCACCACCATCTATTACAGTCTTGTGACTGCACATGGCCACGATGGGCTAATGCTAAGTGGCAAGTGGCGTATGCTTTCGAGACTTAACGATACAGCTAATGATGGTGTGACTAAGCACTGTGATGGCGATGATGATGCGCTATGCCTGGCCGTGATATGCCATGGCACATGACTTCGATTTTGAGTTGGCCATTGCTGGCTGAAACTCAGAACTTTGATTCCCATTCATGAAGAACACGAGTTCAAATAAAAGGACACTAAATAATCATTAATTTCACTAAATTAACATACCCACATGCTACGATTTATACATCATCATTACCCAACAATTATAGAACGATTTTAATCCATTAAAACACATAATTACAGAATTAAAATATGTGAATTTCACTGACTTTGATGTTCTTGAAGGTTTTGAAAATAAAACATGAAAATTGACACTACGGATTCGTTATAACACCGAATCCGTTCCTTTAAACTTTTGTCTCTTCGCATCCACATGCATAATAATATACGAGTGTAAATTTTATGAAAACATTTATATTTGACATACTAAAATCACGTATAGGACCATATGGCCATAACCCAAACTCTGTAATTTTGTAGCAATCATACACGATGTAATTTCATGAAACTGATGTTATGGTTTACAAAATATATATAATTAAATACGATTTGATAACATCTTAACCTATAAATGCACATAAGCCTTACAATTTCCCATCGTAGAGACTTTACAGAAAACTATGAAAGCCATTTTTTTTATCAAAACTTAAATAACGTAACTTGTAAATTTGGGAAGGAGGAGATTACCTGTAGAGTATAAAGCGTAGATTTAGAAAACTCAGATGTTTCTTCAATCACTCACTCTTAATCTCCTTCTCAATATTTTAAATATCTCTGACAACTCTCTCTGATTATTCTCTAGACTTAGGCAAATAATGAAGAAGAGAAAAGAGAATACGAATTATAAGAATCGACTGACGCGCATTATGGTCAGTTACCCATCATGGGTTAACTGCCCATAACTCCCCCTAAGGCCATGTTTGACTAGTTTAATTGATTTTAAAACTCCTTTAATTTAATAAAGCTTTATCATATAGTTTAATAAATGTCACACTCCTTCATAAAATAAATCAATATCTTATTTAATTTATTTTAAATAAAATATAATAATTTCTCATAAATTCACATAGTCACATAATTAATTTTCTCATTAATAAAGAATGTCAAATTATTAACTCTCTAATTAATAATTAAATTAATTAAATAACATCATGCTTAATTAAATATTTCATTTAATTCAATAAGCTCACATAATTACATATTTGAATAATAATTATTCTCTACATTAATTTAATAAATGTAACACATATAATTAAATTAATCTACCACAATGCATCAATTAATTATTAAATCTAAAAATTAAATCATCGAAAAATATTTATTTAATTCAATAAATATTAAAATTAATTTACAAAAATCTCGTTCGTCACAATGCTAATATAGATAGCATATCACATAAAGCCTAATTGTTTCTTCCTTTCCTCAGATCATGTCGCCTAGGAGACTTCAAATGAATCGAGAGGAGGAAGGATCCGATTAACAATGGTGGAGGGAAAATGTTGATCCAATGCGAACTTCGTTAACCTATTAATCGAGGCAATGCAAAATGCACCCCGTCGTGAAGGCAGGCGACCCAGGACAACACTTGGCTAGCTTTAAAGACTTTAAATTGGTAGGACCACCGGAGTTCCGGGGAACCTTGGACCCAATTGAAGCCCACACATGGATAGAAGAGATGGAGGTGTTTGAGGTAGCACGAGTGGCTGAAGCACAGAAGACGAGTTTTTCCACTTTCATGATGAAGGGCGAAGCTAATTATTGGTGGAAAGCCAATAAGGGACGAGCAGACGACGAAGTTATTCCTTGGGACAGATTTAAGGAGCTATTCCTCGAGAATTATTTCTCAGAGAATACGCAACAGGATATGGAAGTTAAGTTTCTAGAACTGAAGCAAGGTAGTATGTATGTAGCAGAGTACGCCAAAAAATTTAACGAGTTGGCCCGATTCGCGTCACATCAAGTTGACATGGAGGCCAGGAAGTCAAGGAGGTTCAAATTAGGACTGAAACCAAGGGTGCAGAAAGCAGTGGCCGTATTAAAGATTAAGACTTACTCTGATCTTTTGGAAAGGGCTATCATTGTCAAAGGAGGTAATGAAGCCATCGCGTGATTCAAACAAGAAAAGAAGACCGGTCAGGATGGATAGAAAGGGGGAAGCAGCGGAGGCAGCAACCCCAACAAGCGTAAATAGACGGAGAGCCAATCCTCTCGAGGTAATAAGTCCGGGGGGAGGCCAAGAAAAGTATGAAGTGCAACAACTATGGGAGGAACCACTCAGGGGAGTGCATGAAGGGAAAGAGTGTTTGTTATCATTGTGGACAACCGGGGCACATGGCTGCTCAGTGTCCAAATAAGCAGAAGGGAGGATGTTTCTCGTGTGGAGCCATAGACCATCAAATCAAGGACTGCCCGAAGAAAAAGGGCAATGCAGCTAGCGGCAACCGCAATAACAACATTGGGTTAAACATTGGAGGGCCAGCCAGTCAAGCCAACAGACCAACTTCACGAACGTACAGGATGCGGTGGATTCTAAGGACGTGGTGTCAGGTATCATTCTGATAAATGATATAGATGCATGCGTGTTATTTGATTCGGGTGCTACATGCTCTTTTGTTTTTAAAGAATTTGCTAAACAGTTAGACTTACCCGATGAGAGATTAGAACACCCTATGAACGTAGAAGTAGCGAACAAAGAAATTATTCACGTAGAATACATTCATAGGAATTGTTATGCCAAATTATGAGGATTTAAGCTCAAAGTGGATTTGATACCGATTCGTTTGGGGGAGTTCGATGTAATCCTTGGAATGAATTGGTTATCGGTTCATGGAGTAGTTATAGACTGTAAGAAGAAGTGTGTACACCTTAAGACTCTGAATAAGTTGAAGGTGGTATTTTATGGTAGTAAATCGCCGAGACAATCTCATTGTTTGATGATGGTGCAAGCAAAAAGATTGCTTAGGAAGGGTTGCATAGGTTATTTGGCTCACGTGGTTGATACTCGACGAGCCGAAGGTGAACTGAGTCAGATACCTATTGTAAGTGATTTCATTGATGTCTTCCCAGACGAGATTCCAGGATTGCCACCGGATAGAGAGATTGAGTTTGTAATTGATTTGGCACCGGGGACATCATCGGTATACAAAGCGTCGTATCGTATGGCACCGGTAGAGATGAAAGAACTGATGGCTCAATTACAAGAGTTTTTAGATAAGGGATATATTCGACCGAGCATATCACCGTGGGGAGCACCAGTCTTATTCGTAAAGAAGAAAGATGGGTCACTAAGACTTTGTATCGACTAACGAGAGTTGAACAAGGTCACCATTAAGAATAAGTACCCGTTGCCCAGGATAGACGATTTGTTTGATCAGTTGAAGGGGGAAAAGTACTTTTCAAAAATTGACTTGAGAATCGGTTATTACCAACTGAAAGTGAGACTGGAAGACATTCCAAAGATGGCATTCAGAACTCGGTATGGACACTTTGAGTTTCTGGTATTGTCATTCGGATTGACGAACGCACCAGCAGCATTTATGGATTTAATGAACAGAGTGTTCAAACAGTATTTGGATAAGTTTGTTGTTGTATTCATCGATGACATCCTAGTGTATTCAGAGACGGAGGAAGAACACGTCGAGCATCTTCGAATAGTGTTGGAGACATTAAGGAGGGAGAAGTTGTATGCAAAATTCTCTAAGTGTAAGTTTTGGTTACAGAGAGTGCAGATTTTAGGGCACGTTATCGACAAGAATGGTGTTTTGGTAGATCCAGTGAAGGTAGAAGCAGTTATCAATTGGGAGCAGCCGAAGACGCCGACAGAAATCTAGAGTTTCTTAGGATTGGCGGGATACTATCAAAAATTTATTCAGGATTTTTCAAAATTAGCATCGCCGTTGACCAATCTTACCAAGAAGACAGTTAAGTTCGTTTGGACGGAAAAGTGTGAAGAAAGTTTCCTAGAATTGAAGAAGCGGCTTAGTCAAGCACCTGTGTTGGCTTTACCAGACAACACGGGAGGGTTTATAGTGACACCGCGTCCTTAGATTCCACCGCATCCTGTACAGTCATGTTGAACGTTCGTGCCGTTGGTTTGTTGGCTTGACTGACTGACCCACCAATGTTCAGTCCATTGTTGTTGTTGTTGCGGTTGCCGCTAGCTGCATCGCCCTTTTTCTTCGGGCAGTCCTTAACTTGATGATCCGTGGCTCCACACGAGAAATATCCTCCCTTCTGCTTATTCGGACATTGAGGAGCCATGTGCCCCGGTTGTCCACAACGATAACAAACACTCTTTCCCTTCATGCACTCCCCCGAGTGATTCCTCCCACAGTTGTTTCACTTCATACTCTTCTTGGCCTCCCCTACGAACTTATTACCTCCAGAGGATTGACTCTCCGTCCATTTACGCTTGTTGGGGTTCTTTTCCTCCGCATTTCCCCTTTCATCCATCGACCCGACTCGTCTTTTTTTTGTTTGAATCGAGCGATGGCCTCATTGCCTCCTTCGATAATGATAGCCCTTTCCAAAAGATCAGAATAAGTCTTCATATTCAACACAACCACTGCCTTCTGCACCCATGGTTTCAGTCCTAATTCGAACCTCCTTGCCTTCCTGGCCTCCGTGTCAACCTAATGTGAAGCGAATCGGGCTAACTCGTTAAATCTCGCCGCGTATTCTGCGACAATCATACTACCTTGTTTCAGTTCCAGAAACTTAACCTCCATATCCTGTTGCGTATTCTCCGAGAAGTAATTCTTGAGGAATAGCTCCTTAAATCTCTCACAAGGAATAACTCCTTCGTCTGCTCAGCCCCTATTGGCTTTCCACCAATAGTTAGCTTCGCCCTTCATCATGAAAGTGGCAAAACTCGTCTTCTATGCTTCGGCCACTCGTGCGACCTCAAACACCTTCTCTATTTCTTCTATCCATGTCTGGGCTTTAATTGGGTCCAAGGTTCCCCGGAACTCCGGTGGTCCTACCAATTTAAAGTCATTAAAGCTAGCCAAGTGTTGTCCTGGCTGCCCTGCTGCTGGTGGGGGTCTGTTTTGCATTGCCTCAGTTAACAAGTTAACGAAGTTCTGCATTTGATCAACATTTTCCCCTCCACCATTGTTAACGGATCATTCCTCCCTCTGATTCCGCTGAAGTCTCTTAGGCGACATGATCTGAGGAAAGGAAGAAACAATTAGGCTTTATGTGATATGTTATCCATGTTAGCATTAAGAAGTTTAAAACGTCTATCAATCATTTTTGATTTAAATAAACCACTTCAATATCACAATAAAACTCGATGGATTTCCCCAACACATCACTTACATACTCTACTTGAGTTTTCTACTAAGAACCTAGGTTTCGCATTCCTAACATTTATAACCTAGGCTCTGATACTAACCTGTGACAGCCCCAAATCCGGGTCCTCTGACCCCGGTTCGGTCATCACGATAAACTACAAACATCCACCTCTAAACAACATACGATAACTAAAATGTTGAATATAATAAACGTACGTCGTTCATTCAAAAGGTGTTACTAGTCTCAAGATTCGATAACCTTAAAATATTCTTACAAACATACCCTAAAGTAAATATTAGGGTTCATATTACATAACAGTAATTTAAACAAAGCACAAGGTAAAATATGCTACTTGCCACTAGTCTACATCTTCCATTTACCCTTGTCATTCCCTGAGGTCTCGGGCTTAGCTGCAATATATTCATGATATAGCAAGGATGAGCAACAAGTTTGCTCAACAAGTTTAAATACAATAATAAGGATATATCATGATGAATGGAAAATATCTGACAATGGATTCAACAATATGAATATCACAAGCAAGGACAATGTTTGCTTTTAGAATAACTGCTAGTCAAATAGACTTTGAACTATAACACTCCAATGGAATCAATAGTTAATTGACCCTTTGGTTACTGGCTACAGAATAAGTACATGAGGGGATCAGCCTCGCGTACACTATTTATATGCATAATATTTAAATCTACTCTGTTGTATCTTATACTAGATACCTAGGGTACTCCCCTATCATAAGAGGGGTGTTCTTTCAGTCTAAGAATCCTTACCATCAATTGGTTTGGATAGCTTTTATAAAACTTCATAGGCTTGTCTGACCGGACAAAGGTTCAGACTCTATTTACTACAGTTGAAGAATTATTGAACTTTAAATGATGTACAAGTGCAAGACTATACGAACTTAAGTGCACTAAATGCGAATATCAATAATATCGATGTGGAATAATTGTAAGGAAATTAAACCACTTAATAGCATGCGTGGAAATAAGATTCAAGCTTAAATGAATAACTTTCAACTCAACAATATCCTGCTCAATGCAATATGAGAGGATAGGAAAACCTTCACAAACTCAAAGTTATGTAAGTTAGGAAACTTGCAACATAATAAATTTGGATACTTGCTTAATATAATTTAGGGTAAGTTTAGGGAAACTTGCTTAACAAAAGTAGGGTTCAAGGAACTTACATAAACATATACCTATTTGCAAAAAATAAAGGAAGTGCGTAAGGTTTAGATACTTGCATGTTTTCTCAGCTACAAGATAATACTAGCTTTAACTAACTCGCGTTGAAACGACCTAACATTAACAAGTCGGTCTTTCAATTAATATGTGTAAACTAATATGCGTTTACACTAACAAGAATCAAGTCATCACATAACATGCTTCTCAACACACTCCATGGTATATTGGTCACATTACAAGGTAAAGAAATTATATAAGCATGCCTTAAATTTCAGAACCAAAATAGAATCAATTTGTGATGTTAGGATGGTGCAACATGCTACTGGTTTAGCTTAGGGACTACAGTACTGGCCCTCCCCTCGACCAAACTAGGATTGAGCTTTGCATCCTGCTTTCAATCCAACTCTACTCATACCAATAACACACACATTTTAACATACATATATGCTAGAGTTTCACATAGCACATGACCATACTTGAGTTTCATTACTTCAGGTTTAACTTACAATTTATATGTCATTAAAACATAAAAAGTCTTGTAATCGTCATGCTTTATAACTTGGTTATACACTACTCAGTAGTCATGCTTTTATATAGGCAACACATGTATACTTTACTCACACAATTCATATTCTAGAAATTTTCTTTTCTTTATGACTATGTGTGCATAAGTGAACACCATATCTTAACCAAACAATGTTCATGTCAATATGTCTATAGGCATAATGAATCTTAATACACATGCTTGAATGGTCGTAACATACTTTACCCATTACTTGATGATATTAGCTCTCTCATTCTAACTTTCTTTGAATTTAACACTAAGTCAACTTAGCATATACAAGGCATATTAGTATACAACTCTCATGTATTTACAACATATATTAAAGTAACATATACATGCTCAAAAAGTCAGAACTCACTAGATAAAAATCTTCGTCAAGTTCTCTTTGAAAAATTTTAAGTTTCTTATCTTTGAAATAGTCAAATCTTTCAATCATGTATACTAGTGTGTTCAATCACTTAGTCTTGCATTTCATGTCAATATAAACCATATTAACATACTCATAAAGTTAGAATGCTCACACGATGTGTTCGTGATAAAGTTCACTTTTGAAATCACAAATCTCATTTCAAGACCACACGTGTTGTGTCCCTTATAGGTGCTAACATGGTTATACTTGTTCATACTACATGCACATGCTCATGTGTGTGTGCTACAACAGTTTACATTCTTGCTCTAACCATATACTAACAAGTTAGCACAATGTAAACCGAATGTAAAATATCGTAGATGGTGCGGATCAGCGTCAATTGCTACCGCACCCCTAAGACAATTAGGGCGCAGCTACGCCATGCCTGAGATAAAACTGAGTTTGGGTTACAGGCGTGGCATCTGCTTCTAACCTAGTATAAATAGGGCGCAGCTTGCCAGTGCCATATCGATCGAGACAAGATGAAGCACTCTGCTTTGTAGAGCCTTAACCCTTAACCATTCTCCTTGAATTAAACATGTTTCATACCAACATTTAAGAGTTTAAACATGTAAGGCTACTTCCTAAACACATTATAGCATACCGAATAACTTTGATTAACAAAGAATTTAAGTAATTTCTATCATTTGCCAAAACCCATTTCAAGAACACAAGTTAAGATCTTATACCTCTTGAAGCTTAAAGAACTTAGTTTCCTTCTTCCGAGCTTGCTAACTTCTTCTTTAGACAATACACTCATAAACTCAAATTATTAGAGTTTCAACCAACAAATGCAAACAACGTAAAAACTGAAAAATAGGGTTGCCATTTATAGAAGAAGCTTGTACTAGGCATTCAAGTTACACTGAGGTTTGAATCAAAGGAAACATCAAGAAAACATTGGGCAATAGAAAGTTGGCCAACTTCCACTTCCATAGCCAATGGCCTAGAATTTACTAGCTATTGAAATTACGTAAACTAGCTCAAGACATTGTTCATGTACTAATGTGACTCTTAATTTGGGACAAGCTCGGCAACAAGTTATTTAAGGCTTGGTTTGGACACTATAATTCCCATAATGTAATATAAATGTGTTAATACTACTACACAAAGGAAATTTGGGGATTATTTATGTACTCAAATCATATAACCCATGTACATTAAATACACGAAATAAAATAACGCAGTTAAATATTATTGTCCGGGTAATTCCATAATTACCTCTACTACTCTCCTAGCCATATTATAACATTATTTAATATTATTTATTCAGTGTGCACACATAACTTATTTTCCAATTTCTGGAATACACAGATATTTAATTATCTTTGTTTAACAATCACTTATGATTTTATTACACTACTTGATACTTCATATCATTAGAATATAATCTTATTATATGATTCCATGCATGTCACACATTACACTAATGTTCCAATTCATTTTCTATAGTAGAACTTAACTTTCTAAGTTTGGACACTAAGCAAGAATTGCGCCATTTTATCTTCTTTGGGATTACAAGAATCATGCTTTGGCCCTCTAGCAAATCTAAAAATAGGTTAGCTTCAAGCCAGGCTTCCAATTCCTATCACCACATAAGTTTCATATGGAATAATTTAACTTCTTCAATGGTGATATACCCATACTTGACATAAATCAATATGTTCAAATCTTGTTACTATATTCAAATAAATTGAATATTTAATTAATAAGAATCCTTGATATCAAACTCTTAGGGTTAGTCCACTAATTTAAATAACTATTAGTGACTCCATTTAATCATTTCATAAATTCACATAACCACATAAGGTTTAAATAAACTCACAAAGCTAACTCATCACAAATTAAATCACATATTTAATTAATAAGGAGTTTCAAATTCGTGGAAGTTACATCCCTCCCTCCTTATAAAAATTCCGTCCTCGGAATTGTAAAAATAAGGTTACTCAAATAAAAACGGATAATTTACTCTCATTTTCTCTTCTAGCTCCCACATAGCTTCTTCTACGGCGTGATTCTTCCAGAGAATCTTAACGGAATGAATAATCTTATTCCTTAATTTTTGTTCCTTCCTATCTAGAATCTGGACAGGAACTTCTTCGTATGATAAGTCTTTCTCGACTTGAATTGGCTCATAGGAGATAACGTGCTTGTAGTCTGGTTTATACGGCCGCAACACTGACACATGAAACACATTGTGAATGTGCTCAAGTTCAGGAGGTAAGGCTACCTCGTACGCCACTTTACCGACTTGTCTCAAAATCTCGAACGGTCCTATGAACCTAGGGCTCAACTTGCCCTTCTTCCCAAAACGAATATTCCCTTTCCAGGGAGATACTTTCATAAATTCATAGCTTCCTAATTCAAAATCTCTCTTCTTGCGATGTAGGTCCGCATACTTCTTCTGGCGATCTGGAGCTGCTACTAGCCGGGCTCTTATCACCTTGATGATTTTTACCGTATGTTGTACCAATTCTGGTCCTAACAGTCGACGTTCTCCAACTTCGTCCCAGCATAAGGGCGTTCTAAACTTCCTCCTATACAGTGCTTCGTACGAGGGCATTCCAATACTGGCGTGATAACTATTGTTATACGCGAACTCTACTAATGGAAGGTGATCCTCCCAACTACCCTTGAAGTCCATCACACAAGCTCGGAGCATGTCTTCAAGTGTCTGAATCGTTCTCTCACTCTGCCCATCGGTCTACGGATGATACGCGGTACTCATTTATAGTTGTGTCCCCATTCTTTCTTGAAGACTCTTCCAGAAGTTTGACGTGAATCGCGGATCTCTATCTGATACAATGCATTTTTTTATAAGGTTAATTTCCATCTTTTATTTCTTTGACTTTTCTTAAGGTTATGACTTAAGGTTTATTTCACCCCCCCCCCCTTAAATTTTATAACCTAATTCTTTGATACCAACCTCAGTGGCGCCCCTAAATCCGGGTATCTTGAACCCGACAGATGGTGCTACATCTGCACAGCTCTGATTCACATAAACATTCAATTGAAATGCCTCAAAAGAATGAATATGTCTTATATATATTCAAAATAATATTAACATCCTCCCAGGTTCTTTATAACCGTTACATCTGTTCTTGTCATAATATAAAATATTATCATTACAAAACCTATACTATTACATAGGAAATCTACGGATTCGCCTTAGCCTTCCCTTTATCCTTGCCGGATCCGTCGGTCTGTTCAGTCTTAGCCGCATTCATATGGTTCAAGCAAGAGTGAGCCTAACTAGCTCAGCAAGTACAACAATTCTAGAAAAATAGCATGCTTGAGACATAAGAATCATATATCTTCAATAACTGAACAATAGTTACGAAGTACTATCGATAATACAAAATAGTACTTCTATTCCTTCAAAACGTTCTACAACAACAATATTCAGTAAAACATCAATTCCGATTCAAGACCATGAGCATTTGACAAGTACTTTGAAAAGGACATCCCTGCACGAAGTCCGTAAGTCCGGCATAGCTTACGAGCACTTCTAGGTGATCAACCTATAGTACTCTGTGTTGATCAACACTACATTCATTAAACGTGTATACGTTTAAGTGGTGGCAACCTCACGTGCCTGTCGTTTGACGACAAAACAATTTAGCATACTCAGTCTCCTTTTGAAAACCACACCAATATTAGTTTGGTAAATCATTGCACATACTTGAAAGATTAAAAGAATCCAACATATCGTAAGTCTAGCCGAGGGAATTGGCGTTGACTTCATTTAGACATTAACTCATGCAAAGAATATATGAATCACAAAGACTTGTACAGAACGAACTGGAATAAGGGTTAGAGTACTTGCCTTTAGCGTCTGCTTACAGATATAACACGTGCACTTTAAGTCTTTAAGGTCTCTACAGTAAATGATAAAATCACATAGCACATTAGGTCATGAATAAACATACATGGTTCCTAAAGAATTTTACCCTTATTCTCAATCTAATTATGTATTAGATTTGTTATTATTGGTTCCGGCTTTCCATTACATCATTCTTACGTTCATATTTAATTGACTTTCTTTAAACCTAAGTTATCATACTTAAGGCTCAATTATGCCTTAACAATGTTACATTAAGATCTTTAGTTAATTGGTAAACATCTACTATCCATGCTCAACATGAAAACCTTGTTCATGATCTAGACCCTAAGGTTGGTATTTGCACATGCTATTACACTCATACACTACATGCTGCGTATTTACACATCATGTTATTGCCTAGAAACCGGACTCGGCGCTACGGCGTGAGTCCCTTTGTTATAAGTCGCGCTACGACATGAGTCTTTAGGGGCTGAGGCTCGCTTTGGCGCTGCGGCGCCAGTCATTAAGCTTGCAGTCGCGCCGCGGCACGGACTCTGTGCCACAGAAATATTTTTGACAGACTTTCTGAATTGTGAGATTCCCGGACTCGTAACTTCTTCGTTACAAGTCCGAATTGGCTCGTTCAAGAGCCTACGGTTCACAAATCACATACTCTACGTGTTCATGCAAGAATTTTATCTATTCGACTTCGTTTGCTAAAAAATCACCTATTAGTCCATTTTTAATGAAAACGATAAACGTTCGTAAACGTTCAACGCTCGTTTCTTCGTTTTAAGTCGAATCTGGCCATTTTCGAGTCCGCAACTCTATAATGCCAAATACGACTTGTCTCCATCGAAAACCAATGTTTTTGAGTTCAAACACAAAATACGACTTCCATTCCGAGAATTTCACGAATTCGACGATTATCGTCCAATCGTGTGAATTCAGGCAAAACTTCATTACTAGTGATTTGTTCAACATTCTAAAAGGATTCATTTCATTATCTAGACATCTCAACTTATATCATACAACAACTTATCTTTAAATTATATTATAACTTATTTCTTATAAGTTCATACTTAACAAAATCTTCAATACATGATTTTCATTTCATTATGACTTATTCTTTATTCAAGTCCTTTGAGCAACATTATTGCATCTTATTAGCATATTAACTTCATTCATGTAAATATGCTATAAGTTTATATATGATTAACATAAGTTCCTAGCTTACTTTGGTTTTAACTTGCTTATTCATAACTTATTCGACTCAAGTTCATTTCTTATCCTCTTCTCATATGTTCTTAGCATATAAGTTCATTGGTTATACTTCTCTTATCACCCTACTATGATAGAGATAGAAGAGACAAGATCAATTACCTTTGAAGACTAACTTCTCTTTCTTTGGAAATCTAACAATGGAAGATTAAGCTTCAAAGTGCTTATTAGCTCTAACAAATAAGTTATTTGTAAGGAGAGTTTGTTGGATGAAATAACAAGCAACAATAGAAATGTGAGCTAGATATTTATAGAAGTCTCTAAGCTAGGGCATAATGGTTATTAAGATCTTCCACCTCCTTACTAAACCTCCTTACTATTCCTAACTTCAAGCCTAAGTAAACTTGCTCTCCACCAAATTTACTTGGTCATTACACTTGATTCTTGCCCATCACTTAAAGTACTTGGTTACTACTTTACCCATGGGTTACCCCATGAATCTTGCTTTACCCATTGGATCATCCTTTGGGCTTAGATTTAACTAACTAGATTATTCTTGTGGGCTTGTATTAATTTACATTGGGCTTCTCTTTAATTTGCTTTGGACTTTATATTAACCCACACTTGGACTAAACATTACTACCCCCTTGGGCTTGTCTCTTAAAGCTTATGGACTTGCACTTCATACACAATCCACAAGTTTAATTCATTTGAATTTTTAATCCTTAACGTTCTCAATTTAAGTCCGCATGCGAAATATTACGTTTTCCATACTTAGATTATTTTTACATAATCCATCTCGCCTTGATATTATAATGTTATGTATTTCTCGTAAGTTCAAAAATAATTCCCGAGCGATAAATGATGAATAGTATTTTTTGGAAAATTTCTCGGAAAGCTTTTATTTTCTTCTTGGAAATTCAAACACTTTAATTCCCTCACGTGGTTCAAATACTACTATGTTCCGACGTCTCTAGGTTATAGAATGACACACATCTTATTAACACATAATAATAACAAATAATATTATTTTATTCATTATTTAATTCTTTCAAATATTTCACAAAGGATCCGAATTTCTCGGTCGTTACATTGCCCCTCCTAGGGTTATCTCCGGTTTTCGCACAGTTGTAGCAGTATTTACTCAGGGTTATCTCTGAGGTTGACTTGATGTTGACTTTGAATGTCCTCAAGGTTATCTCTGAGGTTGGCTTGTCCTTCTGGGGCTATCTCCAGGCTTTGATCTTGATCCCCCGGGGCTATCTCCGGGGTTGAAACTGACTTTTCCTGGGTTATCTCCGGGGTTGGAAACTGTTTTTCTGGGGTTATCTCCGGGGTTGGAAATTTGATCTCCTGTGGCTATCTCCGGGGTTAAAATTGATGCTGTGATCCTCAAAGGTTATCTCTGGAGTGTGAAAAAGAAGTTTTTGCCCTCCTGCATGGTTAGTAACAGGAAAAGAAAATTTTGAGTGTCTACACTTATCCTTTGAAACCTTTTCATATAAGCTGGACAACCCCTTATCTTAACATACTTAAAATTAGGAATCCTTCTTGTCCATAACTTTTATGGAGTCTTGTGGCCGAATTTTGAGGTTACCTTTTCGTAGATATGCAGCCATTTCTAGGACATTACCCCAGAAGGATATTGGAATGTCGGTAAAATCATTATGGACAGCACCATGTCCAACAAGGTACAATTTTTCCTTTTAGATACATCAATCAATTATTGTGTATCAAGAGGCGTTCATTGTGAGAAAACCATTTGAGATGATCTAGAAACTTATTACACAAGTATTTATCCTTGATCTAATCAAAGAATCTTAATACTCTGCCAATTTGTTTCACTTCTGAATTCTTTGAACCTTTCAAATAATCCACACTTGTATTTCAGCAAATACACATATTCAACTCTTTGAATGATCATCTCCTTTTCTTATACTAATTTGTTCAATATGCAAAATTATTTTCACGTAAGTCAAGTATACAAAATCCATTAAGTAATATTCCAGTACTATACAAAATATTATTATTATAAATAGAACAACAATTATTCTTAATTATAATACCAAAGATTTCATTGTCCAGCAACAAAATGAAAATAATTTTTCTAACAAGTACTGGAATACAATAACAACTTATTGACTTAATAGATTTTCCCATAGGCATTGCTAAACTATAAGTTTTTATGGCTAATGTAGCAACCTTTGCTTCATTTCCACACATAAGATTACTTGTCTCTTGTTTAGCTTTCTACTTCTACTTGGTCCGTTCATAAATCTATAATTATGATAACCAAAGCCGATATCCAATACCCAAGTAGAACTTTGACTTAAAGAAAAATTTATTTCAATCATGAAAAAAAACTATATTTGTAACCGAAGCTTCACTAAGCTTCTTCTGGTTAGCCTCTGCAAGATGTTTCTCGCAGTTTCTTTTCTGGTGTCTAGGCTTATTGCAGTGGAAACAAACTCATTTGCTATATTTATCAGTTTTTTTCTTATTATCCTTTGTTTTTACCTTTCTATTTACCTTCTTAGAATCGTTCTTCTTTTCGAAAGATCCTTTGACCCCTACCAGTAAGACTTGGTCTTTCTTGGTTGGAAAGTGACTCTCAACATTTTTTCAACATGTTAAGCAAGTTAGCGAGGCTGATATCTAGCTTGTTCATATGAAGAATTCACAACAATTGTGAGAAGGAGTCCGGGAGTAACTGCAAGATCAAATCTTGGCTCAACTCTTCATCCATGACAAAACATGTTGTCCTATTTGTTCAATCAAATTGATCATGTTTAGGACATGTATCTGTACTGTAGTGTCATCGGTCATTCTAGATCGGAAGAGCTCCTTAGATATCTGATATCTATTAGTCTTACTTTCCTCACCATCAACTACTTGATGTGCAGGATTATAGTAGGAGCATCCATAGTTTCATTCTGACGCTGAAGCTCGTTACTCATGGATGCGAGAATGATGCATTAAGCCATATGTGCATCATCTTGTCACTTTCTAAAAGTAGCAATCTCTTCCTCAGAGACATTGTCTGCAACCATTGCAGGAATAGGCGTATTAAGTGAAAGTAGTATGCACACAAGCCAATCATGATTGATGATAAAGCATATACTTTGTAACAATCTTATTCATTTATTAATAAAAAGTATTAATTTATTAAAGGCTTTAATTATCTACATGATGCTGTTTTATAATATGTGATAAACCCATAGTTTTAAGCAATGATTTTAGAATAATGATGATGATCATTCTAATGAGATCTAAATTCTTAGAAAGCTTAAAAACTAAAATAGTTCCCAATCGTTGGATTACTAAATTGGGGATTAGTAAATCCGGATAGATTGGTACATACGTTAACTTTTCGCTTGGATGAGGATGATTGATCTCATGATCATTTGTGTGGAGACACTAAAGCAAGTATGTAGGTGCTTATTAGAGAATAAGTTCAATTGAACGTGGCTCGCTAAGGAATACCTAATGGAGTTTTATTTGCTTTGTCATCAATAGGAATTCTGTAGTGATAGTAGTACAAGTAATCCTTGGACTTGAGATCATCATAGTATCTTGTGTATGATGAGTTATACTTTGACTTATTCCTTAAGACCCTTAGGGTATATCAAAGGGTATGCTTGGGTATAATAAGTTGTACATGGAGATAATGTATGATCAATAAAGAATCTACCACTTCTAATAAAGAAGAGAAATGTCCTATGTGATTCGATAAATGACAACCCAAAGAGTCCTTGGCATTAAGGTAATGAAATTAGAAAGGAGTTTCTAATTTGCATTATTTGGAGTTGTGCATTTAAGGATCGAAATACATATAATTAAATAAAATAAGACTTATTTGTAATTCCATGTCTTATATTTAATTGGGACATTGTATGGTGGAAGGATTGAATTGCATCTTAGAAACTATTTACTCAAAGGTTCTTTAATGATTAATGTTGAAATCTATATTATCCGGAAAGTCGTTGATCGCTAGGGAGGCTTATTCCTATTGAGAATAAATATTATTTATTTAAATAAATTAATTATTTAATTTATTTATTTAAATAAGATTAGAATTGTTCTAATTGATTTATTCACAACCTGTTTAATATGGAGAACCTAAAGGGTCACACCATAAAAGAAAGAATAATTATTTAAGAAGTTAATGGCATAATCTTAATAATATAGTTAAGTATATTTAATTTAATCTATGGTGATAGAATAAATTAAATAGCTTAATATTTATTATTTAATATTTTAGAAATATTAAATATAAATTAATAAGAGGAGTCTTATTAATATTATTACAATTATTATTATTTTAATTTCTAAAAGAGTTTAGGAATTAATTTAATATAAGTACTCTCATTTATTCCTAATTAGATTAGGAAGGAAAATTAGTTAAAGGAGTTTAATTAATTATCCCTAATAAGATTAGGGAGCTTAATTAATTAAAAGAATTTAATAAATCCCAATTCCTTAATTGTTAAGGTGGGTTGCCCACATCTATAAATAAGAGGAGTCTTATTATGGGTGTGGGGGTTGTTGACTTTTACAACGACATAATTCCAATTTGTTGGAGAGTACCCTTTTCTATAGAGATAGAAAACTAGGGTTTGAGCCAAATACCCTTTTTCTTGAATCATTATAATTCCTTGGTGGATCACCCCTGAGGCCAAACATATGGGTGGCTAACGCCGATCAAAGGAAGGAACAAAACCCCTGTGGATTCAAGTTAAACGAAAAGGATTTGGAGGTGAACTTGTACCGAGGAAGCTCGATCTTCAAGGGTATGATTTATTCTTTATCTTTTCGCTTAATTAATAATTGTGCATAAAGGGTGATCCGGGTATATGGTTTGTAAATTTTTAAACTCGATTTTACACGCTCAAGCATTATTTTTGCAATTAGATTGCGTGTATGAATATTACAAATCTAACAAAGGGTATCGAGCCAAACCTTTATGCGAATTATTAATTGTTTTAATTTATATATTGATATGTGTTTAGAACAATTTAATTGGGCATAATTTAATTGTATAAAATTTAAATAAAAAAAAAACGGACCGCATGTAAACAGGATTAACGGTTTTTCATGTGCACTCATTCACGAAAACAAACAAAAAAAAAAAAAAAGAAGTTGCCGTTTTTTTGATGCAAAGGCACGGAAATCAAGGAATAAAACAAGGCAGCGGAAATTAAAAAAAAAAACAAACAAACGTGCTGCCGTTTTTTTAAGGGACGCATGCGTCATTTGTTAAAAAGGTTCAAGAACAGGATTCCAAGAAATCTAAGTTAACAGGATTGCGTTCACTGCCATTTTACGGATATATATATATATATATATATATATATATATATTCTTAATAATTTTAATTTTAAAATAAAAGTTTATTTTAATTTTAAAATAAAAAGTTTATTTTAATATTAAAATAAAAAGGTTTATTTTAATTTTAATTTTAAAATTAGAATTTCACGCTAACTAATTAGAGTTGGAATTGGATTCCATGCTAACTAATTGGAGTTGAAATTGGATTCTATTTTTTACTTAAATAAAGGAGTTTATTTAGATATGAAATAGGATTTCATATTATTCAAAATAAAAGAGTTTATTTGTGAATAGGAAAGAAAATCCGTGTTTCCTTAAATAAAGGAGTTTATTTAAATATGGAATAAGATTTCATATTATTCAAAATAAAGGAGTTTATTTGTGAATAGGAAAGAGAATCCTAATTTCCTTAAATAAAGGAGTTTATTTAAATATGGAATAAGATTTCATATTATTCAAAATAAAGGAGTTTATTTGTGAATGAAAAAGAATATCTGTGTTTCCTTTAAATAAAAGATTTTTTATATGGAATTGGATTCCATAATTAATTAAAATAAAGGAGTTTATTTTGATTAAAGATTTTGATTAGAATAAAATAGTTTATTTTATTCAAAATTGATAAATTAAAATAAAATAGTTTTATTTTGATTTAAATTTGGATTAAAATAAAGGAGTTTATTTTGATTCAAAATTAGATTTTATACTAACTAAATTTGCCCATTAAATGATATCAATATATATATTAAATGTTTATTATTCATAGGATGAATGTTATTTATTGATGTATATGATGATGTGTATGATAATAAATGGGATTGATTATGGATTTATTGACGATGCGATTGGATTTTATTTTAGTTGGATGCATGAATGTATGGGTTTTATTAAATGGGATCTGCGTACCTCGTCTTCTCTAATTTTTCGAATGTAAATTCTATCTCCCTCCTATGTACTTCCCTCGATCGCGATCAAGGTTTCTATTTATTTTAAATAGTTTTGTAATAGGAATATTTAGAATTAATTTTGAAGAATTAGAGATCAAGGACAAGAAGCGCAAGACCCGTTTGTAATAGAGCCCTGTTTAAATGTAATAGTTATATTTAAATATTATTTCTTGCACCCCTGGGGTTTGACCTTTTGGTTCACTTGGTGGCTCTAGTGAACCAAACTAGAATAAAAGTCCATAATCAATCCAAGGGTAGAATATAGTATTCTATATGTGCATGCGTATACTATATATATTATATTATGCAAACATGCTTCGCATGTTCATTAATATAACGCGTATTTTATATATATGTAAATGCAGCTAAGCAGATGAGACAAATTAATAACAAACCCTCAATTTTTATATTATTAAGTCCTAAGCGTTCAAAGATATTTGGAATATCGAGCGTAAGCCTTCTAGCATGATAAAATTAATAGAGTATTAAATATTTAATATGAGTTTGTTGTGTCACCACAAGGCAAGTATTAAGTATTTAAGATGTTAATTTATCACATTTGATGCTTATAAAGAAAATTGAACAATATTGTTTTGTTGTGTCACCACAAGGATGATATTTTTCTTTTTGAATATATGGAGTGCTAGGTGGGACTTAACTTGGATAATTTTGATTTGGATGTGCCACCACTTGATCAAAATAATCTAAGAGGCAAAAGAAAAGGAGTTGCATAGTTGATGTAATTGACAAAAGTTGTCTACCTATTTATTTATATATAGTTTGTTGTGTCATTCATAAAATTTTATATACATTTGAAATGGGATCCTTATTCTCAATTATTTATCTTTAATTAGAATTTATAAGAAATAAGTTGTTAATATAGTTTATTTACAGAATTTTACAATGTGAAAATTACTATCACTCCTGCTAAATAAGATCTAATATGCTTCACAGTGATAGTAATTTAAACATTGTAAAATTCTGTAAATGAATTTGTAATTAACAACATTTTAGCATACATTCTTTTATTTATTACCAAAATAATTTAGGTCTTGTTTTTAAATTGGTAGCTCCCACTATTTTTATCAAACTATACTACCCTCACTTATATAGTTTGGCAAAATCTAATTAAAGATTTGCTAGTGAGAATAAGGATCCCATTTCAAATGTATATAGTCTTGTGGTGACTCAATAAACTATATATAAATAAATAGGTAGAAAACTCTTGTCAATTACTTCATCATGTAACTCTATTTATTTTGCCTCTTAGATTATTTTGATCAAGTGGTGGCACATCTGAATCAAAATTATCTAAGTTAAGTCCAACCTAGCACTTCCATATATTCAGAAAAGAAAAACATTGTCCTTGTGGTGACACAACAAATCAACATTGTTCAATTTTCTTTATAAGCATCAAATGTGATAAAATTAACATCTCAAAGAATTAAGATAAGCCTTGTGGTGACACAACAAACTTATAATAATTAATTGATACTCTATTATTTTTATCATGCTAGAAGGCGGCGTTCAATATTCCAAATATCTTTGAACGCTTAGGACTTAATATAAAATATTTGAGGGATTTGTTATTAATTTGTCTCATCTTGTTTAGCACGCATATATATATATATATATATATATATATATATATATGCATAATATATATATATATATAAGCATGCACATATAGAATCTATATTCTACTCGGATTGATTATGGATTTTATTCTAGTTTGGTTCAATAGAGCCACCAAGTGAACCAAAAGGTCAAACCTAGGGTGCGAGAATTAAATTTAAATATAACTATTACATTTAAGTCCCAGGCTCCATTATAAACAGGTCTTTAAGCGCTCCTTGATCTCCAATTCTTCAAAATTATTTCTAACTAATCCTATTACAAAACTATTAAAATTAAATAGAAACCTTGATCAGCATTCAAGGGAAAGTACATATGAGGGAGATAGAATTTACATTAAGAAAAATTAGAGAAGACGAGGTACGCAGACCCCGTTTAATAAAACTCATACATTCATGCATCCAACTAAAATAAAATCCAATCACATTGGTCAATAGTCCATAATCAATCCCATTTATTACCATACACATCACCATATGCATCAATATATAACATTCATCTCATGAATAATAAACATTCAATATATATATTGATATCATTTAATGTGAAAATTTAGTTAGCATAAAATCTAATTTTGAATTAAAATAAATTCCTTTATTTTAATCTAAATTTAAATCAAAATAAATCCTTTTATTTTAATTTATCCAATTTTGAATAAAATAAACTATTTTATTTTAATCAAAGTATTTAATCAAAATAAACTCATTTATTTTAATTAATTATGGAATCCAATTCCAAGTAAAAAACTCATTTATTAAAGGAAACACTTGATTCTCTTTACTATTCACAAATAAACTCCTTTATTTTGAATAATATGAAATCTTATTTCATATCTAAATAAACTCTTTTATTTAAAGAAATACAGATTCTCTATCTTATTCACAAATAAACTCTTTTATTTTTAATAATATGAAATCTTATTTCATATCTAAATAAACTCCTTTATTTAAGGAAACATGGAATCTTTTTCAACTCTAATTTATTATCATGGAATCTAATTCCAACTCTAATTAGTTAGCATGAAATCCAATTTTAAAATTAAAATAAACCTTTTATTTTAAGATTAAAATAAACTTTTTGTTTTAATTATAAAACTATTAAGAATATATATATATATATATATATATATATATATATATATATATTATATATTTATATATCATATATATCATATATATATATATAGTAACACGTGATTTTGAATGGGATATATTATATATATATATATATATATATATATATATATATATATATATATATATATATATGTCACCAAGTTAGCATAATTCATATGATTCACCAGGTTATTCATATTATATATATAATTCATATATTATAAGTAATCATATTACCCTGAAGATTCGTCTGTTAACTTTTGAATAACCAAGCTACTCGTTAAGTCACGAAAATCACGAAATCGCGAAAACAAGTTTGGCAATTTGTTTTTCATAAAATAATAATTTTATACAATAAATTATGCCCAATTAAATTGTTCTAAACACATATCAACATACGTATCAAATTTGAACAATTAATAATTCGCATAAAAGTTTGGCTCTGATACCACTGTAAGGTTTTGTAATATTCATGAACGCAATCAAATTGCATAAAATAAGCGAAAACGTGAAAAAATCAGAGTTTTAAAATTTTACAAATCATATACCCGGATTTTCCTTTATGCACAATTATTAATTAAACAAAAAGATAAATAACAAGAATCATACCCTTGAAGATTCGAGCTTCCTCAGGTACAAGTTCACCTCCAAATCCTTTTCGCATTCAACTTGAATCCACCGGGTTTGGTTATTTCCTTTGATCAACGTTAGTCACCCAAGTGTTTGGCCTCTAGAGGTGATCTACCAAGGAAGAAGAAAGATTCAAGAAGATGGGTATTTAGCAAAACCCTGGTTTTTCTATCTCTCATAGAAAAGAGTGTACTCTCCCAACTATTGGAATTATGTATTCACGTGTTTTGTGAAAGTGTCAATCCCACCCATAATAAGACTCCTCTTATTTATAGATGTAGGTAACCCTCCTTAACAATTAAGGAATTGGGCTTTATTTTAATTAATTAAACTCCTTTAATTAATTAGGCTCCTAATCTTATTAGGAATAATTAATTAAACTCTTTTAATTAATTAGTCTCATAATACTATTAGGAATATATGAGTGTACTTTTATTAATTAATTCCCAAACTCCTTTAGGAATTAAATAATAATAATAATAATAATAATAATAATAATACTCTCTTATTAATTTATATTTAATATTTTAAAATATTAAATAATAAATATTAAGTTATTTAATTTATTCTATCACCATAGATTAAAATAAATATACTTAACTTATTCTTACGATTATCTCATTAACATCTTAAATAATTATTCTTCCTTTTATGGTGTGACCCTTTAGGTTCTCCATATTAAACCGGTTGTGAATAAATCAATTAGAACAATTCAAATCTTTTTTAAATAAATAAATTAAACTATTTATTTATTTAAATAAATAATATTTATTCTACAATAGGGATAAGCCTCCCTAGCGATTAACGACTTTCTAGATAATATAGATTTCAACATTAATCATAAAAGAACCTTTGAGTAAATAGTTACCGTATAATTCAATCATTCCACCATACAATGTTCCAATTAAATATAAGACATGGAATTACTGTCAAGTCTTATTTTATTTAATTATATGTATTTCGATTCTCAAATGCACAACTCCAAATAATGTAAATTAGAAACTCTTTTCTAATGTCATTATGCCTTGGCCAAGGACTACTAGGTTGTCATTTATCGAATCACATTGGACATTTCTCTTCTTTTAATAGAAGCGGTAGATTCTTTATTGATCATACATTATATCCATATACAACTTATTATACCCAAGCATACCCTTTGATATACCCTAAGGGTCTTAAGGAATAAGTCAAAGTATAACTTATCATACACAAGATACTATGATGATCTCAAGTCCAAGGATCACTTGTACTACTATCACTACAGGAATTCCTATTGATAGGCAAGTAAAACTCCATTAGGTATTCCTTAGCGAGCCACGTTCAGTGAACTTATTCTCTAATAAGCACCTACATACTTGCTTTAGTATCTCCACACAAATGATTATGAGATCAATCATCCTCATCCAATGAGCAAGTAACGTATGTACCAATCTATCTGAATTCACTACTCCCCAATTTAGTAATCCAACGATTGGGAACTATTTTAGTTTTAAGCTTTCTAAGAATTTAGATCTCATTAGAATGATCATCATCATTATTCTAAAATCATTGCTTAAAACTATGGGTTTATCACAAATTATAAAGCAGCATCATGTAGATAATTAAAAGCATTTAATAAATTAATACTTTTTATTAATAAATGAATAAGATTGTTACAAAGTATATATTTTATCAAACATGATTGGCTTGTGTGCATACTACTTTCAAAATATACGAATAGAACCGACTTTAATCGATAAAGTTAAAGGTGCTCAAGCTACGGACCTGGAGCTGATGCGTATGAAGAAGAAAGTGCAAGAAGGTGTTATTCCAGAAGTAAGAATCGATGAAGAAGGAATACTTCGAGTCAACTCCAGACTTTGCGTTCCTAACGATTCTGACTTGAAGCATAGAATCATGATGGAGGCACACAACACACCATTTGCAATCCATCTTGGGAGTACCAAAATGTATCATGATCTTTGACATACATTTTGGTGGAGCAATATGAAGAGAGAGATCGCGGAGTTTATCTCGAGGTGTTTAACTTGTCAACGTATAAAGGCGAAGCATCAAGTGCCAAAGGGTCCCTTGCAACCACTTGAGATTCCGAAATGGAAATGGGAACACATTACCATGGATTTCGTTACGGGTCTTACCAAAGTTTCTGAAGACATAGATGCGATTTGGGTTATTGTAGATAGATTAACCAAGTCTGCTCATTTCTTGCCGATACAGGACTTATTCCCTTGAACGTCTTGCTCGTATGTACGTGAATGAGATTGTGAAATTGTATGGCATGCCAGTATCCATAGTTTCGGATCGTGACCCAAGATTCACTTCACGATTTTGGGTTAGCTTGCAGAAAGCTATGGGCACGGATTTACGATTCAGTTCGGCATATCATCCTCAAACGAATGGGCAATAAGAAAGGACTATTCAAACTCTTGAAGATCTATTAAGACTCTGTGTCCTAGATTTCAAAGGCAGTTGGGATAAGTACCTACCATTGGTGGAATTCTCCTATAACAACAGTTATCAGGCAAGTATAGGTGTGGCTCCATTCGAAGCATTGTATGGACGAAAGTGTCGCTCTCCAGTATATTGGGATGAGGTGGAAGAAGAAACGTTGTTGGAACCAGAGTTAGTACGCATGACTACGGAAAAGATCCAAATGATCCGACAACATATACAAACGGCACAGGATCGACAAAAGAGTTATGAAGATCTTCATAGAAAGGACGTGGAATTTAATATTGGAGATCATGTCTTGTTACATGTTGCTCCATGGAAAGGAGTTACAAGATTCAGAAAGAGAGGAAATGTAACGCCCGAGAAAATCGGATTTTTATGACAATTAAATTTTTATTTGATTATGTGAATTAAATGAATTTAATTGATTTCTTTGTGAGTAAGCTATGTGAAGGTCGTTCTATGACCTAGAATGTGCTAACGTGGTTAGTATTCTGGCTACGTGTTAGAAATAGTTGTTTGGAATTTCCAAGATGATAATAATTGTTTTCCGAGAAATTTACGTAAAAACACTATTCATCCATTTCTGTTCGGGGAATTATTTTGAAATTCCGGGAAACGCGTAATGATAGAATATCATGATGAGTTGGAATATCTGATAATATTTCATTTATGAAAAATGTAGTTTTCGCCTGCGGACTTAAAACCTAAGGGTTGAGTGTATTAATTTTCGAGGAAAAAATAATATGCGTAAAAGGAATGGCGTTAGGGTTTAGGCGAGTTTTATGCCTTTGGTGATACTATTTATTATCTATGTATAATACGTTGAGTAAATACGAAGTACAATACGATTATTGTATGAGTAGTATACGGAGATAATACGTAAATAAATAATGCGTATATGTGATACGATTCGTATTATAGAATTAAGTTAAGACTTAATGACTAATTCATTTGTGTTGGATTATTAATTAATCCAATCATTTGGATGACCAAGGCCCAATGTTAATTTAATTAAGCCCGATTCATTAAAAGCCGAGTAGTGGAATTGAACAGGTGGAATCACCGAATGGGTAAAATCCATGGGGCAACCCATGGGATGTCACAAAAAGGAGGTGGGCCGGCCACCTTGGTGTGGAAGCCAAGCATAAGGCTTGGTCACCAAGTGTTTTACTGGGTGACCACACATGAATAGTAAGGAGGTGGTGTTTATTGTCCAAATTGCCCTCCATTCTTGTTTTCTATAAATAAGATGCTAGGTTATTTCATTTGAGAGTTTTCAAATTTGCCAACCTAGATTATTTGAGAGAGAAAGAGAGCTACACTTGCAAAACATACACTTGGAAGCTTTAACTTCTATTTTTCCAAAAGATTTCCTAAGAGTTCTTGAGGTAATACTTCTTGTTTCTCATCTCCATCTCTCTTAGATTTTCTTTCATTTTAGAGAATCATGAAGGAGTGGTATATGTCATGAGTGAGGTTTTGAAGATGACTTACCATAGATTCAATCTCTATAAGTCATGAGACTATAAAAATAATAAGGTTTAATATAGTTTTGAACCATGGAATTATTGATAGTTGAGATCGATTGTTGATAAACAATTGAGCTCCATTAATACGTTAGTATATGCTTCTTATTTGGTTAGGAGGTAGATATGAAATCCATGGAGTATTCCATGTGATTTGGCTTAGAGAACATTAGTGACGAAGTTATGGCGAATTTTACGGAAATAGACGTTAAACGTCGAAAACGTAGGAATTCCGGATTGGTAGTCGAAAGTTGTCGTGAGACTTGAAAATGTTAGTTTTCAATGTCACACGCGAGATAGGGTAATTAAGAGTTGTGGTTTCGAGAATCGTCGGATTCTGACTTAGAACGAAGAAAACGAGCATTGAACGCTCATTAACGTTTACGAACGTATATAAAATGAACTCAATAGTGAATTATGAGTTAACGGATTCGAAAGTGTTGAATTCTTATATAAACGCGTAGAGTATGTCATTTATGACGTGTAGGCTTTTGAACGGACCAAATTGGGCTTATAACGAAGAAGTTACGGCCCCGGGAAATTCACACAGGTTTTCAAAATCGCCGAGAATGCAATATGCGAGGTCTCAGCGCGCGGCTTTCATACGTAGTGTAAAAAGCCACGCCGCAGCGCCAGTTATGGCCAGAAAAAAAATAAAAAGGTCTGGAGACTCGCGCCTTAGCGCGAAAGTTTGTTCATGGACTCATGTACTTGCTGAGTAAGTCCCGCAAAACCTTCTGAAGAGTGGTATACAGCCTGTTTCACTAGAATGCTTCGATGTCGCATGCATGATGCGAGTTCAGTGCTTTTGATAGTAACTTAGGTTTTGAACTTCAGTTATTTCGAGACCTACTTGGGTTGAGTTTATACACTTAAAGAAAGTACTAAGACTAATCCTATATTACCTATACTAAGGTATAGAGTATGAAACTTAGGAATGTAATGCATGTTAACAAGATATGTACAATGAACAAAGTTGGTACCTTATCAACGATGTTTGAGTCCGGTTAATAAACGTCAATAGAGTGACACACCGGGACGAAGGGTAATAAGTCATGTTGACTTTAATAAAGATATTAAGTTAACACAGACATAGAAGATAAAGAAGCTTGTAGGAACAATGTGAATAGTTATTTGATAGCTAATTATAGTGTGCTATGTGAACATATCATGTAGATTCTGTAAAGGTTGTGGTCAGTCGAGTAAGTTGTTTGAAGACGCTGAAAGGCAAGTTTTCTTAACGCTTGTCTAACTTCCATGTTAGCCAAGTTTTATGTGATTCGTTGAACTGAATTGCAAGACTTGTTTTAAAGAAAGGGTCGATGCCAGATTTTAACTCGGCTAGACTATTCGTAAGATATAGATTGATTATTATTTATATCATTCTATAATATAAATGTTAACGCTATCCTATGCCAAGTAATTGGTACGGACATGAAGGTAAGGTTTGTCTATGAACAAACAAAAGTATTTTTCATCGATTATTCGATGGGCACGCGAGTTTGCCAAAAATATTAAACGTAAATACGTTTAATGAATGTAGTGTTGATCAACATAGAGTACTATAGGCTGATCACCTAGAAGTGCTCGTAAGTTATACGGATGAATGGCCTTAGTGCTGTGGACTCCTTTTCAAGTATGAAAACTGAAATTTACTGTTCATGGTCTATCGACCGGTTCAGAATTTCTAATCTATTCTATACTTTGGGAATTGATGTTATGAATTGTTAAAGTATTATTGATTCATAATACTTCATAACTATTGTTCAGTTATGTTGGAATTGTTATATAATTCATGAATGTGGTATTCCTGTTATCCTTGATTAAACTTGCTGAGCTGTCATGCTCACTTCTTGCTTGAATTATATAACTGCAGTTAAAGATGAACGTACTGTGAATGCCAAGAATGATAAGGGCAAAGCTAAGATGGATGCTTAGGCATTGTGTAATAGTTTAGTAAGTTTGTATGTATTATACATTATGAACAATGAACGATGTAACCGGTTTATGAACCTGGGAAGGATTATACTTTGATTGTAATAAGAAGATAGTAATTACTTTCATTTTGTTGTATTTCAATGGAATGATTGTATGGATGTTAGTATAGTGGAGCACCATCTGTCGGGTTGGAAGATAACCGAATTTGGGGGCGTCACAGGAAAGCTCAATCCACAATTTGTTGGTCCATTTGAGATTCTTGACCGAATAGGAAATGTGGTTTATAGACTCACATTACCTCCAAACATGTCTACTGTTCATAACGTTTTTCACATATTTATGCTTCGTAAATATGTGAAAGACCCAAACCACATTATTGAGTTAGAACTAGACGAGATAACCGAAGATTTAACGTACGAGGATGTACCTGTCAAGATCTTGGATATGAAGGAGCATATCCTACGCACAAAGGTTATACCACAAGTTAAAGTTTTGTGGAGGAACCATGCTATTGAGAAAATGACCTGGGAGTTGCAATCGAAAATGAAAGCAAGGTACCCTCACCTTTTTGAAACACCTGGTACGTACGTTAATTTTGATGACGAAATTTCATAAGGAGGGGAGGTTGTAAGACCCCAACTTTTTATAAATAAAATTGAATTTCCTATAATTATTATTTTGAATAATAAGGTGTTAATTTGACTTAATGCTTTGGTTATGGGTGAAATGTGAAAATTTTTCAAAATAAGTAAGTGGTTATAAAATATTCATTGTTGTTGGGGAATATTCGCTTGGTCGTGGAATATTCTCTTTGTTGGGGGAATATTCAATGACGATAGCAGACCATTTATGGGCCCCATAACGGAAAAAACTAGTAGAATGAAGAAAATGATAAGTTTGAGTTTTTACAAATAACAGCGTAGTTGTTACCATTAACACTGTTGGAATATTATGTGGTTAAAATACAATAATACGCGTGGTTGCACAGTAGCACACGGTATTGCACAATATTTTTGAATTATTGATTCTTACGTAAGAAGGCACTACTCAATAATTTTTACAGTAATTATTGTTCAATATTCTATTTTATTGATTCAATAATTGCTACGTCGATATTTTATATTATTATTGTTTCAATAATTATCACTGCACAGTATTTCCCATTATTAGATCAATAATTCATATTATTTGAATAATATTATTAGATAGCATTATTGGTAATATCTAAGGAAGTTCTGTCTAGGAAAGGGGTTTGGTCACCTAATTGTGCGCCAGTAAGGAGAAATCCTTATCGGAAAGCCCCCTCTTTCCTAGGAACGACCTGGTTGTCATAATTGTGATTCTGTAATATTATTTGTAAATAATTAATTATTAATTTATATAATAAGGAAATATTTATTTTTATGTGGATATAAATGAAGGAATTAATGCAGAGGTGTTTTATTAGTATTTTGTCGGAATGGAGGTATTAAAAATCATCCGTAAAAGGATTTCGGACATTTTCTGATTGGAATTTGGAAAAACGTTCTTCTACAAAGTTGTAGAGAATTAAATTTCCTATGAAATGGACATAAAATTCGTATTGTTCTTATAAAAGGGCTATTTATTATGAATTATTGAAGTTTCGGAAATAAATATTTTTATTAAAAATGGGTGGGCCCCACTCTTGCCCTTTGTTGGTGAAATGTGCTGAAATTGAATTTCAAAAGTGGCGTGCTTGAATGGCAAAGATGAATTAGCCACCGGTAGCAGGTTATGTCTCCTTTGGCGTTCTGGGTTTTTCCTATAAATAGGGTGCTTAGGTTAGAATTGAAAATCACACCAGAATCAGAAATTTTCTCTCTCAATAATATCGAGCGTATTTTTGTGAGTATTTAGATACTTTGAGAGTTGATAAGCAGTCCAAGTTTTCTTTAGCATTATATCCGATATTTCATTCAGAAGTACTATTCTTTTGATGTAAGAGATGTTATTTTCTTCGTTAATGATGTTATTTCTTTCAATATCTTTATACCGAAATATTGGTATGAATTTTATTATGAAATTTTTATATTTTCATGTCGAAGTTATTATTCACGTATACGACACTATTCACGTATACAGCACTATTCACGAATATGGTACTACTCACGAGTACTATTTACGAAGTATGATTTTTCTTGTGAAATGTCTACCATTTTGTGTCGGGGTTACTATTCACATATACGGCACTATTCACAGAACAATGAAAATTTTCTTCTTTGTCCAAGATGTCTATTATGGTTACTATATTTGATTGTATCCATGTTTTGATCTTTATTCTTGAATTTTACTCCACTATGGTTTATTATGGAGTATTTTTGAACTTGGATTATCTAAAGTACGAATCCCTAATCTTTGTCCTTTTATCTCATTGGATTCGTTTCTTTACAATATTTTTCATCATCCTCAGTCCTAAATGATGATATAACTGAATATCTTTGGCATAAAGTGTAAAGATGAATGATTACCTGATGAATATTTTTGGCATGTAGTGCAAAGATGGACAGGTGTTGAGATGAACATAACCAACTGGTGATACAAATGAATATCTTTGGCCCGTAGTGCAAAGATGAATATTTGAATCAAGATGTATATTGATTGGTGTTACAAGGATAAAATATTAATGATGGACTTTTAAATTCTTAGATGATAGTAGATTTCATTCTCTACTTAACTCTTCTAATGAATTGTTATTTCCGCTGCGAGTATTGATCTAAAACTGGTTGTCCAATATATTTTATCTGATTTGTTAAAGGCTAACAATAATTTGTTGTTATTTATCTTAGTCATAATATTCTTTACTGGGCTAGTTGAGCTCACCCTTTTCCTTTTTGTTCCATTTTTCTTCTCAGGAGGCGAGAATATAGCAGGAACTAGTCGGGGTATGGATTGATGGTCCTAGACAGTTGTTTTAGCAGTCCTCACTATTTTATAAAATAGTGTATCAATAATTATAATAAAGACTTATTTTAGTGTGGATATTGTCTAGAAGACAATATTTGTATTTACATTCACAGTATATGTGTTGTCGTATTTTGCACGACAATTGTAATAATGAAGTTGTAGTTATTTTATGTACCATGTAAATGGCGACTCAGAATGGGTTGGGTGGATTGGAGCTATTTTGGGGGTGTCACAATAGAGGTGGAAATGGAATCCCTCAGGGTGTTGATAGACGCTCAACTGGATGAAAACCAATGGTTACAAGATCAGTATCACCAATTGTCTCTAATAGATGAAAGGCGGGCTGCAGCCATAATCTATGGTCAGTTATACCAACAGAGGATCGCTCGATCCTACAACAAGAAAGTCTGGCTATGGCAGTTCAAAGAACATGACTTGGTCTTGAAGAAGGTTCTTGACAACCAAGATCAATCTAAAGGAAAAGTTGCCCCAAATTGGGAAGGCCCGTTTGTTGTCAAGGAGGTATTGACAGGAGGAGCCCTCAGATTACAAGAGATGGATGGCGAGGAATTTCCCCAACTCATCAACTTGGACACCATGAAATGGTATTATGTTTAAAGTTACCTACAAACCAGCATCCTGGTTTTGGATCATCCGATCCATCAGTCAATTCAGGTTTTCAAAACCTTTCTCACTACATACAATCCTCACCACTTCAGTTTGTCCCACTAGGGATAAACCTTTCACAACTTCAGTTTGTCCCACTAAAGATAAACCTTTCACAACTTCAGTTTGTCCAACTAGGGATAAACATTTCACAACTTCAGTTTGTCCCAATAGGGATAAACATTTCACAACTTCAGTTTGTCCCGCTAGGGATAAAACATTTCACAACTTCAATTTGTCCCATCAAGGGCAAACTACGCAGACCTAATCTCCCCAATACACGGGAGTACGTAGGAAACCATTTTTATGGTCCGATCTAACTATAGAAAAAACAAAAAAACATATCTACACCCTATTTACCACCTACAACTTTCAACCTTTTCATGCTAGGTTGGAACTACGCAGACCTAATCTCCCCTCATCAATGGGAGTACGTAGGCAGCCATTCACGGTGCGGTCTCACCCCTAACAAAAACACAAAATCGTGTTAATGGTACTGAGATCATCCTTCCACTTTTAAACCACACCTCATCTGCTTAGACAAAAGGGATGGAATTACTTGGTCTCCCCACACAAATGGGAGAACCGACGACCATCTAAGCTGCGGTTGAGTCCTCAACCAGAAATATCAATCCATAAGAGATGGAACTACATGGGTTCCTCAATACAAGGGAGTACCAGCGACATCTGTGGGGTGGTCAACCTCAGAGAGTATCCTATCCATAACAACATACAAAAAACCCAGTCCCAAGATACCAAAGGGTAGGGGAATACAAAGATCAATGATCCATTCTGAAATATCCTGAGACATCTCAATGTCCATCCATCAAGGAGTAGTTCAGAATACATCAAGATCCCAAGCCCTGAAGAAACATGCAACTATCAAGCAAGTAACAAGGCATAACTAAAAGGGAAGTGAACCAAAACATATTTCCTTGCCATATAATATTGTTTGATATATACAATGTGTCATGTACATGACAAAAATGGCTAACCTAGTCAATGTAGGAAAATCAAAGCTAATCTACAAACCAGTGGATAAGCGAGCCATCAAGTCTAACATGGCATCCCTCTCAGAAGATGGGGGTAACTCTATGAGCTCCTGCCCAAGGGTATCTACACGAGCCAAGAGATATACGGCCATCTGCATGGTGACACAATGCTCATCAATGAATGTGCTCATCTCTGCAATAATGTCAGCAGTATGAGACCTCAATGCAGTACTATCTGTAATGGCAACATCTCTGGTAGCTAGAGCACCATCCCGCTCAATAACAGTTTCAACCCTAGATGATCGAGCCTCATCCCGCTCAATAACAGAGGTATTCCTGTGAGCTAGAGCATCATTTCTCTCAATCAAAGTGGCATCTCTATCAGAAAGAGCTGTCAACATCAAGGCTCTAGCCTGATCCCTCTCAAACGTCATCAAATGCAGACTCTACTCTAAATACTCTGCAAAATGTGGAGTCACAGCAGTAGGAACACTGGGAGAATCAGGGTCCTCCATAGGCTCCATTTTATCAAAATTAGTACCCGGCTCTAAGGATACAACCCTAGCCGATGCAATCTCTGCCTCCAACCATGCAGAATACTCTGTAGAACGACCTGGATGGCTAGTAGAAAAATTAGCCCTCTCACGCTGGGTCCAACATGTATAAATCCTGGACAAATCCTCTGCTGATAGAAGTCGAGATGACAAACGCTGACCCAATGCCTCGTCAAAGGGATGAACATCCTGAAATTGGTCAAACTGTGTCATCACAGCCAGTGGATGATAAGTGGTCACACCCCTCAAACTAGCCAGAGGAAGATAATCCATGCTAGCTGCATGAGTGATAAAGCTATAGGGAGAGCTAAGCACTGAACACGACAGAATATCAAACGGATCCTCAATCCCTGATAAGAAAATCGACCAAGAAGATGCATCTGTACACTCCGCCAGCTGGAAGGAGTAAGACATGGCTATCTCATGGGAAAAACAATACACATGGCATCGAAAAGTGCCAATCGATCTCAAGTGTGTCATAAACCACACGTACAACAAGACCGAACTTCCTGTAAATAAGCAGGATGGGTGTCGCAATACGTGGACGACCTCAAGGTCTCTGCCACAATCGTCGATAAGATGGTATATCCGTCCTGGGTCTCAAACCAAAACACATACCTATCTGGTACCCAATGCTCCAGCATGCCCTCTACAAAGCCCAATGGAAACTGGAATGTCAAGAGGGTTATTGAGTGATGCATCAGCTGATCAACTGTCACCTGATCTGGGGATGATAAAAGGTCATACCACAATCTCAATGAAGATACCATCAATAATGGTGGGGTATGATCAATGCGGCTAACTATCGATGAAGACATCTGTAGGGTCGTATCATAAGACCATCCAGGGGTCAATGCTAAACTCATCTCTGGAAATGCATGTCCATAAACATAATGCATACATAATAAACAATAGATGACAATATGATATAGGGAATGGAAAAAAATATACATACATTCCTAAGTACATCATCATCTAAATACATCATCTCAGTGTATAGCTAAAAAATACAGGGAAATGGGGCACAGTCGCCCAACAACAAATAGAGGACTATCAAAAGATATAATGA
Source organism: Panax quinquefolius (assembly GCA_020205615.1). NCBI lineage: Eukaryota > Viridiplantae > Streptophyta > Magnoliopsida > Apiales > Araliaceae > Panax > Panax quinquefolius. The sequence goes on from CM035162.1 coordinate 97,078,404, forward strand.
GAATGGGGAACAGCCGCCCAATATCTAATAGAGGCCTATCAAAAGATATAACGAGAAATACATCAGAAGAAGTCAGTAGTGTTGATATCTACATCATCCAACATATCCATTTGATGTAACTCTTCCTGAGTCACTGAATCTCTGCCAGTAGGGATATCAGACCGATACAACAGAGGATCTACACCGGCAAAACCATCTGGATATGGGACACCTTAAGGGCCAGCCCCAGAGCTGGAAGGATCAAAAAAATTTGCCTTGGAAGGATCTCTGCCCAAATGCCTCGGATGAAAAAATGTGTCAAGTCCAACTGCTGGGTCAAACTATCAATCTGCGTCAGATGAGTAGGCTCTCAGACATAGGCAATCCAATCCGCCATCATGACAGAGCCAAAAACCATATCCCCCATTAACTATGTGGCGCGGGTCTGAGCTCCAATGGTGCGAGGGAACCACCAGCAGTAGAATGCCTCTTGAGTGAACGGTCCCTCTGACAAAGTGAAGCCATCAACTCCCATCAATGGGATATCAGTGATCGGTGGCTACGACACAGGCCAATAAGGCATGGTAAGAGAACAGATCGGTATACAAATCTCCCATGTGGTGCTCTTGATAGCACGCTCTCCTAAATAGAGCTCCCAACCTCCATATGTGAAGAGAGGAATCCGACGGGTGGACATCACATACTCGACACCAGTCGGGAAACCACCCTCAAAGCCAACTGTCAAATGGTCCTCAGAGTAGGGAACCCATGTAATGACATCGGCTGTCAACAACTCCAATTGTAGGCAAGAATGGGTGAAAGCCTCAGCTACAGGAACCTCCACCAATGTGGAATGATGCCATTGCAGACATGGGAGCCTCTCATAGGCCCAAAACTACCAATACAAGATCAAATATCTATGGTCAGTCAACATTCTTAACCCAAACAAGGGAAATCAAAATAGAAATACTCACCAACAGGAATGGGTAAAATCCTAGCCAAGCCTCTATCAAGCTTTGTGAGCGCAGACGCATTCCCCAAAGGAAGTAGGAAAAGGTATAGGAGCCCCAATCAAACTCTCCAATATGGTCCACATCCCGTGTGGTGCTGACTAAAGTGAACGACATCGTGGAAGAGTTATCCTCTAGGAAATAACCCCGGGGGATGACCAGGAACAATCGCCGAAGAATGTGATCCCTAACTCTCCTGTCATCGGGCAATGACTCACTCAACGCCCCACTCATGGCGTCTACACTCAAAGGACCAGTACGGACTATCCTACATTTGAGTGCCGTAACCAGGACTTCTAGCAAGGATCTGACGGAAGTAGGGGAAATGTCAGCCACACAAGGCACTAGCGCCTCAAAAAACTCCATACCAGTGATAAACCGCCAATCCATTGGCGTCATCACCACTTCGCAATCCAACAAATAAAGAGACTGAGTCTGGTGAAACCAGCGCTCAGACAACACCCTGAGGTAACCCCAGGGACAACGACGGGGGAGGATGGAAAAGAACGCCTCGAAACCCCAAGCATGCACAATTTCTCAGTACTCTGGATGAAGATTCTAGTACAGAGAGTGTATACTAAACCAGTTCCCTTGAGTCTGCGTAAAGTCGGAAACCTGCATCACAATGCAAATCAATATCAGAACCTTGCTCCTCATCAATAGGAAAAAGGAAGATCAAACACAGTTTTTACCTCGTTCGCATTCAAATAGATCGAGGGGTGACAACTCAAATCATCCAGAAGCTCTCGAATTGTCATATTAATGGTTGGAAAATCCCTGTGGCGAATAGAAGCAAAAAGAGCAGGATTCGCAACCGGTACATCCTCTTCATCCTCGTCCACAACATTAAGTACCTCAGCCCGAATAGGACGAATCACTGACTCCATCAACCAACGAGGCTGTCAGGTTGGGCGAGGCTGAGGCACTTCAGAAGCTCTCCTCCTCACACCTGAAGAGGTCCTACAGGAGCTGCTCGGCTGGTTTGGATCCATATATCTGGACATAAGTCTCCAAATTATCTCAGAAAGGGTGTGGTAAATTCTAACTTGGAGCTTATTAAATGCAATTTATGTATTTATGCATGCATACATGCATTACTTTAACATACGCCTACATTAGAATTAAAATACATTCAGCATGGTTAAATACTAACATTTACTGTGTTGAATAATTTTATAAATTCATATGAGTGTGCATAATCACTACTATGTGTCTAGAAGCATTTCATGTGATAACTCACTTTTCAACAGACAAAACTGGAAAAGAAGACATGCATACATTACGAGCGTCTGCGAGAACACTTGTGCGGTGATAGATTTTTGCGTGAAAACTACCAACTCGATGAGATCTGAAGAAGAACTCTAGGATTCTCTGTATGGCTTCACTTGAAAATGACTTGTGAAAGGGAAAGACACCTGATACACAACCCACGGATGGCCGTGGGTGTACCTGCGGCTGCCGTAGGTCCACTTGCGGCTATCCTAGGTGGTCCCCTCCCCCTCCAGCTCGATTAAATTTGAGTTGTAAAGGAGGTCCCACAAGCTAAAAAGTCAAATCAGGAAAAAAGACGCTACGTGCTTAAGCGAAAAAGCCTGAAATCCTAATTTTTAGAGACCAAACTGTGGGTCTACATATCAATCATTGTTATTCACCCAAACACAGGGTTCACAAAGCCGATGATCACAGCTGTTGCTAGCTACCTTTAGCAATACCTCATAAAGGTCCAATACCATCAAACTGGATTGTAAGTCCAATCACTAGGATCATAATTACGATCAAAACCATACATTTCATCAAAAGTCTCTCCCCAGTGGAGATTTCATACAACCTTAACCGTTGGAGCACATTTCAGCGAAGGTCAGGCAGCCTTGACGTTATCAATTAAATCCAACGAAGCATCGGAGGTGGTCTGATGATGTTTACCGTTGAAGAAAATTTCAACGAAGGTCAGGCAGCCCTAACGTTACTAGCCGTTGGCAATTAAATCCAGCGAAGCATCGGAGGTGGTCCGATGATGTTCACCGTTGAAGAACATTTCAACGAAGGTTAAGCAGCCTTGACGTTATCAGTCGTTGGAAATTAAATCCAGCGAAGCATCGGAGGTGGTCTGATGATCTCAACCGTTCAAGGACATTTCAACGAAGGCCAGGAATCCCTAACATCACCAGCCGTTGGCAATAACTCCAATGAAGCGTCAGAAAGACCTGACGATACAAGCTATGGAAAGCCATCTTCATCGGGGAGGACCAATGATGGAATCTGTTATTCAGATCCTCAGCAATTAAAACATATTTCCTCAGGAGTCTCTCGCACATAAGAAGAACATCTACGGTGGAAAGTCTGCAATGAGGGTTAATGACTTTGGTGATAACCCCAAATGTCAAGATCCTCTGGTCTCATTCATGGAGCAACCTCCATTCCATTCATTCTTCATACATTTGCATCATACTGCATTACATTGCATCATGTTTATCTTGCCACATTTCAAGTGTCTAGTGATCTTTATCATATCCATACCATTACATTGCATGAATATGATAAAGAGGGGCATCTGTAGACACTCGAAATTTTACATTCTTGTTACTAACCCTGTAGGAGGGCAAAATTGTCTTCCAGAGATAACCCTGGAAGTCAAATCAGCTCAATCCCAGAGACAACCCTGGGATACGGAGTTTTCAATCTCGGAGACAACCCTAGGAGATCCAGTTTCAATCCCGGAGACAACATCAGGAGACTCAGTTCCAAACTCGGAGACAACCCCGAGGGATGTAGTTCCAGTTCCAGAGATAACCCCATAAAAGTTAGTTCCAACCTCGGAGACAGCCCCGAGGCACTCAGTTTCAACCCTGGAGATAACCCCGGGAGGACAAGCATACTTCAGAGACAACCCTGAGGACATTCAACATTCACAACAGCCCAATCTCAGAGATAACCTTGAGCAATGACTGCTACATCTACGCAAAGCCGAAGATAACCCCGGTGAGGGGCAAAATCATTATTTTTCCACCTCGATACTACATTCACATCATCATCACATCATTTCAATCAACACTGCATACACAAGTGTCCCACAAGAACCATAGCTCAAATCCCGAATGACTACTACACAAGACATCACACTAGATAGAATTTGAAGACTTAAATATCTGGTCATGGACCCATCTTCCCGACTTTGTACAACCTATAATCCCATATCATTGTGTAGCTCTCGACAACAGCATTCTGAAAAGGTCCAACACGCCTTTATCGGATGCCTGGATTGAAAGTTATGAAGGTTTGAGCGGACAGCGCGTTGCACGAGTGCACGTACTTTGAGACGATGGGACCCGCAGAGCCCGAGGCACTCCGGGCAGTCGCAAGTAGACCTGCAGTTGCAGCGGTTAGACCCGCGGCTCCCTGGTCTATAAATATGAGCCTTGGGCAGCTCATTTTAAAAAAAATGAAAAAGGAGAGAAAACTATGTCCATTCCAGCCTGGAAACACTTCTAGAAGTGCTCTAAACTGAGTGATTCTTCTTTCTAAACACTTGTAAGCTCGTGTTTTGGTACATACTGAAATTTAATTGGTGGAAACTAAGTTTTCAGGCGTTTAAAGCTATCTGAAGTCTTCTTGGCAGTCCACTGTAAGATATTTTATATTTTTAAGCTTTTTATCATTTCTATATATATATATTGTGAGACCCCAGATTTTATCAATAAAGATTTAAATTTTGTCGAAATAATTTTTAATATTATGGTGTGAATTTGAGATAATATTATAGTTGTGGGTAGTATTTATAAATTTTGCAAAGTATGCAAGTGGTTATATTATATTCGATTGGTCGGGGAATATTCGGTTTAGCAAGGAATATTCGTACAACGGCTCAATCATTGGTGGACCCCACAATGTAATTATTGTTTGGATTGAGAAAACAACAAAAATATTTTATTGAAATAACGGCGGAAGTTTTACCGGTTGATCTTGTTGAACTACTCATTAGTAAAAGTACGATGTCATACGTGGTTGCATAGTAGCACTTTATTGATTGATTATTGATGCTTATGTGAGAAGTCACTCGGTTTGATTCCATTATTGTCAATTAATAATATGAATTATTATAGCGATAATGACGTTTTGTTTTATTCAGTATTATTAACGTAATAAAACAAAAACATCTTTTATATAAAATGAATACTTTATTAAAGTTATTCATAAATAGAATATATTATATTTTATTATGCATAGTGTTGCATAGTGTTTTGCATAGTGTTGCATAGTGTTTGCATAGTAAAATGTTTTTATATAAATAGAATATATGATATTTTATTTAAAAGATTTTGGTTTAAATATGGACCGTCGATTAAAGTAAATCAATCTGGACGTTCATGGATTAATTACTATGCATTCTATTTTCCTATAAATAGAAGCTCATTCCTTCATTATTTTCTTACGAATTCACCAAAACTCTGAGAGAGAGAAATTATAGAGAGAATCTATAGAGAAAAATCTATAGAGAGAAAGAAGAAGAGTATTCGGTACTTCACTACTTTGATATCCAAAGTCTTTTTACGGTGAGGGATATTATTTGTTGTACCCGTAAGGGGTGTTATTCTTTCTTATTCATGAAGAGAACTTACATTATTCCATTCATTATTATTACATTGGAATAACTCGTAAAAAAGTGGCATACCCTATACATAACCTCATGTCACGCCAGGCATACCCTATACTTGGTGAAATCCTTATATTATTCCATTCTTATTTATTCATTGGAATAACTTTGTATACGCTTAATCCCTATACTTGGTGATCTTCTTCTTATTCTATTCTTTATTATTCATTTGGAATATCCTCATGCATGTGTTTTACACCGACACAGTTCCATTGTTTATTATTCCGCATTTATTATTCATTTGAAATATCCTCGCATGTGTGTTTTACACCCACTGGTTCCATTGTTTATTATTCAAAGATTTATTATACTGTTGGATCATCCCGCTTGGTGTGAATTTCACCGACTTTGTTCCGTTATTATTATTCTATTGAATAACTTTGTCTATCACTGATACCGCATGCATGGTGATTTCTTTTGTTATTCCATTCTTTATTATACCCGCTTGGTTAAAACTTTGACTTCTATACTCCATGAAATTAGTAGAATATCTTTGATATTTGCGTTTCATCCATAGATTTTCATGGAAATATTCTTCCGATTATTCTTGAATTTTACTCTACAAAACAAAGATCATGTTGACAATTTGGACGTTAATAATTCCTGGATTAAATAATTCTTGAACTTGTTTTATTGAATTATTATGTCATTGTCATCATCCTCATGTTATATTATGTTATCTTTGGCTTACGTGCATAGATGAACTTAGTTTGATTATGACCAGGGATCATTCGGTATAATCATGGCTTGATATAAATGATGTGACAAAAGTCCTCAGTGGCCTGTAATGCAATGATGGATAGTTTTTGGTATGATTATGACCAGGGGTGATTCGGTATAGTCATGACCATTGATGATTTAATGAAAATTCTTGACCGTGGTACAGGGATTATTAGATGTGGTGGAATATTTATTAAAGCTGAGTCTCAGCTATAAAAGTGATGGAAAACCTTTTAAATCATAAAAGATAGTAGACTTTATTTTCTACTTGACTCTTTTAATGGATTGCATATTCCATCTGCTTGTTAAACCGGTTGTCTATTGTATTTTATCGGTTTAACATCACAAGGCTAATGATAATTTATTCTCGCATTATCTTAGTCATAATATTTCTTCTTTGGGCTAGTTGAGCTCACCCTTTCTTTCACCGTTCTCTTCATGAAATGAGAATATAGGCGGGACGAGTCGGGGAGCGGAGTAATGGTCCGAGGATATCATTAGTAGTCCTCACTATTCGCGTGAAATAGTGTGATAATAGTTGTAATGAGGACTCCTTTTGAGTTTGTATAATATCTAGTAGACAATATTTGTATTCAAACTCACGCTTTTATGTCGTATTATACACGGCACGCTTATGTTAGTAAGTTGTATTTGAATTTATGTACCATGTAAGTGGCGACCCAAGATGGATGACGTATACCTAATTTTGGGGGCGTCACATATATATATATATATATACTGAAAAATTCGAACTCGAATGAGCCTGGATATAACATCTGAAGCGTTTACTACTTTTATATATATATATATATATATATAAATACTTATATATCTTATCATCAAACTCTGTTTGATTGAGCATGTATATTGTCGACGTCGGGATTTTTAATTGTCCCTTTTCGTTACTTGTTCTTTGGTGTTCTCATTTTAGGTGAGATTTGTTTGAAAAAATAAGTGAAAAAGGCCCGACATATATAATGTCGACGATGGACTGTTAAGAGTCGCTAGTTGGTTTTTTAAATGGTTGTACCAACACAACCGAGAAAAAGTTTTCACATTGACCTAGTGATGTGACAGTTTAAACGGGTCAGTGAAACCGAGATTCATTAAGGTCCGGGGACTTGATTATGCGGAGGGAAGGTGTTAGGCACCCCCTGACATCCGTGTTACCACGGTGACCGCCACTTTTCAAGAAACTGTTATCTAAATGTGTGTGTGTGGGTTAATGTGTTGTTATTTGGAAGTTGTGCGTGGCCTCGTTCGCACCTATATACACAGGGTTTGAATTTATGTGAAAATTTAGTTTTGAGCGAGATATGACAGTGATGTTTTGTAAAAGAGGTTTCTTCAAACCCTGATGCTCAATAGTAATTGAGACCTTTTGATACTTCCATTTTATTCAATATTCGGCTTGATTGCTTTTATTATTTGAGATGCGAAGCATCTATAGGAAAAAAATATACAAAATAATGTCGACTTCCTCGTGGGTATGAAAACCATCTGAGGAAATTCAGACATCGCAGATAAATTTACAAGCTACTTACAGCTGAAAAAGTCCATCACGGGAACCGAATCTAGATTCAGTAGACTGAATTTATGATCACATGATTCCTAGGCTCACATGATGCTGCAATTTATATAAAAAGCAGTAAGCAGGTATATATATAAAAGCTGTAAATATATATATACAGACATGATCACCAACCACGAAGCACCTCCATGGGGGATCAGAAATGTAAATAAAGTTGTAAAAGCTATCAACCGCCATGGAGGAAACTCCAGGTGGGACGAAACGTAAAGAAAGTTGTAAAAGCGATCTACCACCACGGAGGAAACTCCAGGCGGGACGAAACATAAAGAAAGCTATAAAAGCGATCAACCACCACGAAGTAGACTCCAGGTGGGACGAAATATAAATATATATATATATACTTATATATATCTTATCATTAAACTCTGTTTGATTGAGCATGTATATTGTCGACGTCGGGATTTTTAATTGTCCCTTTTCGTTACTTGTTCTTTGGTGTTCTCATTTTAGGTGAGATTTGTTTGAAAAAACAAGTGAAAAAGGTCTGACATGTATAATTTCAATGATGGACTGTTAAGAGTCGCTAGTTGGTTTTTTAAATGGTTGTACCAACACAACCGAGAAAAAGTTTGCACATTGACCCAGTGATGTTACACTGTTTAAACGGGTCAATGAAACCGAGATTCATTAAGGTCCGGGGACTTGATTATGCTGAGGGAAGGTGTTAGGCACTCCCCGACATCCGTGTTACCACGGTGACCGCCACTTTTCAAGAAACTATTATCTAAATGTGTGTGTGTGTAGGTCAATGTACTGTTATTTGGAAGTAGTGTGCAGCCTCGTTCGCACCTATATACACAGGGTTTGAATTTATGTAAAAATTTAGTTTTGAGCGAGATATGACAGTGATGTTTTATAAATGAGGTTTCTTTAAACCCTGATGCTCAATAGTAATTGAGACCTTTTGATACTTCCATTTTATTCAATATTCGGCTTGATTACTTTTATTATTTGAGATGCGAAGCATCTATAGGAAAATAATATACAAAATAATGCCGACTTCCTCGTGGGTATGAAAATCATCTGAGGAAATTCAGACTAAATTTTCAAGCTGCTAACAGCTGAAAAAGTCCATCACGGGAACCGAATCTAGATTCCGTAGACTAAATCTGTGATCACATGATTCCTATGCTCACATGATGCTGTAATTTATATAAAAAGAAGTGAACAGGTATATATATAAAAGCTATAAATATATATACAGACATGATCACCAACCACGAAGCACCTTCATGGGGGATAAGAAATATAAATAAAGCTGTAAAAGCTATTAACCGCCACGGAGGAAACTCCAGGCGAGACGAAACGTAAAGAAAGTTGTAAAAGCGATCTACCACCACGGAGGAAATTCCAGGCGGGATGAAACATAAAGAAAGCTATAAAAGCGATCAACCACCACGAAGTAAACTCTAGGTGGGACAAAATATATATATATATATATATATACATACATACACTTATATATATCTTATCATCAAACTCTGTTTGATTGAGCATGTATATTGTCGACGTCGGGATTTTTAATTGTCCCTTTTCGTTACTTGTTCTTTGGTGTTCTCATTTTAGGTGAGATTTGTTTGCAAAACAAGTGAAAAAGGTCTAACATGTATAATGTCGACGATGGACTGTTAAGAGTCGCTAGTTAGTTTTTTAAATGGTTGTGCCAACACAACCGAGAAAAAGTTTGCACATTGACCCAATGATGTGACACTATTTAAACGGGTCAGTGAAACCGAGATTCATTAAGGTCCGGGGACTTGATTATACGGAGGGAAGGTGTTAGGCACCCCCCACATCCGTGTTACCACGGTGACCGCCACTTTTCAAGAAACTGTTATCTAAATGTGTGTGTGTGGGGGTCAATGTGCTGTTATTTGGAAGTAGTGCACGGCCTCTTTCGCACCTATATACACAGGGTTTGAATTTATGTAAAAATTTAGTTTTGAGCGAGATATGACAGTGATGATTTGTAAAAGAGGTTTCTTCAAACCCTGATGCTCAATAGTAATTGAGACCTTTTGATACTTCCATTTTATTCAATATTCGGCTTGATTGCTTTTATTATTTGAGATGCGAAGCATTTATATGAAAATAATATACAAAATAATGCCGACTTCCTCGTGGGTATGAAAACCATCTGAGGAAATTCGAACCTTATGATAAATTTACAAGTCGCTTAGAAATTTGAAAAAAGTCCATCACGGGAACCGAATCTAGATTCACTAGACTGAATCTGTGATCACATGATTCTTAGGCTCACATGATGCTGCAATTTATATAAAAAGCAGTAAACAGGTATATATATAAAAGATGTAAATAAATATATACAGACATTATCACCAACTACGAAGCACCTCCATGGGGGATCAGAAATGTAAATAAAGCTGTAAAAGCTATCAACCGCCATGGAGGAAACTCCAAGCGGGACGAAACGTAAAGAAAGTTGTAAAAGTGATCTACCACCACGGAGGAAACTCCAGGCGGGACGAAATATAAAGAAAGCTATAAAAGCGATCAACCACCACGAAGTAAACTCCAGATAGGACGAAATATATATATATATATATATATATATATATCTTATCATCAAACTCTATTTGATTGAGCATGTATATTGTCGACGTCAGGATTTTTAATTGTCCCTTTTCGTTACTTGTTCTTTGGTGTTCTCATTTTAGGTGAGATTTTTTTGAAAAAACAAGTGAAAAAGGTCCGACATGTATAATGTCGATGATGAACTGTTAGGAGTCGCTAGTTGGTTTTTTAAATGATTGTACCAACACAACCGAGAAAAAGTTTGCCCATTGACCCAGTGATGTGACACTATTTAAACGGGTCAGTGAAACCGAGATTCATTAAGGTCCGGGGACTTGATTATGCGGAGGGAACGTGTTAGGCACCCCCCGACATCTGTGTTACCACGGTGACCGCCACTTTTCAAGAAACTGTTATCTAAATGTGTGTGTGTGTGGGTCAATGTGCTGTTATTAGGAAATAGTGTGCGGCCTCGTTCGCACCTATATACACATGGTTTGAATTTATGTAAAAATTTAGTTTTGAGCGAGATATGACAGTGCTGTTTTGTAAAAGAGGTTTCTTCAAACCCTGATGCTCAATAGTAATTTAGACAATTTGATACTTCCATTTTATTCAATATTCTGCTTGATTGCTTTTATTATTTGAGTTGCGAAGCATCTATAGGAAAATAATATAAAAAATAATGCCGACTTCCTCGTGGGTATGAAAACCATCTTAGGAAATTCAGACACCGCAGATAAATTTAAAAGCTGCTAACAGCTGAAAAAGTCCATCACGGGAACTGAATCTAGATTCAGTAGACTGAATCTGTGATCACATGATTCCTAGGCTCACATGATGCTGTAATTTATATAAAAAGCGATGGCGGTATATATATAAAAGTCAGTAAATATATATATCTGAGACATGATCACCAACCACGAAGGACCTCCATGGGGGATCAGAAATATAAATAAAGCTGTAAAAGCTATCAACCACCACGGAGGAAACTCCAGGCGGGGCGAAACGTAAAGAAAGTTGTAAAAGCGATCTACCACCACGAAGGAAATTCCAGGCGGGACGAAACATAAAAAAAGCTATAAAAGCGATCAACCACAACGAAGTAAACTCCAGGTGGGACGAAATATATATATATATATACTTATATATATCTTATCATCAAACTCTGTTTGATTGAGCATGTATATTGTCGACGTCGGGATTTTTAATTGTCCCTTTTTCGTTACTTGTTCTTTGGTTTTCTAATTTTAGGTGAGATTTGTTTGAAAAAACAAGTGAAAAAGGTCAGACATGTATAATGTCGACGATGGACTGTTAAGAGTCGCTAGTTGGTTTTTAAATGGTTGTACCAACACAATTTGAAAAAAAGTTTGCACATTGACGGATGATGTGACCTTTGTTTAAATGGGTTCGATTAAACTGAGATTCATTAAGGTCCGGGGACTTGATTATGCGGAGGGAAGGTGTTAGGCACCCCCCGACATCCGTGTTACCACGGTGACCGCCACTTTTCAAGAAACTGTTATCTAAATGTGTGTTTGTGTGGGTCAATGTCTTTATTATTTGGAAGTAGTCTTGCTTGACCTCGTTCGTACCTATATACACAGGGTTTGAATTTATGTGAAAATTTAGTTTTGAGCGAGATATGACAGTGATGTTTTATAAATGAGGTTTCTTCAAACCCTGATGCTCAATAGTAATTGAGACCTTTTGATACTTCTATTTTATTCAATATTCGGCTTGATTGCTTTTATTATTTGAGATGCGAAGCATCTATAGGAAAATAATATACAAAATAATGCCGACTTCCTCGTGGGTATGAAAATCATCTGAGGAAATTCAGACACCGCAGATAAATTTACAAGCTGCTTAGAGCTGAAAAAGTCCATCACGTGAACCGAATCTAGATTCACTAGACTGAATCTATGATCACATGATTCTTAGGCTCACATAATGCTGTAATTTATATAAAAAGCAGTAAACAGGTATATATATAAAAGCTGTAAATATATATATACAGATATGATCACCAACCACGAAGCACCTCCATGGGGGATCAGAAATGTAAATAAAGCTATAAAAGCTATCAACCGCCCCGAAGGAAACTCCAGGCGGGACGAAACGTAAAGAAAGTTGTAAAAGCGATCTACCACCACGGAGGAAATTCCAGGTGGGACGAAACATAAAGAAAGCTATAAAAGCGATCAACCACCACGAAGTAAACTCCAGGTGGGACAAAATATATATATATATATATACATACACTTATATATATCTTATCATCAAACTCTGTTTGATTGAGCATGTATATTGTTGACGTCGGGATTTTTAATTGTCCCTTTTCGCTACTTGTTCTTTGGTGTTCTCATTTTATGTGAGATTTGTTTGAAAAAACAAGTGAAAAAGGTCCGACATATATAATGTCGACGATGGACTGTTAAGAGTCGCTAGTTGGTTTTTTAAATGGTTGTACCAACACAACTGAGAAAAAGTTTGCACATTGACCCGGTGATGTGACACTGTTTAAATGGGTCAGTGAAACCGAGATTCATTAAGGTCCGGGGACTTGATTATGCGGAGGGAAGGTGTTAGGCACCCCCCGACATCCGTGTTACCACGGTGACCGCCACTTTTTAAGAAACTGTTATCTAAATGTGTGTTTGTGTGGGTCAATGTACTGTTATTTGGAAGTAGTACGCGGCCTCGTTCGCACCTATATACACAGGGTTAGAATTTATGTAAAAATTTAGTTTTGAGCGAGATATGACAGTGATGTTTTGTAAATGAGGTTTCTTCAAACCCTGATGCTCAATAGTAATTGAGACCTTTTGATACTTCCATTTTATTCAATATTCGGCTTGATTACTTTTATTATTTGAGATGCGAAGCATCTATAGCAAAATAATATACAAAATAATGTCGATTCCTCGTGGGTATGAAAATCATCTGAGGAAATTCAGACACCGCAGAAAAATTTACAAAGTCAAGTTTACAAATTTGAAAAAAAGTCTCACGAACAGAATCTAGATTCAATGAGATGAATCTGTGATCATATGATTCCTAGGCTAACATGATGCTGCAATTTATATAAAAAGCGATGGCAGTATATATATAAAAAAGTCAGAAATATATATATACAGACATGATCACCAACCACGAAGCACCTCCATGGGGGATCAGAAATGTAAATAAATCTATAAAAGCTATTAACCGCCACGGAGGAAACTCCAGGCGGGACGAAACGTAAAGAAAGTTGTAAAAGCGATCTACCACCACGGAGGAAACTCCAAGTGGGACGAAACATAAAGAAAGCTATAAAAGCGATCAACCACCACGAAGTAAACTCCAGGTGGGACGAAATATATATATATATATATATATATATATATATATATATTATCATCAAACTCTGTTTGATTGAGCATGTATATTATTAAACACACATGATTATATATATAATAAATATATATATATATATATATATATTAAAGCGTGAAACACTCGCATCAAGTCTAGGCTCATCGAACAAAGTTTGACACACGGTTCATATATATATAAGTATATATATATATATTAAAGCAAATAAACGTTCCGCACCAAAATCTAGGCTCATCGAACAAAGTTAGACACACGATTCATATATATATAAGTATATATATATATATATATATATATATATATATATATATATTAAAAGCAAATAAGCGCTCTAGGCAAGTTCAGGCTCAATCGAGGCATAACTCGATAATGTTAGTCCATATATATAAATATATATGTATATACAAACTGAAATAAAACCACGAACCGAAGTCCGGGCAAACACACGTAATACGACTCTCAACGTGAAGAAGAGTGTATGCAAAGATGAAGAGAAAGGCTTTAAAGTGTGTGAGAAGGCTTATAGTGGGCTGCCAAAGTGGACTTCTATATCTTTAAAGTGGATGAAACTCGGCTCCCGCCGGTACAAAAGTAGCTATATGTGAGCTCACAAGTGTTTAAAATGAGAAAGCACTCAGTATATTGCAAGTACAGAGCAAATTTGATAGGGCTTCCTCGCTATTTCTCTTCTTAAAATGGCCACCCCAAGCCCTCTATTTATATAGGGCGGAGTCAGCAGTGTACTGAGGCTTCTGGGTTGCCCAGTTTTTCTCGAGTCGCGTCGTCCATGATGATCGTGCACGGAGGCACTACAATGTCCGCTTGAACTTTCAGAATTGCAATCCGGGAATCTGACTGAGGTATGTAGGACCTATTTCGGACCGCCGTTGTCGAGAGTTATACAATGGCATGGGATTAGAGGTTGTACGAAGTCATGAAGATGGTACGGTGCCCTCCGGTCTTTAAGCCTCAAATTCTATCTGTTACCCTGCATAATAGTCACTCGGGATTGGTTTTCCTTGATTCTTGTGGGACATTGTTGTGTAGAAATGTGTGTATGAAATGGTGAGACGGTGTGATGTGGCTCTAGAGTGGCAAGATGATGCCTTTTCCCCTCACCGGAGTTATCGCCGGTTTGGGCTGATAAAGCAGACGTTGCTCAGGGTTATCGCTGAGATTAGACTGCTGCAAATGTTGAAGGTCCTCAGTGTCATATCTGAGGTGTGCCTATCTTCCCGGTGTTATCTTAGGCTTTGTACTGAATGCCTCGGTGTGAGTGTCGAGGTTAAAGCTGATTGCATGCATTTGAAACAAGCATTTCTAGGGTTATCGCCGGAACTGCATTCCTTGGGGTTATCACCAAGGTTGGTGGCTGCTACTCCCATTGCTGGGACTGAGACTGGATACCTCGGTGTTATCTCTGAGATTAATCGGTCTTCTCCGGTGGAATTTTCGGTATTAAAACGGCATACCTCGGGGTTATCTCTGAGGTTGGAATTGTTACTCCCGGTGTGTGTTCCGGGGTTGATACTGAACTTCCGCTAGTATCTGGACTGGATGTGAACTGTCTTCCAGGGTTATCTCTTGAAAGACGAATCGCCTCCCTTCAATATCGGTGGACAGTGTGCGAGAAAATTTGAGTGTCTCTGAGATGCCCTCTTTATCATACTCATGCAATGCAATGCATGGGTAGGATAAAGAATTCTAGACACTGGAAACGAAATATGATGCAAATGTATGATGCATGTGTGTGGGGTTGTTGCCCAACATGCTGTGGATGATTGCCGGCTCCACGTTGCTTTTAATGGGGATTGGCAATGATGACTAGATTGGATGTGTGATCCAAATCTTTTAGGATGTTGACGTTGGAGCTTTCACCAAGGTCCTTAATCCTTTATATAGACTTGATTCTGAAGAGGTGCCTCTTATGTGTAAGAGATCTGTGGGGATACAGCTTTGTATGTTTTGAAGATGTGTATAACATATTCCATCATCGATCCTCTTTGATGATGTTGACCTTTTATGGTTTGTATCGCCAGGATATGTAAAGGTTCTACTGGATTTACTGCCAACAGCATGTGCTGTCAGGGCTGCCTGACTTTCACTGATGTGTACTTCACCGACGTGTGAATCAACGAATGAAAAACCTTATGGGGCAGATTGTCAAGGTTGCTTGACCTTCGCTGACGTGTGTATCAATGGCTGAAAACCCTTTGGGGCAGATTGTCAAGGCTTCTTGACCTTCGCTGACGTGTGTATCAACAAAACATTGCGTTGTGACCCCCGCCGGGGATCCACTGGGGACTATAAATACCAATGGACAAAATCATCGAATAGCTTCCAATGTATCGATGGGTTTACTTGCCATCAGCTGAAATAACGTCAAGGTTGCTTGACCTTCATTGATACGTACACCAATGGATGACAACGTGTGGTGACCCCCGCCGGGGAATGCGTTGTAACCCCCGCCGGGGTTTGTTTGGATCATCGTTGATGTGGGTATCAAAGGTTGTTCATCGGATGGTTTCCGACGCTTCTTTGGATATACTCACCAATGGTCATAATGATGTCAACGTTGTTTGACCTTTGTTGATATGTGTGTCAACAGATGAACACGCGTTGTAACCCCCACCGGGGTACGCATTGTACCTTAGGGTTACGATCATGAATTAGCGGCATTGGACCTTCGTTAGGTATTTTCGAACGTGACTTGCAACATCTGAGATCATCGGCATAGTGTACCCTGTGCTTGGGTGAATACCAATGAGTGACGTGCAGACCCAAGGTTCAATTTTAAGAGGACCAGGATTGTAAGTTATTCTGCTCAATCGCGTAGCGTTTTTATTCCTGATTTGACCTTTTCAGTCTGTGATAACTCCTTTGCAACTCGAACTGGACCGAGCCGGAGGGGTGGGGCCCACATAGGGGTGTCGCATGTACACCTACTTCAGCCGCAGATGAGCTTGCGGCCAACCATGGATGTTATAATCCTGCAGGTTGCTTTCACAAGTCATTTTCAACTTGCGCCACGAAGGAAATTCGAGAACTCTTCTTCAGATCTGCTGAGTTTGGGCGACTTTCTGCAAATTCTGTCACCATACATGTGTTCTACACTATCCTGGTAATGTATGCATGTATTTTTTTTCCAGTTTTTATCCGTTGAAAAATGAATTATCACATGAAATGCATCTAAACACATAGTAGTGATTATGTATGCATAAATGACTTGATAAAAAATATTCAACATAGTAAATGTTAGTATTAAACCATGCTGAACATAATGATGTAAAAAAATTTGACTTTTGAGACAGTCAAATTGGCACCTTTTTCTGCTATATCTTATCCTATTTGAGGACAAATGAGCAAAAGGTAAAAGGCAAAGTACTCTTGGTATTGAGGTTAACCTTATGGATTGATGTTTTTGATTTTTAATGCATATATTATGTATATAACTTTGGGGCAGGTGTGCTACTGAATGGCCACCTAGTCATGCCTATGTGCATGTGGATAGTCCGATTTACAAAGGGGACTATGGCAAAATTTTCCAAAATGTAGGCATTTGATTAATCATGCATTTTTATCTCTATTGTAGATGTATGTTAAAGTAATGCATGCATGCATGTAGTCATAAGATTCATTTTGAAAAGCTCCAGACTACAAAATACCACACCCTTTTTGAGGTGATTTGGAGACTTGTTGTCCAGATATTATGGATCCAGATCAGCCGAGTAGTTCCCACAGGACCACTTCTGGTGTACGGAGGAGGGCTTCTGAAGTGCCTCGACCCGTTCCATTAGACAACCTCGTCGGTTGGTGGAGGCGGTGATCGTCGTCCACCGGCGATGTCTTGGGGACGTCGAGGACGAGAGAAGGATGTTCCGATTGCGGACCCATTGCTCTTCGCATGTGTTCCCCGTAGGGAGCTTCCTTGCATTCAGGTGGCAAACCCAGAGCTTCTGGGTGATTTGAGCAGACATCCCTCGATGTATTTGCACGCTAACAAGGTATGATGTTAGATCTTGATCTTTCTTCTTTCCTATTGATGAGGATTAAAGGGTTTTGATGTTGATCTGCATTTCATGCAGGTTCCCGGCTTTACACAGCCTCGAGGGAATTGGTTTTGCATACACTCCATGTATCAGGCTCTTCATCCTAATTATAGAGCGATAGTGCATCACTGGGGATTTGGAGCGTTCTTCTCCATCCTTCCCCGTTGTTGTCCCTGGGGTTACCTCAGGGAATTGTCTGAGCGATGGTTTCATCAGACTCAGTCACTCCATTTGTTGGGCTGTGAGGTGACGATGACGCCGATGGATTGGCGGTTTATCATAGGTATGGAGTTTGGAGGGGAACCAGTGCCTTGCATGGCAAATATTACCCCTACTGCCGTCAGATCCTTGCTAGGAGTTCCGGCGGAGGCGCTCAAGGGCAGGACTATCCGTGCAGGTCCTTTGAGCATAGATGCTATGAGCGGGCTATTGAGCGAGCCCATGCCTGATGATGTCAGAGTCAGGGATCGCATTCTTCGGCGATTGTTCCTGATGATCATTAGAGGCTGCTTCATAGCAGATAACTCTTCTACAGTGTCTTTTGCTTTTATCAGTGCCACACGTCATATAGACCATATCGGAGAGTATGATTGGGGTTCCAACACCTTTGCATATTTCCTCAGGGGCATGCGTATGCGCTCACAGGGTTTGACTGAGGCTTGGCTAGGATTCTACCCATTTCTGCTGGTGAGTATTTCTCTTGTCATTTCCCTTTTATATGTTAAGAGTGTTTACTGATCGCAGATGTTTTGCCATTGTGTTGGCAGTTTTGGGCCTATGAGAGGCTCCCATGCTTGCGTCCTGTGAGTGTGTTAGGTTTAGATACATATCCACGAGGACAATGATGGCATCATTCCATATTGGTGGAGGTCCCTGTAGCTAAGGGTTTCACTCACTGCCGCCTGCAGCTGGAGTTGTTGACAACTGATATTATTACATGGATTCCCTATTCCGGGGAACATTTGGCCATCAAATTTGAGGATGGGTACCCGACTGGCGTCGAGTATGTGATTTCCACCTGGAGAGTTCCTCTCTTTACAAATGGAGGATGGGAGCTCTATTTAGGAGAGCGTGTTGTTAGGAGCACCACAAGGGAGATTCACATACCGATCTTGCCTCCTGCCAGGTGTCACTGGCCTGTATCGTAGTCACCCATCACTGATATCCCATTGTTGGGGGTTGACGGCTTTGCATTATCAGAGGGTCCTTGCACTCAGGAGATATTCCAGCGTTGGTGGTTCCCTCGTACTATTGGAGCCCAGTCCTGCGCTACTCAATTCACGGGGGATATGGTTCCAGGATCCGTGATGATGACGGATTGGATAGCCTGTGTCCGAAATCCGACTCATGTGACCTGATTATAATGATTGACCGGCGACTAGACCGAGCACATTTCTTTATCCCGAAGCATTTAGGCGAGAGAGATCCGTGAGGCGATTTGTTTGATCCTTCCAGCTCAAGTGCTGGCCCTCAGATGACCCATTTGGTTTTGCTGGTGCAAATCCTCTTTTGTATAGGCCTGACATCCCTGTTGATAGAGATCCAGTAACTCAGAAGGAGTTACATCAGGTGGACAGGATTGATGATGTAGACATTGACACCATTGTCTTCTTCTGATGTGTATTCTCATTATCTCTTTTGATAGGCCTCTGTTAGCTATTGGGTGGTTGTGCCCCATTCTCGCTATATCTTTTGATAGACCTCTGTTAGTAGTAAGGCGTCTGTGCCCCATTTCCCTGTATTTGTAGTTGTACAGAGATGATGTATTAGATGTTGATATACTTAGGAATGTATGCACAGTTTTTCATTCCCTATATCATATTGCCATCTATTATCTCGCAATGCATGTATCATATTATGCATATGTATGTATTTCGAGATATTCAAAGACATTGACCCTGGATGGTCTTATGACACGGCCTGTACATATGTCTTCTTCGACAGTTAGCCATATTGATCATACCCCACCATCATTGGTGGCATCTGGTATGCGATCATGGTATGATAGCATGTCACCATCAGATAGGGTGACCGTAGATCATTTGTTGCACCATACTATGACCGTGTTGATGTTTCAGGTTCCCACAGGATTTGTGGATGGCATGCTGGAGCACTGGGTATCGGAAAGGCGGGTTTTCCGATTTGGGACCCAAGAGTTGACTCCCACTCTAGATGAGTATGCCAGTCTCGTGCCTTAACATTCGCGTCATGATGCCACGACACTTACTTGATTAAGAGTAATCGGCCAAGATAGCCATCGCTACCGCATGATCTTAAGTACCGATCTAAAAAAGTGGCGCCATATTTCCACTCTGCGAATATCGAGAAATGAATTATTTTTAAATGTTCAAGTCTAGCATTTTGATAACAACTTAATGTAATGAACATAAAAATATGTAAAAGTATAATGAGATATTAAAATAGATACTTAACATGTAAATAATATAATTGCATGTGGATTGAATTATGAAATACATAAGTAGCTTATTATTCATGAAGTGTTATTATGTGACAATAAGTGTGATATTTGACTAAGTATAGTCATAACCAAAGAATGAATTTATGATGGTTAATTATATTATAATTAACTAGAGTTGTGAACGTAATTGATATGTAGGATTTAAATCAAAGAACGAGTTTAGTTAAAGTGTAATCTATGCACGAGGCAAGTTTCCTAACCCTACTTGTTATCATTATTCAAGTTTATAAATCAAGTTCAGTTTGTTATATTAAAGATTATCTATCATTTCAAAGTATGATTTTGTTATACAATACTTGTTCTATTGTATACCTCTTAAGATTTTTAATCAATTTAATTATCATTTATTGTTGAACCTTATTAGACTAGCGAACCCTTAATTGATTCGACTAGTCCATAGTTGATGAACGTTCTAAATTTCAGAACCCTTATTGAATTATCCAAACCAAACTTTCTTTGGTGCGGACTCGAATGTCAAACTGAGATGAACAACCCTGCAAAGGGATTTACTTATTCGTTAGCGTTAAGATATTGTGCACAGTATGGTACTAAGGGTTGATCCCCCTAAGTACAAGTAGAAAGGTCCATAGTCTTATGACTGTTAAAGGTTTCAAGTATAACCCTTGATAACCTAGGACATAGTTCAAGGTCTTATGACCCTCAGAAATCTTTTGAATCTTGTTATCCACTCTTGATTCAAAAGTTGAGCTTTTATTTCAGAAGTCTTTGATTTATTTGCATGTTGTTATTTCATTATTATATTGTTATACCTGTGGGCAATCGTGCTCACTCTTGCGTAATAATAACATTGTAGTTAAGAATGAAAGAGCAGACGAAACTTCCACTAGTAAAGGCAAGGGCAAGCTTAGCAAGTAATGAAGATTGATTATTTATGTGGTTATGTAATGATAATTAGAATTGATGTTACTTAAGACTTATTTGTTTATGTTTCCTCACAGATGATTTAAGGTTAGAGTAACCTGGGATTTATTTATTATGTAGTTGATGTAACCCCATAAGGGGAGATTTATTATTATTTCTATCTATTTCATGGTTTGCATTTATTTATGGGTAGATAGATGAATGATGTTTGTACAGTGAACACCAAATCCCGTGGAATCGAAGTACTGGATTTGGGGTGTCACTGATTAGTATCAAACTGTGTAGGTTATGAACCTTAGGTGGGGGAAAAACCTTAGGTAGTAGCCTTATAGAAAGAACATAGTGATGGAAAACTCTTATCGAGTTCTAGGAAATGAATTTTTGTAATTCATTGAAGATAATAAAAGACTTTATGTGCTTATGTGTTAAATTATGTGCTCACTAGTACGACTTAGTACCTAAAACTCGAAATTTTGTTGTCAGGATGTCTGAGGTTTGAAGAACTAGTCGAGCTGGGGAGGAGGAACCCCGAGTACCTACAGTACCGACAGAGGAGGAGCCCAAAGACATTCATGTCGTTAGGGAACAGTTGGTACAGAGGGAGTCATCTCCATTGATCACCGTTGTTGGTCAGGAGCATGAACCTGAGACTAATCCTGAGGAGGATCCTAAAGAGGAATTTGAAGAGGAAGAGGAATAAGAGGAGTTTCCACAGCACTCCATTGATGCTGAGATGTACGACACATTATACGATCGTAATGTGGAGTTACGAGATGAGGTCCAGGATCTGACTGAGCGGGCTATTATTCAGCAGATTACTCTAGAACAGAAGGAGAGGAAATTTTGACTCTTCACTCACGACTGGAAAATGTAGAATGGGATTTGGTCCACGAGAAGGGTCAAACCGAAGATAAGACCAAGGAAATAGAGAAGCTGAAGAAGGAACTAAAGGAAAGCTCTGAAAGGCTGATCATAGCAGAGGAAGGTTGGGTAAGAGAGTCACGTCGTGCTGATCTTGCAGAAGAGGATGGTCGTGCAAAGAAGGCGAAGCTTGGTGAGACATACTCTACACTTAATCATGCAATGGATGAGGCCTAGGATAGAGTTTTGAGGTACCCCATCCAGTTTGAAGGACTTCCATCGTACATGCTGGATCGCATGACGATGTCTCGTATCATGGAAGAGGAACGTAGCAAGGCTATTCAGCGCCTTGACAGACAGTGATAGAATGTGTTATTTATGTGATAAACTTAATTAGTTTTTATATGTAAATTCTGATGTGTTTATGAACGAAGGAATATTTTGATGTTTTAAATCCTGTAGATTCTTTATCTCGGGATAGTTGATGTAAATAGCAGTGATGCTATCTTATGATGTTAAAACTTTTGAATTGAATGAAATGTCAAAGTTTATTTAAATTGATGTGTTAAGTGAATTATGATTAAATGTTCTAGCTAAGCCTTAAATGTTTGAGGAATTGAATAAAGACCTAATAAGCGAATATTCTTAATAGAATTATGCCGCCAAGAAGAAGACAACAACGTCAACCAACTCAGGAAGAGTCAACAAATAACAACAATAATGCCAATGCTAATCCCGTTCAGCAGTTGGTTAACTTACTGACTGGAGCAATGAATAATCAACCTCAAGCTCCACCAAATACTATGTTTAAAGATTTCAAGGTGGTGGGACCACCAGAGTTTAAAGGTTCCATGAACCCGATCGAGGCTCAAACGCGTGGGTTATGGAGATGGAGAAGGTTTTCGGCGTTGCTAGGGTTAGAAAGACCGAAGAGACCGCTTTTGCAACATTTATGCTGAAGTCTGAAGCTAGCTATTGGTGGCAAGCAAACAAAGTTCGAGGAAGTGAAGGTGTAATTACTTGGGAGAGATTTAAAGAGATTTTTTTCGAGATGTACTTCCCAACAAGCTCACAGAACCAGATGGAGGTTCAATTTTTGGAATTGAAGCAGGGAAATATGAGTATACCTGATTATGCGGCTAGATTCAACGAGTTGGCGAGGTTTGCCCCGTATCAAGTACACACGGACGAGAGAAAAGCCAGAAGATTCGAACAAGGACTAAAGCCTTGGGTATCTGATAAAAAAGTATCAATGTTTGAGATAAACACTTTTCTTTGGAGTCTTTGGAAAAGGCCATCCTCATTGAAGGTGGAAGCGATCACGGTGACCAAGTACAATCAAGATCAAAAGAAGAAGAAGAGTGAAGGTGAAGGAAATAACAAGACTAGTGGAAGTGGCACAGGAGGTGGTAATTTTAATCAGAAGAAAAGGTGGAATGAAAACTCATCATCGGGGAATCAACAAGGAAGTCAGAAGAAAAGAATCGAAGCATGCCCGTCCTGCGGGAAAGCTCATATGGGAGTTTGTATGAAGGGAAAAAGAGTGTGCTACAATTGTGGTCAGGAAGGCCACATAGCACCTAACTTTCCTAACCCAAAGAAGGGTGCCTACTTCACCTATGGTTCAAAGGATCTTTTGGCAAGAGACTGTCCTAAGAAGGGATCGGGGGGGTCAGGATCAAGAGGAAATCGGGGAAACAACAGTGGAAATGCCGGACCAACCGCAACAAACCGACTGACTGCCAGGACTTTCAACATGACGGTGCAGGATGCAGTTCAGTCTCGTGATGTGGTGTCAGGTATCATTCCGATCAATAAAATTAATGCTTATGTTTTATTTGATTCGGGTGCTACTTGTTCCTTTATATCCGATGACTTTGCTAAGAATTTAGATTTGCCTAAGGATGAATTGGATTACCCATGAACATAGAAATGGCGAATAGAGAAATAATCCTCATTAAATGCGTACATAAGAACTATAGAGTGGATATTAAGGGTAATATCATGAACGTAGATCTTATCCCTATTCGACTTGGGGAATTTGATGTTATTTTGGGAAGGATCGGTTATTCAATTACGGGTCATAATTGATTGCCAAAAGCGTATTAACCTTATGACTCACTCCGAAAGGTTGTGTTTTATAAGTAAAGAAGTCGCCTGAACAAGCGAGTTGTCTGACGATGATCTGGTAGCGGAAGTTATTAAGACAAGGCTGTGTAGGATACTTAGCTTACATATTCGATAGTCGAAAAGAGAATCCGAAGGTAGAAGAAATACCGATTGTGAGGGACTTCGTCGACGTATTTCCAGACGATTTTCCAGGACTTCCACCAGATAGAGAGGTAGATTTCGTGATCGATTTAGCGCCCGGAACCGCTCCAATATCGAAGGCACCATACCGAATGGCACCAGTAGAGATGAAAGAACTAATGGTACAACTACAAGAATTGTTGGACAAGAAGTACATTCAACCGAGCGTATCACCGTGGGGAGCGCCAGTGTTGTTTGTGAAAAAGAAGGATGGATCAATGCGGCTCTGCATTGACCACAGAGAACTGAATAAGGTCACGATTAAGAACAGATATCCATTACCGAGGATCGATGACCTGTTTGATCAATTGAAGGGAGCGAGATACTTTTCCAAGATAGACTTGAGAAGCGGTTATCATCAACTGAAGGTGAGGCCAGAGGATGTACCGAAGACATCGTTCAGAACGCGATATGGTCACTACGAATTTTTAGTAATGTCGTTTGGTCTTACGAATGCTCCTGCAGCATTTATGGGACTAATGAATGGTGTGTTCAAGCCGTTTTTGGACAAATTCGTAGTGGTATTTATAGACGACATTTTGGTATATTCAAAAACCAAAGAAGAACACAAAGAGCATTTGAGATTAACGCTGGAGGTATTGAGAAGGGAAAAGTTGTATGCCAAGTTTTTGAAATGCAAATTTTGGATTGAACGAGTGCAATTTCTTGGGCACGTGATCGATAAAAATGGAATTTTGGTAGATCCATCAAAAGTCGAAGCCGTAATTAACTGGGATCAACCGAGGACGCCGTCGGAAGTACGAAGTTTTCTTGGATTGGCAGGATATTATAGATGGTTCATACAAGACTTTTCCAAGATCGCAACTCTGTTAACGAATTTAACTCGAAAAGCTGTGAAATTTGTTTGGACGGAGAAGTGTGAGGAAAGCTTTCAAGAATTGAAGAAGAGGTTGAGTACAACACCTGTGTTGTCTCTTCCGGACGATACAGGAAATTTTATTATTTTTAGTTATGCGTCGTATAAAGGACTTGGCTGTGTGTTGATGCAAAATGGCAAAGTCATTGAGTATGCATCACGACAATTGAAGGATTACGAGAAGGGATATCTGACCCATGACTTGGAGTTAGCTGAAGTTGTTTTTGCTTCAAAAATTTGGAGGCACTATCTCTACGGGGAGAAGTGTGAAATATATACAGACCACAAGAGTTTGAAATATATTTTTACACAGAAGGACTTGAATATGTGTCAAAGAAGGTGGTTGGAGTTAATTAAGTACTACGACTGTGAGATTTTATACCATCCGGGTAAGGCGAATGTCGTTGCAGATGCCTTAAGTAGAAAGGGTCGGGAGAAGTTGATGATGTTGACTGCTCAGGAGGAGCTAATTGCAGAAATGGAGAAACTAGAATTGGAAGTGAAGTATCCTATGGAGATTGATGAGAAGCTATTTCAGATGCAATCTGGTAGAACCATACTGGATAAAGTTAAAGAGGCTCAACTTCAGGACGATGAATGCAAAAAGGTGACAAAGAAGATATCTGAAGGAACTGAACCAAGATTCAAGCTGGATAAGGAAGGAATACTGAGATTCGAGAGTAGAATTTGGGTACCACCAATTACAGAGATTAAAGAAGACATTTTGAGCGAGGCTCATAGTTCATGATATTCAATTCACCCTGGTAGTACCAAGATGTATCAAGATCTTCGACAACATTTTTGATGGCCGAATTTGAAACGTGATGTTGCAGAATGTGTTGCCAAGTGTCTGACCTGTCAGAAAGTGAAAGCAGAACATCAGAGACCGAGTGGATTGCTACAACTGTTGGAAATCCCAGAATGGAAATGGGAACATATTACAATGGACTTCGTGGTTGGCCTTCCAACGACTCAGAAAGGCTACAACGCAGTATAGGTTATCGTTGACCGACTGACAAAATCCGCACACTTCCTTTCGATCAAAATCAGATTTAACTTAGACCAGTTGGCGAGACTATACGTAAAAGAGATTTTTTCGAGGCACAGAGTGCCGGTGTCAATTATTTCTGATAGAGATCCGCGCTTCACATCGAACTTCTAAAAACGTCTACAGGAATGCATGGGTACACAATTGCGAATGAGTACGGCATATCAACCTCAAACAGACAGATAAAGCGAAAGAACAATTCAGACATTAGAAGATATGTTAAGAGCCTGTGTGATGGACTTTAAAGGAAATTGGGATGATCACCTACCGTTAGTAGATTTCGGTTACAACAACAGTTACCACGCTAGTATTGGAATGCCACCTTATGAAGCGTTATACGGTAGAAAGTGCAGAACTCCACTTTATTGGGATGAAGTTGGTGAAAGACAATTGCTAGGGCCAGAATTGGTACAGTAGACAGCAGAAATAGTCAAAGTTATCCGAGCACGGTATCGGTAGCACTCAAGATGAAGCGAAGAAATACGCTGATCCACATCATAAAAATATCTAATTTGAATCAGGTAGTTATGTTTTCTTGAAGGTCTCTCCTTGGAAGGGAAAGATCAGGTTCGGAAAGAAAGGAAAATTGAGCCCAAGATTCATTGGACCATTTGAAGTACTGAGAAGAATCGGAGAAGTTGCGTACGAGGTAGCCCGACCTCTAGCACTCGAGAATGTCCATAACGTCTTCCATGTCTCTGTTTTACGACCTTACAAACCCGATTACAAGCATGTAATTGAATACGAACCCTACATTTTGAAAAAGACTTATCTTACGAAGAAATTCTGCTCAAATTGTCGATGAGAAAAAAACAAGTTCTCGAAAATAAAGTAATACCATCTGTTAAGGTAATTTGGAGGAACCACAACAAGAAGCTACGTGGGAACTCAAGAGAATATGATGAAGAATTACCCTCATTTATTTACTTAATTATGTATGGCGATTACGGGGACAGTAATCTTTGTAAGGGGAAGAATGTAATTCGGTCGAATTTATTGAGTCGTGATTACGGGGAGAATCCTTTTAAGGGGAAAAGATGTAATGAAAGAGATTTTTGTAAATTAATTTTAATATTTATTTGAATTAAATAAATATTTTCAATGATTTAATTATTAGATTAAATAAGTAATTGATGCATTGTGGTAGATTAATTTAATTATATGTGTTACATTTATTAAATTAATGTGGAGAATTTTTATTATCGAAGTATGTCATTATGTGAGATTATTGTATTAAAAGAAATATTTAATAAGCCTAATGTTATTTTAATTAATTTTTTATTAATTAGAGATTTAATAATTTGAGATTATTTATTAATGAGAAATTTAATTTTGTGACTATGTGAATTTATGAGAAATTATTATATTTTATTTAAAGTAAATTAAATAAAATATTGGATTTATTTTTATAAGGAGTGTGACATTTTTAAACTATATTATAAAGGTTTTATTAAATTAAATGGTTATAAGCCTTTAAGGCTAGCCAAATGAGGCCTTAAGGGGAGTTGGGGGCAGTTAAACCATGTATGGAGTAACTGACCTCAACTCTGCGCATAAAGACTCAGTTGCTTTATTTTACGTAATTTGCTATTAAGTGTTCAAATTGAGAGTCAGGAAAGTTAGAGAGAATTCAGAGGAATTGTGGGAGAAAACTATGTGATTGAAGTAGTACCTGAAAAAGGAATTTGTTATCTTTACTCACTCTACACTCAGGGTAATCTCCTCCTTCCCAAATTGTAAATTACGTTATTAAAGTTTTTATGAATATGGCTTTCAAGTTTACTGTAAAGTCTCTGTAAATGGGAAAATGATATGATTATGGGTTATGTATAAATTAGGATGTATCATATCGTATTTGATTATATATTATATAGGTTTCCATATCATCAGTTCATGAAAATACATCGTATATGATTGCTTCAAAATTTACAGAGTATGGGTTTTGGACATATGTCCCTTATACGTAACTTTAATGTGTCAAACATAAATGATTTTGTAAAATTTATACTTGTATATGATTATGCATGCTAAAACAAACAAAACAAAACTTGAATGGTTGGATTTGGCCTTATAACGAATCCGTAGTATTAAATTCCATGTTTGTGTTCAAGAACATCAAGAACAGTACAATTTGCATATTTTAATTCTATAATTATATGTTTTAATGGGTTAAAATCACTCTTTAAGTGTTGGGTAATGATTATATACGAATTCTAACATGTGGGTATGATTAAATTCGTGTAGTAATAATTTTAATAGGAGTTTTTGGCTGTGTTCTGCAATTTTCGCGAATTGCGAGCAGGCTTATCAATTCATATGTACTTGCTTATTTCAGCCTCGTGCCTTAACATCCATACATGGCAGAAATAAGAGCAATGCAAGCAATGAAAGTACCAAAGATACAAAAAAGTGGCGCCATAACGCCACTCTGCAGAATGTCCAGAAATGAATTATTTTTAAATGTTCAAGTCTAGCATTTTGATAACAACTTAATGTAATGAACATAAAAATATGTAGAAGTATAATGAGATATTAAAATAGATACTTAACATGTAAATAACATAATTGCATGTGGATTGAATTATGAAATACATAAGTAGCTTATTATTCATGAAATGTTATTATGTGATAATAAGTGTGATATTTGACTATGTATATTCATAACCAAAGAATGAATTTATGATGGTTAATTATATTATAATTAACTAGAGTTGTGAACGTAATTGATATGTAGGATTTAAATCAAAGAACGAGTTTAGTTAAAGTATAATCTACGCACGAGACAAGTTTCCTAACCCTACTTGTTATCATTATTCAAGTTTATAAATCAAGTTCAGTTTGTTATATTAAAGATTATCTATCATTTCAAAGTATGATTCTGTTATACAATACTTGTTCTATTGTATACCTCTTAAGATTTTTATTCAATTTAATTATCATTTATTGTTGAACCTTATTAGACTAGCGAACCCTTAATTGATTCGACTAGTCCATAGTTGATAAACGTTCTAAATTTCAGAACCCTTATTGAATTATCCAAACCAAACTTCCTTTAGTGTGGACTCGAATGTCAAACTGAGATGATCAACCCTGCAAAGGGATTTACTTATGCGTTAGCGTTAAGATATTGTGCACAGTATGGTTCTAAGGGCTGATCCCCCTAAGTACGAGTAGAAAGGTCCATAGTCTTATGACTGTTAAAGGTTTCAAGTATAACCCTTGATAACCTAGGACATAGTTCAAGGTCTTATGACCCTCAGAAATCTTTTGAATCTTGTTATCCACTCTTGATTCAAAAGTTGAGCTTTTATTTCAGAAGTCTTTGATTTATTCGCATGTTATTATTTCATTATTATATATACTTATGGGCAATCATGCTCACTCTTGCGTAATAATAACATTGCAGTTAAGAATGAAAGAGCAGACGAAACTTCCACTAGTAAAGGCAAGGGCAAGCTTAGCAAGTAATGAAGATTGATTATTTATGTGGTTATGTAATGATAATTAGAATTGATGTTACTTAAGACTTATTTGTTTATGTTTTCGCACAGATGATTTAAGGTTAGAGTAACATGGGATTTATTTATTATGTAGTTGATGTAACCCCATAAGGGGAGATTTATTATTATTTCTATCTATTGCATGGTTTGCATTTATTTATGGGTAGATAGATGGATGATGTTTGTACAATGAACACCAAATCCCGTGGAATCGAAGTACCTAGATTTAGGGGTGTCACACCCACTGGCCGTGATGTCGCAGTTTGACCAGTTCCAGGATTTTCATCCTTGCGAGGGGGCGCTAGGTCAGCGTTTAGCTTCTCGCTATCTTTCAGCAGAGGACCGATCCCGTGTGTAAGCATGTTGGGATCAGCGTGAGATAGCTGTTTTTTTCTGTTAGTCATCCAGGTTGTTCGTCAGAGTATTCTGCATGGATGGAGACAGAGATTTTATCAGCTGCGGCAGTATCCACAGTACCGGATAGTGATTCAGATGATGGAGAGCCCAGGGAGGACATTGATTCCCACTTTAAGGAGGATCTAGTTGCGGGTTGCCAAGATTCCTTAGATTCTCCCAAAGATTACTAATCTTGTTGTGATTCAAAGATTCAAAGACAAGATTTGAGCAAAGTCTTCATCTGATGACTTTCAAAAGAGACCAGACGAGAGCCTTGATGTTGACTGCCCTTGATGGGAGAGACGCAACTCTATTAGAGAGAGACGATGCATTAGCTCACAGAGATGTCGCTGTTGTTGAGCGGGATGAGGCCAGATCAGCCAGAGATGCAGTGATAGTTGAGCGGGATAGTGTTATATCTGCCCGGGATATATCCATTACAGATAGTACTGCAGTAAGGTCCCTTACCACTAGCATGATTATAGAGATGAGCACTTACATTGATGAGCACATGGTCACCATGCAGATGGCTGCAGATCTGTTGGGACGTGTGGATATTCTCGTATAGGAGACCACAGCTTCGCCTCCTTCTTCTAAGAGGGATGCCATGTTGGGCTTGTTAGCTCGCGTATACCCTGACATGTAGATGGGCTGAAATTTTCCTGCATAGACTAGCATAGCCATTTTGTCATGTACATTTTACATTATGTATATCAAACAGCATTATATATAGCAGGGAAATTTATTTTTTGATCACTTCCCTTTTAGATATGCTCTGATACTTGCTTGATATTTTGTCTGCTTCTTTAGGGCTTATGATCTTGATGTATTCTGAATTCCTCCTAGATGGATGGACATTGAGTTGTCTCTATACAGTTCAGAATGGATCATTGATCTATGTGTATCCCTACCATCTTTGGTGTCTTGGGACTGGTTTCTGTATGGAAATGTGGAGAGGAGTGTGGCTTTCCTCTCTGAGATTGACCGCACCACAGATGGTCGCCAGTACTTCTATTTGGGAGAAGCCTAGTTAATTCCATCTCTTATGGATTGGTGTTGCTCTTCAAGGTACAACCACAGCTTAGATGGTCGTCGAATCTCCTATTTTGGGAGGAGTTCAGGTAATTCCATCCCTTTGGTCTGAAGCTAATGAAACATAGTGGATTGAAGGATGATCCCAGTACCAGATGAGAAGTTTTTGTGTTTTAGTAGAGTGTAAGACCGAACACTGAATGGCTGCATACGTACTCCTATTAAAGAGGAGATCAGGTCTGCGTAGTTCGAACCTTGTGTAAGAGGTTCAACGTTGTATGTGGCAGGAATGGTGTAGGAATTTTTTTTGTTTTTGTTTTTGTAAGGAAGAGGGGGTAGAAATGTTTTTGTTGTTTTTGTTTTATTGTGACCAGGCCATATGAAATGGTTACCTACGTACGCCTATTGAAGTGGAGATCAGGTCGACGTAGTTCGCCCCTCAGGGCGAGTTGAAAAGCGTGATCCCATGTGCAAGTCAGATTGCGGGGAGGAGAAAGTTTGATCCTAGGTTGAGGATAAACTGCAAGTGTGAAAAGTTTGATCCCATGTATGGGTAGCCAAACTGCAAATGCGAGAGGTTCAATCCGTAGTGGGATGACCTAAGTTGAATGAGCGCAGTGAAGCCAGGCTGCTGGCTTGAAAAGTATGTTTCCCTTAGGGGCAAAGTGTGGAAAAGGGTTTTATATAGTAAAGGGGTTAAAGAACCGGAAAGACTGGTGATCTGATGATCCAACACCAGGATGTTTGCTTGATAGTAACCTCAGACATAGTACCATTTTACGGCGTCCGAGTTGATGAGTTTTGGAAATTCATCGTCGTCCATTTCTTGCAATCTGAGAGCTTCTCTTGTCAATACTTCCTTGACAACAAATGGGCCTTCCCAGTTAGGGGCGAATTTTCCCTTGGATTGATCTTGGTTGTCAATGATCTTCTTCAAAACCAAGTCATGTTGTTTAAACTACTGTAGCTGGACTTTTCTGTTGTAGGATCTGGCGATCCTTCGTTGATATAATTGACCATGGAAGATTGTCACGGTTCGCCTTTCATCTATTAGAGACAATTGGTAATACCTGTCTTGTACCCATTGGTCTTCCTCCAGCTGAGCGTCCATCAACACTCTGAGGGATTCCATTTTAATTTCTATGGAGAGCACTACTTCCATCCCATAGGTTAATGCATAGGGAGTTTACCCAGTGGAAGTACGCATTGATGTTCTGTAGGCTAACAGAGTAAGAGGCAATAAGTCAGGCCATCCTTTGTGGTTGGCGGACATTTTTTGCATGATCTTCTTGATGTTTTTGTTAGCCGCTTCAACAGAACCATTCATCTTTGGACGGTAGATGACGGAGTTAAGATGTTTGATGTGGAATTTACTGCATAACTCCTCCATCATCTGGTTGTTGAGGTTCTTAGCATTGTCTGACACAATCACCTCTGGTTGTCCATATCGACAAATGACATTGTTTCTAATTAAAGAAATGATGACTTCTTTGGTAACCCTGGGGAAGGAGGCTGCTTCTACCCACTTGGTGAAGTAGTCGATCATGATGAAGATAAATCGATGTCCATTACTGGCTTTAGGCTCAATGGGTCCAATAACATCCATTCCCCAAATTGAGAAGGGCCAAGGCG
Source organism: Panax quinquefolius (assembly GCA_020205615.1). Lineage (NCBI taxonomy): Eukaryota > Viridiplantae > Streptophyta > Magnoliopsida > Apiales > Araliaceae > Panax > Panax quinquefolius. The sequence goes on from CM035162.1 coordinate 97,111,337, forward strand.
AACTCATATTATGGAGTTCCCATGGAGGGGCGTGGATAGCATTCCCATTAATTTGGCACTGATAACATCTCCTGACGTGGTCATTGCAGTCAGCTTTGAGAGAGAGCCAGTAATGTCATGTCCTGAGGATCTTCTTGACATGGAGGGGGCCACTCATGTGTGGACCACAGACTCCACCATGGATCTCATCCATAAGCCTTTGGGCTTGGTCTTTGTCTAAACATCTGAGGAGACCTTGTCCTGCATCTCTCTTATAGAGGGCATCTCCACTCAGGTAGAATTTAATAGCAAGTCGATGGATCCACCTTTTCTCGGTCGGGCTCGCCTCAGCGGGTGTAGATCCATCTCGTAGGTATTCCTTTATATGCTGATACCAAGGATGTTGCATGGGAGGCAATCATCTGATACTTCTCCAACGTAGTTCCCATAGACTGGTGCCTTGTGCAGGGCAATTATGACGCATGGCAAGTGTCCTTTGTTAGGTATGTGAATCAAGGAGGCCAAGGTTGCTAATGCGTTGGCAAAGTCATTCCTGTTACGAGGAATGTGTAGAAAAGAGATTTCTTCAAACTCCAAAACCATCTTTAAAACTTGTCAGTGGTAAGGCAGCAAATGAAGCTCTTTGGTTTAATAGATTCATGTGGACTGTCTGACCACTAACTCCGAATCTCCAAAGACAGTTAACCGCCTGATACCCATTGAACGGGAAAGTTTTAGCCCCATGAGACAGCCTTCATACTCAGCTGTGTTGTTGGTGCTTACAAACTGTAATTTGACGGCGACGGATCTCGCTCCCATCTGGGATACTAGAACTGCTCCAGCTCCAGAACCTTCCATATTAACAGCTCCATCAAAATACATCTTCCATGTTTGGCATGTACCGTACTGATGTTGTTGCTGAGCTGTCATTACCCCTTCATCGGGGAAGTATGTCTACAAGGGTTTAAAGTCCCCTTAAGGTGCGGCGGCCAGTTGATCTGCAATTCCTTGACCTCTGATGGACTTTTGAGTCACGTAGACGATGTCAAATTGTTGTAGGATCAACTGTCATCTGGACAGTCGGCAATTTAACATGGGTTTATTGAACACGTACTTGAGAGGATCCACGCGGGATATGAGATGGGTTGTGTAACCATGGAGGTAATGTTGTAACCTCATGGAGTCCCATGCTAAAGCGCAACAAGTCTTCTCAATCAGAGTGTACTTGTGTTCACTGATGCTGAATCTTTTGCTGAGGTAATAGATAGCTCGTTCTTGGCCTCTATCGTCTTTATGTCCCAGCATGCAGTCCATGGCATTGTCACTTATGGACAGGTACATGAACAGGGGAACATCATCACCTGGGTGGTACCAAAATGGGAGGTTTGACTAGCTGCTCTTTGATTATAAGGAAGGCCTTCTGGCACTCATCATTACATTTCATAGAGGAGTTCTTCCTTAACAGCTTGAAGATTGGCTCACAGGTTGCTGTGAGTTGAGATATGAATCTGCTAATGAAGTTGATTCTTCCCAAAAAACCCCGTATTTCCTTCTCTGTCTGAGGAAATGGCATTTCCGTGATGGCCTGGATTTTGGTAGGATCCAGCTCAATCCCTTTGTGGCTGACTATGAATCCTAGCAACTTGCCTAATTTAACGCCAAAGGCGCACTTGGTTAAGTTGTACTTACGCAACCTGTTGAATAACTTCCTGAGATGGTTTAAGTGGTCTTCCTCCTTCCGGGACTTGACAATGATGTCATCCACGTAGATCTCTATCTCTTTGTGTATTAAGTCATGGAAGAGAGCCATCATAGCTCGCTGATAGGTTGCTCCGACATTGATGAGGCCGAACGACAACCTTCTATAGCAAAAAGTTCCCCAAGGCGTGATGAAATCAGTTTTCTCATGATCTTCCTCAGCAACCATGATCTGACGGTACCCCGCAAAGCAATCAACAAAGGTGTACATGCAGTATGGAGAAGTATTGTCAATGAGAATGTGGATGAATGGTACAGGAAAGCTATCTTTAAGGCAAGCTTTGTTCAAGTCCCGGTAATCCACGCAAACTCGCACCTTTCCTCCAGGTTTAGGCACAGGAACGATGTTGGATATCCACTCAGGATATGTGGACACCATGATGATGTCAGCTTGAAACTGTTTCACAATTTCTTCTTTCACCTTTAAACTCCACTCAGGTTTCAATCGCCTGAGCTTTTGCTTGACTGGCTTGAATCCCTCTCTAATGGGAAGGAGATGAAGGACAATGTCAGTGGACAAACCCACCATGTCTTCATGAGACCATGCAAACACATCCTGGAATTGGGTTAGTAGCGTAACCATGTCATTCATTTGGTTTGGGGTAAGGTTTGAACCAATCTGGATTAACTTAGGGCTTTCTTAGGTTCCGAGATTGAACGAAGTGGTTTGATCAAGGTTGGGTTTAGGTTTGTCTTTGACCCATAATTGAATTTCTGGAGGCACCTCAATGTCCTCATGTATTTCCATCAAGGTTGAATTCATCTTTACATCAAAGGTACAATGCTTGTGGAGAAGAGGCACCAGACGTCGGCAAATCAGCACATCTATATTCAGGGTCCTGAAACAAAATATGCTTTCACTTAGTATATATGAAAGAGTTTGATCATACACAGTGTTAGCATATACTGCAAAATAAACTGCTGATACTGTAACGCCCCGGAAAATCGAGCCAATTATAAACACGTTTATAATGAATAAAATAATACTAGTTATTATTATTATGTGTTAGTAAGATGAACGTCGTTCTATAACCTAGAAACGTCGGAACATCGTAGTATTTGAACCACGTGAATGAATTAAAGTGTTTGAATTTCCAAGACAAAAATAAAAGTTTTCCGAGAAAGTTTCTGAAAAATACTATTCACCGTTTACCGCTCAGGAATTATTTTTGAACTTCCGAGAAATATGTAACGTTATAATATCAAGGTGAGATGGACTATGTAATAATAATCTAAGTATGGAAAACACAATATTTCGCATGCGGACTTAAATTGAGAATGTAAGTATTAAAAATCTAATGAAAGGAATTAATGTAATCTAGTATTAATTAAAAATCCAACTAGATTAAAAGTGTAAGCCCATGTGGGATTTATATTAAGCCCAAGTGGTTAATGCTATGAAGCCCAAAGCAAATTAATGCAAGCCCGAAAGATAAATTGATTAGATTAAGAACTAAGCCCAAATGATGATCCACTAGTTGAATAGGATCCATGGGGCAACCCATGGGTGTAGTAGTGGGCAAGAACTTTGTGTGATGGGCAAGAATTAAGAGTGATGACCAAACTTAATGAGCAAGATATCAATAATAAGGAGGTTAGTTAAGGAGGTGGGATGCCTAATGACCTTAATACCCTAACCTCAGCTCCTCTATAAATAGCAAACCCTTTTATTCATTTGTTGCTTGTTATTTTCATACACCATTAATCAACTTATTGGTTGGAGAGAATAAGCACTTTGAAGCTTAACCTTCCATTGTTAGATTTCTAAAGAAAGAGAAGTAGTCTTCAAAGGTAATTGATCTTGTCTCTTCTATCTCTATCATAGTAGGGTGATAAGAGAAGTGTAATCTAAATGAACTTAGATGCTAAGAACATAAGAGAAGTTGATAAGCAATGGACTTAAGCCAAATAAAGTTATGAATAAGTAACTTGAACCTAAATAAGTTATTAATGTTAGGTTTGTAATATTCATAACGCAATCAAATTGCATAAAAGTGCGGAAGCGTGTAAAAATCAGAGTTTAAAAAATTTTACAAACCGTATACCCGGATCACCCTTTATGCACAATTATTAATTAAACGAAAAGATAAAGAATAAAATCATACCCTTGAAGATCGAGCTTCCTCAGGTACAAGTTCACCTCCAAATCCTTTCGCGTTCAACTTGAATCCACCGGGGTTTTGTTCCTTCCTTTGATCAACGTTAGCCACCCAAATGTTTGGCCTCTAGAGGTGATCCACCAAGGAATAATAAGAATTCAAGAAGAAAAGGTATTGGCTCAACCCTAGTTTTCTATCTCTATAGAAAGGGAGTACTCTCCAACAAATTGGAATTATTTCGTTGTTGTAAAAGTCAACAACCCCCTCACCCATAATAAGACTCCTCTTATTTATAGATGTGGGCAACCCACCTTAACAATTAAGGAATTGGGTTTTATTTAATTAATTAAATTCTTTTAATTAATTAAGCTCCCTAATCTTATTAGGGATAATTAATTAAACTCTTTTAACTAATTTTCCTTCCTAATCCAATTAGGAATAAATGAGAGTACTTATATTAAATTAATTTCTAAACTCTTTTAGAAATTAAAATAATAATAATTGTAATAATATTAATAAGACTCCTCTTATTAATTTATATTTAATATTTCTAAAATATTAAATAATAAATATTAAGCTATTTAATTTATTCTATCACCATAGATTAAATTAAATATACTTAACATATTATTACGATTATGCCATTAACTTCTTAAATAATTATTCTTCCTTTTATGGTGTGACCCTTTAGGTTCTCCATATTAAACCGGTTGTGAATAAATCAATTAGAACAATTCTAATCTTATTTAAATAAATAAATTAAACAATTAATTTATTTAAATAAATAATATTTATTCTACAATAGGGATAAGCCTCCTAGCGATCAACGACTTTCCGGATAATATAGATTTCAACATTAATCATTAAAGAACCTTTGAGTAAATAGTTACCGTCAATTCAATCCTTCCACCATACAATGTCCCAATTAAATATAAGACATGGAATTACCATCAAGTCTTATTTTATTTAATTATATGTATTTCGATCCTTAAATGCACAACTCAAATAATGTAAATTAGAAACTCCTTTCTAATTTCATTCTCGCTTATGCCAAGGACTCTTTGGGTTGTCATTTATCGAATCACATAGGACATTTCTCTTCTTTTATTAGAAGTGGTAGATTCTTTATTGATCATACATTATCTCCATGTATAAACTTATTATACCCAAGCATACCCTTTGATATACCCTAAGGGTCTTAAGGAATAAGTCAAAGTATAACTCATCATACACAAGATACTATGATGATCTCAAGTCCAAGGATTACTTGTACTACTATCACTACAGAATTCCTATTGGCGGTGCAAATAAAACTCCATTAGGTATTCCTTAGCGAGCCACGTTCAGTGAACTTATTCTCTAATAAGCACCTACATACTTGCTTTAGTGTCTCCACACAAATGATCATGAGATCAATCATCCTCATCCAATGAGCAAGCAACGTATGTACCAATCTATCCGGATTCACTAATCCCCAATTTAGTAATCCAATGATTGGGAACTATTTTAGTTTTTAAGCTTTCTAAGAATTTAGATCTCATTAGAATGATCATCATCATTATTCTAAAAGCATTGCTTAAAACTATGGGTTTATCACATATTATAAGACAGCATCATGTAGATAATTCAAAGCCTTTAATAAATTAATACTTTTTATTAATAAATGAATAAGATTGTTACAAAGTATATGCTTTATCATCAAACATGATTGGCTTGTGTGCATACTACTTTCAATCTCCCACTTGCACTAAAGCCAATCGTCATGGTAACTCATACTCTTCTTCTGAAAGTGACGATTATCCTGCTATTTGGATAAGCTTTAGTTAATGGATATGTAATGTTGTTCATGAGAGTCCACTATCTCTATAGTGATTTCCCATCTTTCAATGATTCTAATAATCAAATGAAAGTGCCACAACACATGTTTAGATCCAAGATGAGACTTAGGAACTATTCCTAGTTCTGTAATGAACTTTTAATCCAAACAATCAACTTGCATACTTCATTTATAGCTATATACTTTGTTTTTATCACTAAACCAAGAACTCTTTCTTTGTTTGGAACCTTTCCAATTCAACGCACCACTTGCTCAAGGTAACCTTTACCTTAAAGTGGATTTATCTGTCGTCTTGGTGCATCTCGAAAACTTGAGTCATTAAGCTCTCTAGTTTTAATTTAGACCCACCATGTTTGCTCACATCCTTAGTGTCGGTTAAGCACTTTAAGATGTTTTTCACTTACTCATAGTGAACTTCTCCATAATATGACTGATCAACATCAGGTCTCGTATATTTCATTGCATACATGATTGTAACTCATGCGACCTCTCTTTTCAGGAGTCCGTGGGGACTATTAAGAGAGATACACTCCATAGCTCATCGACATGAGACATCTCTTGGAGTTTGCCATGCTAAACGACTTTAGCATCAAATGAATATACGTTCCTTGGGTTAAGTCGAGCATCATCTTATATCTATCTATATAGATTTATATCCCCAATTAAGATACTCTTCAAATCATTCATGGAAGAATGTTTAGACAACTTTATCTTTACTGATTGTAGCATTGGTATGTAATTCCTCATCCGTAGTATATCAACATATAATACTAGAAATTTCACGACGCTCCCACTGACCCTTTTGTACACACTAGGTTCATTCTTATTTTTGATAAAATCAAATTCCTTTGATTGCCCCATCAAAACGAATGTTCCATTTTGAGAGTGTCTATAACTCTTACCTCATCGTATGTAACTGGATCATCATCTTCTATGATGCATACCTCATCATCATCATCCATGATGAATGTAAGACCCCAACTTATTATTAATGAAATTTAATTTTCTCTATTTATTATTTTGAAATAGTAAGGGTTGATTTGATTAATGTGGATAGTTAGGGGTTAAATACGCAAATATTTCAAAATAAGCAAGTGGTTATAAAATATTCATTTTTGTCGGGAATATTCGTTTGGTCGTGGAATATTAAATCGCTTGTATTCGAATATTAAATGCGACGGCAGCAGCGACCATGTGTGGGCCCCATAACGGAAAGCGATTGGGTGAGGAAAACGAAAATATAAGTTGTTTAAAAATAACGGCGTAATTATTACAGTTAATCTTGTTGGAATACCCGGTGGTTAAAACACACTAATGGCTGTTGTTGAACAAAGAGTACTGCGGTATTGCATCAATTATTGATCCTTACGTAAGAAGGCACTACTCGATAATTTTCACGATGAATTCTTTATTCAATATTTTATTTTATTGATTCAATAATTGCTGCGTTGATATTTTATATTATTGTTGTTCAATAATTGTCACTGCACATTATCTCCATTATCAGATCAATAATTCATATTATTTAAATAATATTATTAGATAGCATTATTGGCAATGTCTAGAAAGTTCTGTCAAGGAGAGGTTTGGTCACCTAATTGCGCGCCAGTAAGGAGAGATCCTTATTGGAAAGCCCCCTCTTTCCTGGGAACGGCCTGGTTGTCATAATTGTGATTCTGTAATATTATTTGTGAATAATTAATTATTGATTCATATGATAAAGAAATATTTATTTTATGTGGATATAAATGATGGATTTATTTATGTGGTTATAAATGAAGAAATTATTGTTGAGGTGTTTTATCAGTATTTTATCGGATTGGAGGTATTAAAAATCAAATCAGGGGTTTTGAGATATATTGCGGGGGTTATAATTTTTAATCCGACCGTTGGATTGTGGTAATTTTTGGGTATGTTATACATACATAAGTTGAGTATATGTCCACAAATTTTGAACCGTTAAAAATGCACGAATGATTTGTTATGAATTTTAAGAGGTGTCTGATTCGGAAAGTAGGGTTATAATTGATTTTGGTGGAAAATTCTAGAATTGAGTGGGCCCCACTTGTGGTTGGTGAAAAAAATGTGCTGAATTTTATTTCAAATGTGGTGGGTGGCAATAGTAGCAGGTAAAGCCATCAGGTAGCAGTCAAGTCCCTTCCGGTAATTTAACATTTTCCTATAAATAGAGGGCTAAGTTAGAATTGAAAATCACACCAGAAACAAAGTTTTCTCTCTCTCTCTATATTATTGAGCGTATTTTGTGAGTATTTAGATACTTTGAGAGTTCTTTGTTCAAAGATCAAGTTTCATTCAAAGATCACTTAGATCTTTCCTTCCGGCAATCTTGATTCTTTGAGGTAAGGGATGTTATTTTCTTCTCAAATGATATTATTTCTTCAATATCATTATCTTTGAAATATTAGTTGGAACTTTTTATCAAATTTGGAACTTTTTCATGTCGGGGTTACTATTCATGAGTTACTATTCACGAGTTACTATTCATGAGTTACTATTCACGAGTTACTATTCACGAGTACTATTCATGCGTGAAGCGTGAAAATGTTTTTTTGTAGAATTTCTATATTTTGGTGTCTGAGTTACTATTCACGATATCTTGGCACTATTCACGTATACCACTATTCACGTGTCTGCACTATTCATCGAAAAATAAAATTTCTTCTTTTAGTCCAAAATATCTATTCGGATACTAGCTTTGATTGTATCCATGTTTTGATCATTCTTGAATTTTACACCACTTGTGATTATTTTTGAGTTATTTTTGGGCGTGGATAAAATAAAGTACTGAATCCTTAATCCTTAATCCTTGTCATTTTGTTTCACCGGATTCGCTTTCTTTAAAAATATTTTCATCATCCTCGGTCTTAAATGATGATATTATTGAATATCTTTGGCACAGAGTGCAAAGATGAATGATTTCTGAAGAATATCTTTGGCTGTAGTGCAAAGATGAGCAGTGTTGAGATGAACATGGCCTTACCGATTAATATATTTGGCACAGTAGTGCAAAGATGAACAGTGTTTAAATGAACATGACCAATCGATGAATATCTTTGGCACATGAGTGCAAAGATGAATATTTGATTCGGATGTATATTGATTGATGTTACGGGGATAAAAGATGAGCGATGAACTTTTAAATTCATACATAGAAGATAGTAGTTTGCATTCTCTACTTAACTCTTCTAATGAATTATTATTTCATTGCTACGAATATTGATTTAAAATTTGTTGTTGTATTGTATTCTATTAGATTTTTCCTGTTGAAGACTAACGATAATTTGTTGTATATTATCTTAGTCATAATATTCTTTATGAGCTAGTTGAGCTCACCCTTTCCTTTTTTGTTCCATTTTTCTCGGAGGCGAGAATATAGCGAGTACGCAGCTCTGGGGATGGAATAAAGGTTCTAGAGAGAGTTGTTTAGTAGTCCTCACCATTTTGTAAAATAATGTATCAATAAATGTGATGAGGATTTATTTGAGTATAGATATTGTCTATAAGATAATATTTGTATTTAAACTCACAGCTTTTCTTTGTTGTAATAATAAAGTTGTAGTTGTTTACTGTACCATGTATTGACAACTCGAATGGGTGATGTATACCTATTTTGGGGGCGTCACGGTTGGTATCGAGCTTAGGGATATGATCTCTGGCGGAGATCGGGGAATAGAACTAGGAGGGAGAGACGAGTAAATCCTTCGCTAGTGTGTCCTACCTAAGCTTATTTGTTAGTTGGTCAAGATATAGGGATATTATGAGATATATTGATTTCCTTAATTAACCCTTGTTTTATGACGATGATTTGAGAATGTCGATGAGAATATTAACAATGGAAATGAGAACGTGGAGATGCCTCAGACTCACCAACGAGGAGAACGTGCGTTAGTTTGGCAATGTTCCTCTTGTGAACAACACCATTGAAAGAGATGATGAGCGAGGGATGTTTAGAAGCTTTTGCGGTTCATGCAAAATCGATTTAGAGGAAACTCGTGTTCAAAATACGAGAGGAAATGATAGCAATTCACGGGTTGTCACAAATGCCAAGGTTCAAAGAGTTGGGACCACCGAATTTAAGGGAAAACCGAGATCCGATCATGGCGGAAACATGGGTCAAACAAATTACCAAGATATTCGATGTCTTGGGATGCGGCGGAGGAACGAAGGTTCCATTCGCCACCTTTATGTTCCGTGGCGAGGCGGACTCTTCGGTGGGAGTCTCGTGAAGCGTACCCCATCCAAACCAAGACTCAAGAGATGTCTTGGGAGACGTTTGAGAGACTATTTAATGACAAATATTTTCCTCAAAGTGTTCAATCATATGAAGGAAGTGGAGTTCATCGATTGGAACAAAACAACATGATTTGTCTCAAAGACGAGGCAAAGTTTGCGAGTTATCCAGTTTGCACCTCATTTGGTGGAGAATGAGGAACGTATGACGCGGATGTTTCTTAGAGGTTTAAAACCCTAGATATCGTCAAGATCTCATTTCTCATAAACTTTCTCTCTATTCGGATGTTGTAAATGTGGCTCAATTATTAGAGCGAGATAACGAGTACGGTCAATCGAGGGACCATAACCAGGATCGTACGGAGATAGCGATCAATGTAATAATGATAACTGCGGAGAAAGAAACAGACGGACAAAATGGTTACCACTCTGGTGGTAATCATGGCCATGAAAAAATGAAGAAGCGAGTCGGGAGGAGATTTTAAAGAGAGAGATTTAACAACGACTATGTGAAGAAGACAGCGGTCAAGCAAAGAAGAATCGGTTCTAAGGGAGGAGAACGACCACCCATCATATGCTACAAATGCGTAAAAGAGGGACATATCGGTCAAACCGCCCACAACAGCTTCAAGGTATGTTATAGTTGTGGAAAGGAAGGACATATCGCTCGAGATTATGCAGAGAGCGAAACCTAGTTCAATGGGGACGGTGACTCAAAAGATCGTCCCGTAAAAAGTCAAAGTCAACGATTCCGGAAGAGCGTTTGTTGTGGATCGGTCATAATGCGAGGAACCCAAACGAGGTGATCACGGGTAAGCTATTTATAAATTCTTGCGAAGTTTATACCTTACTTGATACCGGTGCTACCCATTCATTTATCTCTCCTGCATGTGCTCAACGTTTAAACTTGACTCCGGAGAAATTAGACTTTGATCTATCTGTGGAAACTCCGTTAGGAGAAACTTTCATCACATCCACTGTTTATAAATCTTGTTTGATTCAAGTTGGCACCATCACCTTACCTGTTGACCTTATCTCTTTAAAGATACTTGCTTTTGATGTGATTTTAGGGATTGATTGGTTAACTACTCATCATGCCAAAATTGATTGTTTTCGTAAGGTTATTAGTTTTCATATTCCTAACCAACCCGTTGATGAATTCAAGCAACTAAACCATTAAAATCAATCACTATCATATCTAATCATAAAGCTATTCGTTTATTGAAAAAGCGGATGTCAAGCTTTCAGTAGCCCATGTTATGGATTTGAATAAAGACACGTCAAATTTGAATAATATTCCTGTTGTTATTGACTTTCCCGACGATTTCTGAAGAACTTCCCTGCCTACCCCGAACGTGAAGTTGAATTCTTTATTGATCTTGAACACGGTACAAAGCTCATTTCTAAAACCCCATATCGAATGGCTCCTATTGAACTTCGGAGTTAAAGGTCCAACTACGAAATTATTGGACATCGGTTTCATTCGTCTAGTACATCTCCTTGGGGTGCTCTGTTTTATTTGTAAAGAAGAAAGACGAGTATGCGACTTTGTATTGACTATCGGGAATTGAACCATGTCACCATCAAGAATAGATATCCTCTACCTCGTATTGATGACTTGTTTGACCAGATTCTGAGGGCACAATTCTTTTCAAAAATCGATCTTCGTTCGGATATCATCAATTTGAAGATTAGAATCGAGGATATTCCAAAGACGCCTTTAACTCCGGTATGGGCATTATGAATTCTTAGTCATGTCTTTCGGACTAACTAATGCTCCTGCGGCTTTCATGGATATGATGAACCGAGTATTCAAGGAATATTTGGATCAGTTCGTTGTTGTCTTTATTGATGACATCCTTATATATTCCAAAAGTCGTGAAGATCATGAGCACCATTTGAAGCTGGTACTCCAAAGGCTTCGTGAAAACCAACTATATGCCAAATTGAAGAAATGCGAGTTCTGGCTTGAGGAAGTAGCCTTTCTTGGGCATGTGGTGTCAAAACATGGAGTATCTGTTGATCCGGCGAAGATTGAAGCAATACAAAGTTGGAAGCAACCAAGTCGATGGTGAAATACGTAGTTTTTGGGCTTAATTTGGTTATTATCGGAGATTCGTGGAAGGGTTTTCTCGAATCGCTACTCCATTAACTCAGCTAACTCGGAAGGATACAAAATTCGTTTGGAATGAAGAATGCGAGAAGTGTTTCCAAGAGCTTAAGAGGAGACTTATTTCGGCACCTGTTCTAACAATACCATCTGGTTCGGATGGATTTGTTATCTCTGATGATGCTTCGCAAAGGGTTAGGATGTGTTCTCATGCAACGTGGGAAAGTCATAGCCTATGCCTCATGACAACTTAAAGAGTATGAGAGGAATTATCCTACTCATGATCTAGAGTTAGCGTGATCGTTTTCGCTAAAGATATGGAGGCACTATCTATATGGGGAGAAAGTGGAGATATATTCGGACCATAAAAGCCTTAAATATTTCTTCACTCAAAAGAACTCAACATGCATGGCGGCCGACGTTGGCTCGAACTATTGAAAGACTACGACCACACTATTCAATACCATCCCAGTAAAGTTTAACGTGGTAGTAGACGCGTTGAGTAGAAGATCATATGCGGGAACGAGTCGCGATGATGTCAAGTATCGCGTAGAGCCAACTTTAATAGAAAAGTTAAGGTTGCTCAAGCCACCAATCCGGAGCTGATCGCATATGAAGAAGAAAGTACAAGAAGGAGCTATTCCTAAGCGAGAATTGATGAAGAAGGAATACTTGAGTCCACTCTAGACTTTGTGTTCCTAACGACTCGATTTGAAGTACAAGATTATGATGGAGGCACACAATACGCCATTTGCAATCCATCCTCGAAGTACTAAAATGTATCGTGATCTTCGACATACATTTTGGTGGAACAATATGAAGAGAGAGATTGCAAAGTTTATCTCGATGTGTTTAACTTGCCAACGTAAAAAGCGGAGCATCTTGTACCTAAGGGTCCGTTGCAACCACTTGAGATTCCTAATGGAAGTGGAAACACATTATATGGATTTAGTTCTGGGTCTTCCTACTACGGTTTCTCAAGGCATCAATGCTATTTGGGTTATTGTTGATAGATTAACCAAGTCTCGCTCATTTCTTGCCGATCACGGAGACTTATTCACTTGAGCGCCTTGCTAGTATGTACGTGAATGAGATTGTGAGGTTGCATGGCATGCCTGTATCCATAGTTTTGGATCGTGACCCAAGATTCACTTCAAGATTTTGGGTTAGCTTACAAAAAGCTATGGGCACGGATTTGCGATTTAGTTCGAAGATACCATCCCCAAACGGACGGACAATCGAGAGGACTATTCAAACTCTTGAAGATTTATTAAGACTCGTGTCCTAGACTTCAAGCGGTTGGGATAAGTATTTACCATTGGTGGAATTCTCCTACAACAACAGCTTATCGAGCAAGTATAGGTGTGGCTCCATTTGAAGCATTATATGGACGAAAATGTCGTTCTCCAATATGTTGGGATGAGGTGGGTGAAGCAACATTGTTGGGACCCGAGTTAGTACGTATGACTACCGAAAAGATCCAAATGATTCGACAACGTATACAAACGGCACAAGATCGACAAAAGAGTTATGCGGATCTTCATCGAAAGGACGTGGAATTTAGTGTAAGGGATCATGTATTATTGCAAGTTGCTCCATGGAAGGGAGTTACAAGATTTGGGAAGAGAGGAAAGCTCAATCCACGATTTATCGGTCCATTTCAAATTCTTGACCGAGTAGGAAATGTAGCCTATAGACTTGCGTTACCTCCAAGTATGTCTCGTGTTCATAATGTGTTTCACATATCGGTGCCAGAAATATGTGAAAGACCCGAACCACGTTATAGAGTTAGAACCTGGACGAGATAGCCAAGACTTAACGTATGAGGAGGTACTGTCCAAGATTTTGGATAGGAAGGAGCATGTCCCTACGCTAAGAAAGGTCATACCACAAGTTAAAGTTTTGTGGAGGAATCATGCTTTATAGAGGAAATGACACGGGAATTGGAAACGGAAATGAAAGCGAGGTATCCTCACCTTTTCAAACACCAGTATCGTCACGTCAATTTCGAGGACGAAATTTCATAAGGAGGGAGGTTGTAAGACCCCAACTTATTATTAATGAAATTTAATTTTCTCTATTTATTATTTTGAAATAGTAAGGGTTGATTTGATTAATGTGGATAGTTAGGGGTTAAATACATGAAATATTTCAAAATAAGCAAGTGGTTATAAAATATTCATTTTATCGGGAATATTCGTTTGGTGGTGGAATATTACGTACTATCGGGAATATTAAATGCGCCAGGCCTTGACCATGTGTGTGCCCCCATACTGAAAGCGATTGGATGAGGAAAGCGACAAATATAAGTTGTTTAAAAATAACAGCGTAATTATTCACAGTTAATCTTTGTTGGAATACCCGTTGGTTAAAACACACTAATACGCGTTGTTGAACAAGAAGACACTGCAGTATTGCATCAATTATTGATCCTTACGTGAAAGGCACTACTCAATAATTTTCACGATGAGTTCTTGCTCAATATTTTATTTTATTGATTCAATAATTGTCAGGTTGATATTTTATATTATTGTTGTTCAATAATTGTCATTTTATTATTATCTCCATTATCGGATCAATAATTCATATTATTTAAATAATATTATTAGATAGCATTATTGGCAATGTCTAGAAAGTTCATCAAGGAGAGGTTTGGTCACCTAATTGCGCGCCAAGAAGGAGAGATCCTTATTGAAAGCCCCACTTTCCGGAGGACGGCTGGTTGTCATAATAATTGTGTGATTACGTAATATTATTTGTGAATAATTAATTATTGATTCATATGATAAAGAAATATTTATTTTATGTGGATATAAATGATGGATTTATTTATGTGGTTATAAATGAAGAAATTATTGTTGAGGTGTTTTATCAAGATTTTATCGGATTGGAGGTATTAAAAATCAAATCGTGGGTTTTGAGATATATTGCGGGGTTATAATTTTAATCCGACCGTTGGATTGTGGTAATTTTTGGGTATGTTATACATACATAAGTTGAGTATATGTCCACAAATTTTGAACCGTTAAAAATGCACGAATGATTTGTTATGAATTTTAAGAGGTGTCTCGATTGTAAAAGTAGGGTTATAATTGATTTTGGTGGAAAATTCTAGAATTGAGTGGGCCCCACTTGTGGTTGGTGAAAAATGTCTGAATTTTATTTCAAATGTGGTGGGTGGCAATAGTAGCGGTAAAGCCATCCAGTAAGCAGGTCAAGTCTGCTTCGGCGGGCTAACATTTTCCTATAAATAGAGGGCTAAGTTAGAATTGAAAATCACACCAGAAACAAAGTTTTCTCTCTTTCTCTCTCTATATTATTGAGCGTATTTTGTGAGTATTTAGATACTTTGAGTGTTCTTTATTGATCTGATAAGTTTCATTCAAAGATCACTTAGATCTTTCCTTCCAAATCTTGATTCTTTGAGGTAAGGGATGTTATTTTCTTCTCAAATGATATTATTTCTTCAATATCATTATGCTGAAATATTGGTTGGAACTTTTTATCAAATTTGGAACTTTTTCATGTCGGGGTTACTATTCATGAGTTACTATTCACGAGTTACTATTCATGAGTTACTATTCACGAGTTACTATTCACGAGTACTATTCATGAAGCGTGAAAATGTTTTTTGTAGAATTTCTATATTTTGGTGTCGGAGTTACTATTCACGTATACGGCACTATTCACGATATCTGACACTATTCACGATATCTGGCACTATTCATCGAAAAATAAAATTTCTTCTTTTCGTCTCAAAATATCTATTCGGATACTAGCTTTGATTGTATCCATGTTTTGATCATTCTTGAATTTTACACCACCGTGATTATTTTTGAGTTATTTTTGGATGTGGATAAAATAAAGTACTGAATCCTTAATCCTTAATCCTTGTCATTTTGTTTCACTTTGGATTCGTTTCTTTAAAAATATTTTCATCATCCTCGGTCTTAAATGATGATATTATTGAATATCTTTGGCACAGAGTGCAAAGATGAATGATTTCTGAAGAATATCTTTGGCCTGTGAAGTGCAAAGATGAACAGTGTTGAGATGAACATGGCCGATCGATTAATATCTTTGGCTGTAGTGCAAAGATGAACAGTGTTTAAATGAACATGACCAATGATGAATATCTTTGGCTGTGAAGTGCAAAGATGAATATTTGATTCCGGATGTATATTGATTGATGTTACAGGATAAAAGATAGATTGATTTTACTTTTAAATTCATACATAGAAGATAGTAGTTTGCATTCTCTACTTAACTCTTCTAATGAATTATTATTTCATTGCGAATATTGATTTAAAATTTGTTGTCTATTGTATTCTATTAGATTTTTCCTGTTGAAGACTAACGATAATTTATTGTATATTATCTTAGTCATAATATTCTTCTTGAGCTAGTTGAGCTCACCCTTTTCCTTTTGTTCCATTTTTCTCGTGGAGGCGAGAATATAAGCGAGTATGCAGTCCTGGGGATGGAATAAAGGTTCTAGAGAGAGTTGTTTAGTAGTCCTCACCATTTTTGTAAAATAATGTATCAATAAATGTGATGAGGATTTATTTGAGTATAGATATTGTCTAGAAGATAATTTTTGTATTTAAACTCACAGTTTTACTGTTGTAATAATAAAGTTGTAGTTGTTTCTGTACCATATATTGACAACTTAGAATGGGTGATGTATACCTATTTTGGGGGCGTCACAATGAATCCATACCTCCTGGGTATCTTCAGTACTATTCCAGATTTACGATTCGGTTGTGGTACAATAGGTCTATCTACAGGTTACTCTTATTTGACTTATAGTGTTTTGTGGTTCTTGAACTCTTCAAGATCTATAATCCTTCCACTAGCCCCTTTAATGATAAACACATTTATCTTAGAAGGCAGCGTGTTTCACAATAAACACCTTTTGCTAAGCGTGATTATAGAACATATACCCTAAACTTACTTTAGGATGTCCCACAAATCGACACTTGTCAAATCTTGTCCCAAGCTTATCCTTTGAAACCTTTTTCACATAAGTTGGACAACCACTTATCTTAACATACTTAAGATTAGGAATCCTCCACATCCATAACTTTTATGGAGTCTTGGGGTGGATTTTGAGGTTACCTTTTCGTAGATATGCAGCCATTTCTAGGACATTATCCCAGAAGGATACTGGAACGTCGGTAAAATCATTTTGGACCGTACCATGTCCAACAAGGTACGATTTCTCATTCAGATACATCAATCAATTATTGCGTATCAGGATGTGTCCATTATGAGAAAACCATTTGAGATGATCTAGAAACTTATTGCACAAGTATTTATTCCTTGGTCTAATCAAAGAATCTTAATACTTTGTCAATTTGTTTCACTTTTTGAATTCTTTGAACCTTTCAAATAATTCACACTTGTATTTCTGCAAATACACACATTCAACTATTTGAATGATCATCTCCTTTTCTTATACTAGTTTGTTCAATTTGTAAAATATATTTTTTACGTAAGTCAAGTATACAAAATCCATTAAGTAATATTCCAGTTCTATACAAAACATTATTATTATAAATAGAACAACAATTGTTCTTAATTATAATACCAAAGATTTCATTGTCCAACAATAAAATGGAAATAATATTTTTAACAAGAACTAGAATACAATAACAATTTATTGACTTAATAGATTTGCCCGTAGGCATTGCTAAACTATAAGTTTCTATGGCTAATGTTGCAACTTTTACTTCATTTCCCACACATAAGATTATTTATCTTTGTTTAGCTTTCTACTTCTTCTTGGTCCATTCATAAATCTATATTTATGATAACCAAAGTCGATATCCAATATCCAAGTAGAACCTTGACTTAAAGAAAAATTTATTTTAAATCATGAACAAAAACTGTATTGTAACGGAAACTTCACTAAGCTTCTTTGGTTAGCCTCTGCAAGATGCTTCTCGCAGTTTCTTTCCAGTGTCCAGGCTTATTGCAGTGGAAGCAAACTCCTTTGCTATCCGTATCAGTTTTGCTCTTATTATCCTTTGTTTACGCCTTTCTATTTACCTTCTTTGAATCGTTCTTCTTTTCAGAAGATCCTTTGGCCCCTACCAGTAAGACTTGATCTTTCTTGGTTGGAAAGTGACTCTCAACATTTTTCAATATGTTAAGCAAATCAGCGAGGCTGATATCTAGCTTGTTCATATGAAAAATTCACAACAATTGTGAAAGGAGTCCGGGAGTGAGTGCAAGATCAAATCTTGGCTCAACTCTCCATCCATGACAAAACCAGTTGTCCTAATTGATCAATCAAATTGATTATGTTAAGAACTTTTTGTCTGTATTTATAGTGTGCCATTGGCCATTCTAGATCGGAAGAGCTCCTTAGATATCTCGATATCTATCAGGTCCACTTTCCTCACCATCAACTACTTGATGTGCGGGGAATATAGTAGGAGCATCCATAGTTTCGTCTTGTGGCTGAAGCTCGTTACTCATGGATGCGAGCATGATGCATTGAGCCAATCAGTGCATCATCTTGCCACTTTCTAAAAGTAGCAATCTCTTCCTCAGAGGTATTGTCTGCAACCATTGCAGGGATATGCGTATTAAGGACATAAGATAACTTTTCAGCTATGAGAACTATTCTCAAATTCCTTAACCAATCTGTTTAATTCGGTTTGGTTAATTTAGCATTTAATATGCTTCGCAGTGATAGTAATTTTTAGACATTGTAAAATTCTGTAAATGAATTTGTAATTAACAACATTTTAACATACATTCTTTTATTAATTACCAAAATAATTAGGTCTTGTTTTAAATTGGTATCTCCCACTATTTTCTTCAAACTATATTACCCTCACTTATATAGTTCGGCAAAATCTAATTAAAGATTTGCTAGTGAGAATAAGGATCTCATTTCAAATGTATATAGCCTTGTGATGACACAACAAACTATATATAAATAAATAGGTAGACAACTTTTGTCAATTACATCAACTATCTAACTCCTTTTCTTTTGCCTCTTAGATTATTTTGATCAAGTGGTGGCACATCCGAATCAAAATTATCCAAGTTAAGTCCGACCTAGCACTCCATATATTCAAAAAGAAAATATCATCCTTGTGGTGACACAACAAAACAATATTGTTCAATTTTCTTTATAAGCATCAAATGTGATAAATTAACATCTTAAATACTTAATACTTGCCTTGTGGTGACACAACAAACTCATATTAAATATTTAATACTCTATTAATTTTATCATGCTGAAAGGCTGACGTTCGATATTCCAAATATCTTTGAGCGCTTAGGACTTAATATAAAATTATGAGGGTTTTGTTATTAATTTGCCTCATCTTGTTAAGCGCATGCATACATATATATATAAAATACGTGTCATATTAATGAACATGCGAAGCATGTTTGCATAATATATAATATATATATAGTATAAGCATGCACATATAGAATACTATATTCTACTCGGATTGATTATGGACTTTTATTCTAGTTTGGTTCACTAGAGCCACCAAGTGAACCAAAAGGTCAAACCCTAGGGTGCAAGAAATAATATTTAAATATAATTATTACATTTAAACCCTGGCTCCATTACAAACCCAGGTCTTCAAGCGCTCCTTGCTCCTTGATCTCTAATTTTCAAAATTAATTCTAACTATTCCTATTACAAAACTATTTAAAATAAATAGAAACCTTGATGATCGTGATCGAGGGAAGTACATGGGAGAGAGATAGAATTTACATTAAGAAAAATTAGAAGAAGAGAGGCACGCAGAATTCCATTTAATAAAACTCATACATTCATGCATCCAACTAAAATAAAATCCAATCATATCGGGTCAATAGTCCATAATCAATCCCATTTATTATCATACACATCACCATATGCATCAATAAATAACATTCATCTCATGAATAATAAACATTTAATATATATATTGATATCATTTAATGGGCAAATTTAGTTAGTATAAAATCTATTTTTGAATCAAAATAAACTCCTTTATTTTAATCCAAATTTAAATCAAAATAAAACTATTTTATTTTAATTTATCCAATTTTGAATAAAATAAACTATTTTATTTTAATCAAAATAATTTAATCAAAATAAACTCCTTTATTTTAATTAATTATGGAATCCAATTCCATGTAATAAAAAAAAAACTTTAATTAAAGTAAACTCTTTTATTTTAATTAATTATGGAATCCAATTCCATGTAAAAAAAAAATATTAAAGGAAACACTTGGATTATCTTTCCTATTCACAAATAAACTCCTTTATTTTGAATAATATGAAATCTTATTTCATATTTAAATAAACTCTTTTATTTAAGGAAATTAGGATTCTCTTTCCTATTCACAAATAAACTCTTTTATTTTGAATAATATGAAATCTTATTTCATATCTAAACAAACTCCTTTATTTAAGGAAAGATGGATTTACTTCCTATTCACAAATAAACTCCTTTATTTTAGGAAAATAAAATCCAATTTCAACTCCAATTAGTTATTATGGAATCCAATTCCAACTCTAATTAGTTAAGATGAAATTTAATTTTAAAATTAAAATAAACATATTATTTTAAAATTAAAATAAACTTTTTATTTTAAAATTAAAATCAACATTTTATTTTAATTATAAAATAATTAAGAGTAATATATATATATATATATATATAACTATTATATATATATATATATATAATATAATAACCGAATAGCACATTTTAACAAGAATTGCTTTTAAGATATCCTGTTAACAAAAAAAAATGTGCTGCCAATTATTTATTTTATTTTTTTTTTAAAACTTTCTAGCATGCTGTCAGCCCATTATATTTTATACAGCAGCTACCACGTGATCATGATTTTCTTTGTTCCCAAGATTTCGTTTAAAAAATCGTGCCTTTGCATCAAAAAAACCTTTTTTTTTTTTTTTTTTTTTTTTTAAATGTACATACCGAAAATAATATATATATCATAATAAAAAAAAAAGTTGGTGCCGGAATCAAAGCTGGTGCCTTGTGATTAACAGTACCTTGTTGCCTTGTGATTGCAACCATGAATTCCGTACATGCTTTTATTTTTATTTTTATTTTTATTTTATTTTTTAAATAAATTTTATACAATAAAATTATGCCCAATTAAATTGTTCTAAACACATATCAATATAATATCAAATCTGAACAATTAATAATTTACATAAAGATTTGGCTCTGATGCCACTGTTAGGTTTGTAATATTCATAACGCAATCAAATTGCATAAAAGTTCGGAAGCGTGTAAAAATCAGAGTTTAAAAAATTTTACAAACCATATACCCGGATCACCCTTTATGCACAATTATTAATTAAACGAAAAGATAAAGAATAAAATCATACCCTTGAAGATCGAGCTTCCTCAGTACAAGTTCACCTCCAAATCCTTTTCGCTTCAACTTGAATCCACCGGGTTTTGTTCCTTCCTTTGATCAACGTTAGCCACCCATATGTTTGGCCTCTAGAGGTGATCCACCAAGGAATAATAAGAATTCAAGAAGAAAGGGTATTGGCTCAACCCTAGTTTTCTATCTCTATAGAAAGGGAGTACTCTCCAACAAATTGGAATTATTTCGTTGTTGTAAAAGTCAACAACCCCTACCCATAATAAGACTCCTCTTATTTATAAATGTGGGCAACCCATCTTAACAATTAAGGAATTGGGTTTTATTTAATTAATTAAATTCTTTTAATTAATTAAGCTCCCTAATCTTATTAGGGATAATTAATTAAACTCCTTTAACTAATTTTCCTTCCTAATCCAATTAGGAATAAATGAGAGTACTTATATTAAATTAATTCCTAAACTCTTTTAGAAATTAAAAGAATAATAATTGTAATAATATTAATAAGACTCCTCTTATTAATTTATATTTAATATTTCTAAAATATTAAATAATAAATATTAAGCTATTTAATTTATTCTATCACCATAGATTAAATTAAATATACTTAACATATTATTACGATTATGCCATTAACTTCTTAAATAATTATTCTTCCTTTTATGGTGTGACCCTTTAGGTTCTCCATATTAAACCTAGTTGTGAATAAATCAATTAGAACAATTCTAATCTTATTTAAATAAATAAATTAAACAATTAATTTATTTAAATAAATAATATTTATTCTACAATAGGGATAAGCCTCCCAAATGATCGATCAACGACTTTCCGGATAATATAGATTTCAACATTAATCATTAAAGAACCTTTGAGTAAATAGTTACCGTGCAATTCAATCCTTCCACCGTCTGATGTCCCAATTAAATATAAGACATGGAATTACTGTCAAGTCTTATTTTATTTAATTATATGTATTTCGATCCTTAAATGCACAACTCCAAATAATGCAAATTAGAAACTCCTTTCTAATTTCATTCTCCTTAACCAAGGACTACTCGGGTTGTCATTTATCGAATCACATAGGATATTTCTCTTCTTTTATTAGAAGTGGTAGATTCTTTATTGATCATACATTATCTCCATGTACAACTTATTATACCCAAGCATACCTTTGATATACCCTAAGGGTCTTAAGAATAAGTCAAAGTATAACTCATCATACACAAGATACTATGATGATCTCAAGTCCAAGGATTACTTGTACTACTATCACTACACAAATTCCTATTGACAGCAAATAAAACTCCATTAGGTATTCCTTAGCGAGCCAATGTTCAATGAAACTTATTCTCTAATAAGCACCTACATACTTGCTTTAGTGTCTCCACACAAATGATCATAAGATCAATCATCCTCATCCAATGAGCAAGCAACGTATGTACCAATCTATCCGGATTCACTAATCCCCAATTTAGTAATCCAATGATTGGGAACTATTTTAGTTTTTAAGCTTTCTAAGAATTTAGATCTCATTAGAATGATCATCATCATTATTCTAAAAGCATTGCTTAAAACTATGGGTTTATCACATATTATAAGACAACATCATGTAGATAATTCAAAGCCTTTAATAAATTAATACTTTTTATTAATAAATGAATAAGATTGTTACAAAGTATATGCTTTATCATCAAACATGATTGGCTTGTGTGCATACTACTTTCAATTAACTTATGATGAACTTATCATATGATTGTCATATGAATTAGTATGTTGGATAAGATATGAGAACATTGAGTAAAGGACGTAAACCAATAATAAGTCATAATGAAATGAAAATCATGTAGTGAAGAAATTGTTAAGTTATGAGCTTATGAAGAATAAGCCATAACCTAATTTTAATATAAGTTGTTGTATCATATAAGTTGAGGTGTCTAGATAATGAAATGAATGTATTTGGAATGATGAACAAATCACTAGTAATGAAGTTTTCTTTTTAATTCACACGATTGATTTATAATCGTCGAATTCGTGAAATTCTCGGAATGGAAGTCGTATTTTGTATTTGAACTCGGAAACGTTGGTTTTTGATGGAGACAAGTCGTATTTGGCATTATTGAGTTGCGGACTCGAAAATGGCCGGATTCTGACTTAGAACGAAGAAACGAGTGTTGAACGTTCGCCAACGTTTATCGTTTTCGTTAAAAATGGACTTATAGGTGTAATTTTAGCAAACGAAGTCGAATAGATAAAATTCTTGCATGAACACGTAGAGTATGTAATTTGTGAACCGTAAGCTCTTGAACGAGCTAATTCGGACTTATAACAAAGAAGTTACGAGTCCAGGAATCTCACCATTTAAAAAATCTGTCAAACATTTATGTGGCTCAAAGTTCATGCAGTGCGGCGACTCCAAGCCAAAAAGTCCGCACCATGCACCCCAAAGTGGCCATAGTCCCCTCAGAAAACTCATGCCTTGTGGCAATACCATATAAAGGGGACCGCCGCAGCGATCTTGAGTCCTCGGTTTCAGCACTAATGTGTGTGTGTGCAAATACGACACCAAGAGTAATAATCAATAGTGCATTTTCTTTTTAACCTAGACAATAAAGAATGTTTATATATTGAACATGAATAGTAATTGATCAACATTTAATCAAGGATCTTAAAGAAACATTGTTAAGACATAATTAAGCCTTAAGTATGAACACTTAGGGTTAAGTTAAGTCAATTACATATGAACGTAAGTATGATGTCACGGAAAGTCGGAACCAATAATAATAAATCTAATACGTAACTAGATTGAGAGGAAGGGTATGATTCTTTAGAAACCATGTATGATCATTCATGACCTAATGTGCTATGTGATGTTATCATCTACTGTAGAGACTTAAAGACCTAAAGTGCACGTGTTATAACTGTGGCAGACGCTTAAAGAAAGTACTCTAACCCTTGTTCCAGTTCAATCTGGACAAGTCTTTGTGATTCATGTATTCTTCGCATGAGTTAATGTCTGAGGAAGTCAAAGCCAATTCTTTCGTCTAGACGTATGCTATGTTATTCTATCAAGTATTGACAAGGATTTACCAAACTAATATTGTTGTGGTTTTCAAAAGTAGACTGAGTATGCTAAATTGTTTTGTCATCAAACGACAGGCACGTGAGGTTGCCACAACTTAAAGGTATACACGTTTAACGAATGTAGTGTTGATCAACATAGAGTACTATAGGATGATCACCTAGACGTGCTCGTAAGCTATGCCGAACTTATGGACTTAGTGTCGGGACGTCCTTTTCAAAGTACTTATGAAATACTCACGGTCTTGAACCAGAATTGATGTTTTACTGAATATTGTTGTTGTAAAACGTTTTGAATGAAAAGAAGTGCTATTTTGAATTATCGATAGTACTTCGTAACTATTGTTCAGTTATTGAAGATATACGATTCATATGTTTCAAGCATGCTATTTTACTAGAATTGTTGTACTTGTTGAGCTAGTTAGGCTCATTCTTGCTTGAACCATATGAATGAAGCTAAGACCGAACGGACCGATGGATCCGGGAAGGATAAAGGGAAGGCTAAGGCGAACCCGTAGATTACCTATGTAATAGTATAGGTTTTGTAATGATAATATTGTTATTATGATAGGAACAGATGTAATGGTTATAAAGAACCTGGGGAATGTTAATATTCTTTTTGATATATATAAGACATATTCGTTCTTTTAAGGTATTTCAATTGAATGTTTGTGAGAACTGTAGCACCGTGTAGCACCATCTGTCGGGTTGGAAGATACCCAGATTTGGGGGCGTCACAGGTTGGTATCAAAGCATTAGGTTATAAAACTTAAGGGGGGAAATAAAACCTTAAGTCATAACCTTAAGAAAAGTCCCTTCGGGCGGTATGTCGTCATCAGTGAAGGATATCACATTGTTGTTAAAAATGTGATCAACCAAGTGTTGAAATTTTTCCGTATCCACTGATGTCGGTAAGTAGGCTTCTTCTAAAACCTTTATCAAGATACAGTGGATTCTCCTTTGACACAGTAGCAATTGTATGTGAGGTGGATCCTTCACCTTCTCCATAATTCCATGGAACTTTGTGCAAGCTAACAATAGGATATTGTGCTCTACATGGTAAGTTGATTGGCTCTGGAGTGGCCACTTTCAAAGGATGGTTGCTTCCTCTGAGTTGAATTGCTGGTATAGTGAGCGGTTTGCCAGTGTCATCGGCCTCAGCGGATATAACTGCTACCAATCCCTTCCACTTAGTGGGAAAGGTATTCTCACTCTCACGTAGGACAGTATCATCGTCTGCTAGTTATAGGACACCACTATCAATTAGATTCTGGATAAGGTGGTGGAGTGCCCAGCTGTGACGCCCCCAAAATTAGGTATACGTCACCCATCTTGGGTCGCCACTTACATGGTACATAAATTCAAATACAACTTACTAATATAACTGTCTGTATACAAATACGATACATAAATCGTGAGTTTGAATACAAATATTGTCTACTAGATATTATACAAACTCACTCAAAGAGTCCTCATTACAACTATTATCACAGTATTTCACAGAATAGTGAGGACTACTAATGCTATTCTCTCGACCATTACTCCGCTCCCCGACTCGTCCCAAATTATGTTCTCATTTCACGAAGAGAACAAAGAAAGAAAGGGTGAGCTCAACTAGCCCAAGAAGAAATATTATGACTAAGATAATGCGTAATAAATTATCAATAGTCTTCAACAATGTTAAACCGATAAAATACAATAGACAACCAGGTTTAACCGCAATGAATATGCAATCCATTAAAAGAGTCAAGTAGAAAATAAAGTCTACTATCTTTTAGGTTTTAAAAGGTTTTCATAAATTTTTATCACTAAGACTCAGCTTTAATGAATAAACCACAATATCTAATCATTCCCGTACCACGGCCAAGGATTTTCATCAAATTATCAATGGTCATGACTATACCGAATCACCCCGGTCATAATCATACCAAAAACTATCCATCAACGCATTACATGTGCCACCGAGGACTTTTATCACATCATTTATAACAAGCCATGATTATACCGAATGATCCTCGGTCATAATCATACTAAGTTCATCTATGCACGTAAGCCAAAGATAACATAATATATCATGAAGATGATGACAATGACATAATAATTCAATAAAACAAGTTCAAGAATTATTTTATCCAGAATTAATAACGCCCAAATTGTCAACAAGATACTTTGTTTTGTAGAGTAAAATTCAAGAATGATCGTAAGAATATTTCCATTAAAAGATATTTGGATGAAACGCAAATATCAAGGATATTCTACTAATTTCATGGAGTATAGAAGTCAAAGTTTTAACCAACCGAGTATAATAAAGAATGGAATAACAAAAGAAATCACCATGCATGCGATTGCATGATATGACGAGTTATTCCAATGTAAATAATAATAACGGAACCAATGTGTGAAATTCACACCCTGGGATGATCCAAATGTAATAATAAATGCCAATAATAAACAATGGAACCGTGTCCTGTAAAACACACGCATGTGATATTCCAATGTAATAATAAAGAATGGAATAATGTAAGAAGATCACCAAGTATAGGGGATTCCATGATATATAGGTTATTCCAATGTAATAAATAAGAATGGAATAACATAAGGATTTCACCAAGTATAGGTATGCCGTCGCATATACAAAGTTATGTATAGGGTATACCACTTTTACAAAGTTATTCCAATGTAATAATAATGAATGGAATAATGAAGTTCTCTTCATGAATAAGAAAGAATAACACCCTTACGGGTACAACAAATAATATCCCTTACCGTAAAAAGACACCGGATATCAAAGTAGTGAAGTACCGTAATACTCTTCTTCTTTCTCTCTCTAGATTTTCTCTCTATAGCTTCTCTCTATAATTTCTCTCTAGTAGTTTCAATGAATTAAATAAGAAAATAATGAAGGAATGAGCTTCTATTTATAGGAAAATAGAATGCATAGTAATTAATCCATGAACGGTCCAGATTGATTTACTTTAACTCGACGGTCCATATTTTAAGCAAATTTTTTAAATAAAATATAATATATTCTATTTATATAAAAACATTTTACTATGCAAACACTATGCAACACTATGCAAAACACTATGCAAAATAAAATATAATATATTTTATTTATAGAATAACTTTAATAAAAGTATTCTATTTTATATAAAAAGATGTTTCGCTTTTATTACGAATAAAACAAAACGTCATTATCACTTTCTATTTTATATAAAAGATGTTACTGCTTTTATTACGTTAATAATACTGAATAAAACAAAACGTCATCATCGTTATAATAATTCATATTATTAATCGACAATAATGGAATCAAACCGAGTGACTTCTCACATAAATATCAATAATCAATACCGCGTAATATGCTACTATGCAACCACACGTATTACTGTACTTTTACTACCGAGTAGTTCAACAGTATCAATGGTAAAACTTCCGCCGTTATTTTCATAAAATATTTTGTTCGGGTGAATAGTAACTCGTGAATAGTACTCCGACACAAAAAGTTTCCCAAATACTCGAGTGAACAATACTAGAGTGAATAGTAATTTCGGTGAATAGTAACCCGTGAATAGTAACTCGTAAATAGTAACTCCGACACAAAAAGTGTTCCAAATACTCGAGTGAACAATACTAGAGTGAATAGTAATTTTGGTGAATAGTAACTCGTGAATAGTAACTCATGAATAGCAACCGGGTATTTTATGACAACTTGTCTACTTTGAAAAATTTTCAAATATGACCCTTAACTTTAAACTTTTATCAATTTAACTATTCACCAAAATAGAAAAATTGAACACTTTTATTTCATAAAATTTGGGGTCTCACAATCTCCCCTCCTTATGGAATTTTGCCCTCGAAATTAGGGTACGTACCTGATATGATAAAGAGGTGAGGATACCTTGAATACCTTTATCGTTAAAAAAATATTAAATTCATCTTCGCAATCCGGCCAAAGATATTCATTAACAACTCATCTTTGCACTACAGGCCAAAGATATACAACTGAGAAACCAATAATGCTTGAGACGCAGCGACAATAGTATCACGACCACGAATTATCCATGCACCAATCGCCAAGGATATTCGTGTTTTTCAATCACGATTATGATTATACCGAATAATCCTTGGTCATAATCATACCAAGTCTATCAATGCACTACTGACCAAAGATGACTTTTACCACATCCATGAATTAATATTTCATTCACGAGACTCACCAATAATTAATTCATATCATCGAATCATCCCCGCACTACGTGCCAAGGATATTCATTAAGATCACGACCACGAATTATCCATGCACTACACCAAAGATAATCGTGTATTCATTAGTATCACGACCACAAATTAACCATGCACTACTACCAAAGATAATCGTGTATTCATTAGTATCACGACCACAAATTATCTATGCACTACTACCAAAGATAATCGTATTATTCATTCATTAGTATCACGACCACAAATTATCCATGCACTACTACCAAAGATAATCGTGTATTCATTAGTATCACGACCACAAATTATCCATGCACTACTACCAAAGATAATCGTGTTTTTTCAATTACTACATGATTATACCCCAACAATCCTCGGTCATAATCATACCAAGTCCATCTATGCACTACACAGCCACGTATGACTTTCAACATAATATAAACATGAGGATAATGATATAAAGAATCAATCAAATGAGATAAAGGATAAATATTAAACATTTATAATATAATTTATCCAGATTCAAGAATATCCCCATGTTATCAATCACTTAATAATCTCATAATCTAATATCATTAATATTATAACAATATTTTAATCACTTCTTAAATTTATAAACAATTTATCTCAATTGTTTACGCTTTACCATATAATGCATTTAATCATTCAAAATGCCATACTCATAAGATATCATCACCAATTATCAAATTCCTCATCAAAAAATATACATATACTCTATATAGGATTCTCTAGCCATAAAATCCTATTTTCAACTTTGTTACTTCACATAACATATTTAACTCATATGTTCGTAATTAAACTATTTTCATGAAAATACCAAATCAGTCCCAAAATATTTCTTTTCTGGGATTTAGCATAATATAGTCCCATAATGAAAATATATTTTTCTCGGAATTTTTAAAATTGATTTACTATTTTTTAAAAATCAATTTCTAATTAATCCCTTAAGAAATTAGCTACCTCAAGTTTAACTCCAAAAATTCCCAAATCTTGGCAGGACCTTACACATGTTAATGTGAGCCTCCAGTTTAAATTTCATGGTCATCGAGTTATAAAACTCCTGTTATATAGCGTTTTTTTCGGAAAAACCTAAATTTTGAAATATTCATAACTTGCTCATTTTAAGTCAGAATGAGCTCATTTTTGGACAGGAGGTACTTTATACCATATACTTTCATGTCCCAAAAGGCCAGAATTTTTCTCATAATTTATGTGGCCGAAACAGCCCCTCTAAAATCATGGCAGCAGCTTTTTCGGTTTTTACAGCTTTGCACTTCTTTGCTAAAATCAATCCACACGAAAATATACAACACCTTTTTCATTGATTCCACTTGGATTAGTTAGGTAACTCATAGATCTAACTCTAGGACTTAACCACACTCAAAAATTCAAAATATAATATGAGATATGGTCAATTGAATTTTATGTTACGTTTTTCACCAAAATCTGATTTTTAACTCCTTGTGATTTTTAAGAAACGTTCATGTTTTCACATACTAACCAACATAACTCATCATAACACTTACTAATACCACGTATACCCATGATTTTCATTAGTCCAATGCTTTTATTATGACTTTCATCATAAACCACGTAAACTGTTCATTTTAGTTGAAGAAATATTTGAGGGTTTAAGAAATGGGTTTTGTACTGGGATCAATACGAACTTCGATTTCACGCTCTAAGTAGGCTAAGAAGTCTTCAAGAATACGCCAGGAAATTTATTAATAATAGAAATATCATTCAAAACTGTGACTCTCATCCAAGACTTGGATAGTACGTCACATTGATACCAACTGTGACTTCTATCCCTTAACCTAGATAGCACCTCACAATGATACCTATAAACTTGCCATCTTCATTCACGATGTCGCCTACGTAAAGTCCGCTTCAGCAGCATTCCACACAAGGAAGTCAACAACGAAAGGTTTGGGGCTCTTTACTTATGGCTTGATATGACAATAATTGACTTTAGTAGTTTGGTTACTTGAATTCGCACAATAAGTTGGTTATGAATATAAAGCTAACAACCTTACGAAAAGCATGATGAGTAGTTAACCAATTGATTCCTAAAATCACATCAAAAGCAAGTATTTTCAAAAAGATAAGATCGACGAGTAACGTGAAAGTGTTTATTTGAATCAAACAAGATTTAAAAATAGTAAGCGAATTTAAAGCTCCTACTAACGAAGTTTCAACCAATAAGTCAAAGTCTAACTTCTCCGTAGTCAAATTTAAACGTTGAACGCAAGCAAGAGAGATAAAATAATGGGTAGAACTGGTATCTTATAAGGTATAGACTTCGCAATTTATAATTAACTAACTCGTGCTAACTTCGTTCGGTTTACTCGCTTTTTGAGAAATCATGAAAAATGCACTTCCTAAAACCAACGACTTTGTTTTGTCCATATCCACCTTTGGTGCCACCGTCCCAAATTTAGACTTGACTTTGGTGCACAACAAAATTGAGCTAAATGACCTTCTCTTCTTGCAATTTCCACTTCTATTATCTTTGCCATGATTACCACCAAGTGGTTACCATTCTTAGCATGATAATTTCCCCACGATGGTTATCATTGTTCGATAGTCGTTGCCACCAAAGATGATTATTATCGTGTTGTTGGTCGTTACCTTTTGTTTGAGCCGAATCAACACTCTCATGTGCTTCATTGCTTATCTCAAAGATTTTCGGATGTCATTCTCAAACACCGTCACAAAACAAGGGTTAATTAACATATCACATATTATCCCTATACTCAATGAGACCAATTAAATACCAAATAAATTTAGGTAGGTCATACTAGCGAAGAAATTCCCTCTCTCTCCCCTCCTAGTTCTTATCTCACATCTCACCAGGATCATATCCTAAGCTCGATACTAAACCGTGACGCCCCCAAAATTAGGTATACGCCACCCATCTTGGGTCGCCACTTACATGGTACATAAATTCAAATACAACTTACTAATATAATCTGTCATGTATAATACGACATAAAACGTGAGTTTGAATACAAATATTGTCTACTAGATATTATACAAACTCACTCAAGGAGTCCTCATTACAACTATTATCACACTATTTCACGTAATAGTGAGGACTACTAATGCTATCCTCCGGACCATTACTCCGTTCCCGACTCTATCTCCAAATATATTCTCATTTCAAAGAGAACAAAGAAAGAAAGGGTGAGCTCAACTAGCCCAAAGAAGAAATATTATGACTAAGATAATGCGTAATAAATTATCAATAGTCTTCAACAATGTTAAACCGATAAAATACAATAGACAACCAGGTTTAACCACAGCTGAATAATATCAATCCATTAAAAGAGTCAAGTAGAAAAAAAAGTCTACTATCTTTTAGGTTTTAAAAAGGTTTTCATAAATTTTTATCACTAAGACTCAGCTTTAATGAATAAACCACAATATCTAATCATCCCGTGCATTACGGCCAAGGATTTTCATCAAATTATCAATGGTCATGACTATATCGAATCACCCCTAGTCATAATCATACCAAAAACTATCCATCACTGCATTACAGGCCACTGAGGACTTTTATCACATCATTTATAATAAGCCATGATTATACCGAATGATCCCTGGTCATAATCATACTAAGTTCATCTATGCACGTAAGCCAAAGATAACATAATATATCATGAGGATGATGACAATGACATAATAATTCAATAAAACAAGTTCAAGAATTATTTTATCCAGGAATTAGTAATGTCCAAATTGTCAACAAGATACTGTTTTGTAGAGTAAAATTCAAGAATGATCAGAAGAATATTTCCATGAAAAGATACTGGATGAAACGCAAATATCAAGGATATTCTACTAATTTCATGGAGTATAAAGTCAAAGTTTTAACTAACCGGTATAATAAAGAATGGAATAACAAAAGAAATCATCATGCATGCAGATTCGATGTATAAAGTTATTCCAATGTAATAATAATAACGGAACCAGTCGTGAAATTCACACCGGCAGTGATGATCCAACATAATAATAAATGCTGAATAATAAACAATGGAACCAGTCCTGTAAAACACACGCATGTGATATTCCAATGTAATAATAAATGCGAATAATAAACAATGGAACCAGTCCTGTAAAACACACGACATGTGATATTCCAATGTAATAATAAAGAATGGAATAACGAGTAAGAAGATCACCAAGTATAGGGGATTCCACAGATACAAAGTTATTCCAATGTAATAAATAAGATTGGAATAACATAAGGATTTCACCAAGTATAGGGTATCGCCGCATATACAGGTTATGTATAGGGTATACCACTTTTACAAAAGTTATTCCAATAGAATAATAATGAATGGAATAATGTAAGTTCTCTTCATGAATAAGAAAGAATAACACCCCTACGGCACAAATAAATAATATCCCTTACCGTAAAAGACACCGGATATTAAAGTAGTGAAGTACCGTAATACTCTTCTTCTTTCTCTCTCTAGATTTTCTCTCTATAGCTTCTCTCTATAATTTCTCTCTAGAGTTTCAAAGAATTAAAAAGAAAATAATGAAGGAATGAGCTTCTATTTATAGGAAAATAGAATGCATAGTAATTAATCCATGAAACCATCCAGCATTGATTTACTTTAATCTGACGGTCCATATTTAAAGCAAATTTTTAAATAAAATATAATATATTCTATTTATATAAAAACATTTTACTATGCAAACACTATGCAACACTATGCAAAACACTAAAAACACTATGCAAAAAATAAAATATAATATATTCTATTTATAGAATAACTTTAATAAAGTATTCTATTTTATATAAAAGATGTTTCGCTTTTATTACTTAATAAAACAAAACATCATTATCACTTTCTATTTTATATAAAAAGATGTTCTGCTTTATTACGTTAATAATACTGAATAAAACAAAACGTCATCATCGTTATAATAATTCATATTATTAATCAACAATAATGGAATCAAACTGAGTGACTCCTCACATAAATATCAATAATCAATACCGCAAAGCTACTACGCAACCACACGACATCGTATTTTACTACCGAGTAGTTCAACAAAGATCAACCAGAAAACCGCCGTTATTTTCATAAAATATTTTGTTCGTGAATAAATAAGAATCGTGAATAGTACTCCAACACAAAAAGTTTCCCAAATACTCGAGTGAACAATACTAGAGTGAATAGTAATTTTGATGAATAGTAACTTGTGAATAGTAACTCGTAAATAGTAACTCCTCGACACAAAAAAGTGTTCCAAATACTCGAGTGAACAATAATACTAGAGTGAATAGTAATTTTGGTGAATAAGAACTCGTGAATAAATAACCCAGTATTTTATTTATTAACTTGTCTACTTTGAAAAATTTTCAAATATGACCCTTAACTTTAAACTTTTATCAATTTAACTATTCACCAAAATAGAAAAATTGAACACTTTTATTTCATAAAATTTGGGGTCTCACAATCTCCCCTCCTTATGGAATTTCGCCCTCGAAATTAGGGTACGTACCTGATATGATAAAGAGGTGAGGATACCTTGAATACCTTTATCGTTAAAAAATATTAAATTCATCTTCGCAATCCGGCCAAAGATATTCATTAACAACTCATCTTTGCACTACAGGCCAAAGATATACAACTGTAAAACCAATAATGCTGAGACGCAGCTTAATAGTATCACGACCACGAATTATCCATGCACCACTGGCCAAGGATATTCGTGTTTTCAATTACGGTCATGATTATACCGAATAATCCTTGGTCATAATCATACCAAGTCTATCAATGCACTACGACCAAAGATGACTTTTACCACATCCATGAATTAATATTTCATTCGAGACTCAAATTTCATAATTAATTCATATCATCGAATCATCCCCGCACTACAAAAGCCAAGGATATTCATTAGTATCACGACCACGAATTATCCATGCACTATGACCAAAGATAATCGTGTATTCATTAGTATCACGACCACAAATTATCCATGCACTACTACCAAAGATAATCGTGTATTCATTAGTATCACGACCACAAATTATCCATGCACTACTACCAAAGATAATCGTGTATTCATTAGTATCACGACCACAAATTATCCATGCACTACTACCAAAGATAATCGTGTTTTTTCAATTACTACATGATTATACTTAGAACAATCCCGGTCATAATCATACCAAGTCCATCTATGCACTACAGCCACGATGACTTTAAACATAATATAAACATGAGGATAATGATATAAAGAATCAATCAAATAAGATAAAGGATAAATATTAAATATTTATAATATAATTTATCCAGATTCAAGAATATCCCCATGTTATCAATCACTTAATAATCTCATAATCTAATATCATTAATATTATAACAATATTTTAATCACTTCTTAAATTTATAAACAATTTATCTCAATTGTTTACACTTTACCATATAATGCATTTAATCATTCAAAATGCCATACTCATAAGATATCATCACCAATTATCAAATTCCTCATCAAAAAATATACATATACTCTATATAGATTCTCTAGCCATAAAATCCTATTTTCAACTTTGTTACTTCACATAACATATTTAACTCATATGTTCAGAATTAAACTATTTTCATGAAAAATATCAAATCAGTCCCAAAATATTTCTTTTCCGGGATTTAGCATAATATAGTCCCATAATGAAAATATATTTTCTCTCTTAATTTTAAAATTCATTTACTATTTTTAAAAATCAATTTCTAATTAATTCCTTAAGAAATTAGCTACCTCAAGTTTAACTCCAAAATTCCCAAATCTTGGCAGGACCTTACACATGTTAATGTGAGCCTCCAGTTTAAATTTCATGATCATCGGAGTTATAAAACTTCGGTTATAGCGTTTTTCGTCGAAAAAACCTAAATATTGAAATAGTCATAACTTGCTCATTTTAAGTCAGAATGAGCTCATTTTTGGACAGGAGGTACTTTATACCATATACTTTCATGTTCCAAAAGGCCAGAATTTTTCTCATAATTTATGTGGCCGAAACAGCCCCTCTAAAATCATGGTAACAGCTTTTTCGGTTTTTGCAGCTTTGCACTTCTTTGCTAAATTCAATCCACACGAAAATATACAACACCTTTTTCATTGATTCCACTTGGATTAGTTAGGTAACTCATAGATCTAACTCTAGGACTTAACCACACTCAAAAATTCAAAAATATAATAGGAGATATGGTCAATTGAATTTTATGTTACGTTTTTCACCAAAATCTGATTTTTAACTCCTTGTAATTTTTAAGAAACTTTCATGTTTTCACATACTAACCAACATAACTCATCATAACACTTACTAATACCACGTATACCCATGATTTTCATTAGTCCAATGCTTTTATTATGACTTTCATCATAAACCACGTAAAGCTGCTTCATTTTAGTTGAAGAAATATTTGAGGGTTTAAGAAATGGGTTTTAGATCTTTGGGTCAATACTGAACTTCGATTTCACGCTCTAAGTAGGCTAAGAAGTCTTGAGAATACGCCAGAAATTTATTAATAATATAAATATCATTCAAAATCGTGACTCTCATCCAAGACTTGGATAAGACGTCACATTGATACAAACCGTGACTTCTATCCCTTAACCTAGATAGCACCTCACAATGATACATATAAACTTGCCATCTTCATTCATGATGTCGCCTCTGTAAAAGTCCGCTTCAAAGGCATTCCACACAAGGAAGTCAACAACGAAAAGGTTCGGGGCTCTTTACTTATGGCTTTATATGACAATAATTGACTTTAGTAGTTTGGTTACTTGAATTCGCACAATAAGTTGGTTATGAATATAAAGCTAACAACCTTACGAAAAGCATGATGAGTAGTTAACCAATTGATTCCTAAAATCACATCAAAGGCAAGTATTTTCAAAAAGATAAGATCGACAGTAACGTGAAAGTGTTTATTTGAATCAAACAAGATTTAAAAATAGTAATGCGATATGAAGGCTCCTACTAACGAAGTTTCAACCAATAAGTCAAAGTCTAACTTCTCCGGAGTCAAATTTAAACGTTGAACGCAAGCAAGAGAGATAAAATAATGGGTAGAACCGGTATCTTATAAGGTATAGACTTCGCAATTTATAATTAACTAACTTCGTGCTAACTTCGTTCGGTTTACTCGCTTTTGAGAAGTCATGAAAATGCACTTCCTAAAACCAACGACTTTGTTTTGTCCATATCCACCTTTGGTGCCACCGTCCCCACTAGACTTGACTTTGGTGCACAACAAAATTGAGCTAAATGACCTTCTCTTCTTGCAATTTCCACTTCTATTATCTTTGCCATGATTACCACCAAAGTGGTTACCATTCTTAGCATGATAATTTCCCCACGATGGTTATCATTGTTCGATAAGTTGCCACACCAAAGATGATTATTATCGTGTTGTTGGTCGTTACCTTTTTTGTTTGAGCCGAATCAACACTCTCATGTGCTTCATTGCTTATCTAATCATTTTCAGATGTCATTCTCAAACACTGTCACAAAACAAGGGTTAATTAACATATCACATATTATCCCTATACTCTGAATGCCGACCAATTAAATACCAAATAAATTTAGGTAGGTCATACTAGCGAAGAAATTCCCCGCTCTCCTCCTAATTCTTATCTCACATCTCAAATAGGATCATATCCTAAGCTCGATACTCAACCGTGACGCCCCAAAATTAGGTATACGCCACCCATCTTGGGTCGCCACTTACATGGTACATAAATTCAAATACAACTTACTAATATAACTGCTGTGTACAATACGACATAAAAACCGTGAGTTTGAATACAAATATTGTCTACTAGATATTATAAAAATTCACTCAAGGAGTCCTCATTACAACTATTATCACACTATTTCATAGAATAGTGAGGACTACTAATGCTATCCTCTAGATCATTACTCCGCTCCCCAGACTAAGTCCCAAATTTATGTTCTCATTTCAAGAGAACAAAGAAAGAAAAAGGTGAGCTCAACTAGCCCAAGAAGAAATATTATGACTAAGATAATGCGTAATAAATTATCAATAGTCTTCAAACAATGTTAAACCGATAAAATACAATAGACAACCAGGTTTAACTGCAAATGAATATGCAATCCATTAAAAGAGTCAAGTAGAAAATAAAGTCTACTATCTTTTAGGTTTTAAAAAGGTTTTCATAAAATTTTATCACTAAGACTCAGCTTTAATGAATAAACCACAATATCTAATCATCCCTCGTACCACTGGCCAAGGATTTTCATCAAATTATCAATGGTCATGACTATACCGAATCACCCCGGTCATAATCATACCAAAAACTATCCATCATTTGCATTACAGCCACCGAGGACTTTTATCACATCATTTATAACAAGCCATGATTATACCGAATGATCCTCGGTCATAATCATACTAATTTCATCTATGCACGTAAGCCAAAGATAACATAATATATCATGAGGATGATGACAATGACATAATAATTCAATAAAACAAGTTCAAGAATTATTTTATCCGTGAATTAATAACGTCCAAATTGTCAACAAGATCTTTGTTTTGTAGAGTAAAATTCAAGAATGATCGTAAGAATATTTTCATGAAAAGATCTTTGGATGAAACGCAAATATCAAGGATATTCTACTAATTTCATAGAGTATAGAAGTCAAAGTTTTAACCAACCGGGTATAATAAAGAATGGAATAACAAAAGAAATCACCATGCATGCGGTATTTGACATGTATGAGTTATTCCAATGAATAATAATAACGGAACCAGTCGTGCAATTCACAATCGAGCGGTGATGATCCAATGTAATAATAAATGCTGAATAATAAACAATGGAACCAGTCCTGTAAAACACACGATGTGATATTCCAAATGTAATAATAAATGCGAATAATAAACAATGGAACCGGTGTCCCGTAAAACACACGATAAAGATATTCCAAATGTAATAATAAAGAATGGAATAATGTAAGAAGATCACCAAGTATAGGGGATTCAGCAGATACAAAGTTATTCCAATGTAATAAATAAGAATGGAATAACATAAGGATTTCACTCAAGTATAGGGTATGCCGCATATACATGTTATGTATAGGGTATACCACTTTTACAAGTTATTCCAATGTAATAATAATGAATGGAATAATGTAAGTTCTCTTCATGAATAAGAAAGAATAACACCCTTACTTGTACAACAAATAATATCCCTTCTTCGTAAAAGACACTTTGGATATCAAAGTAGTGAAGTACCGTAATACTTTCTTTTTCTCTCTCTAGATTTTCTCTCTATAGCTTCTCTCTATAATTTCTCTCTCTGTAGTTTCAAAGAATTCGTAAGAAAATAATGAAGGAATGAGCTTCTATTTATCGGAAAATAGAATGCATAGTAATTAATCCTTGAATCGGTCCAAATTGATTTACTTTAATCGACGGTCCATATTTAAAGCAAAATTTTTAAATAAAATATAATATATTCTATTTATATAAAACATTTTACTATGCAAACACTATGCAACACTATGCAAAACATTATGCAAAATAAAATATAATATATTCTATTTATAGAATAACTTTAATAAAGTATTCTATTTTATATAAAAGATGTTTCGCTTTTATTACGAATAATACAAAATGTCATTATCACTTTCTATTTTATATAAAAAGATGTTACGCTTTTATTACGTTAATAATACTGAATAAAACAAAACGTCATCATCGTTATAATAATTCATATTATTAATCGACAATAATGGAATCAAACCGAGTGACTCCTCACATAAATATCAATAATCAATACCGCAGGCTACTACGCAACCACACGTACATCGTACTTTTACTACCGAGTAGTTCAACAGTATCAACGGTAAAACTTCCGCCGTTATTTTCATAAAATATTTTGTTCAGGTGAATAGTAACTCGTGAATAGTACTCCGACACAAAAAGTTTCCCAAATACTCGAGTGAACAATACTAGAGTGAATAGTAATTTCGGTGAATAGTAACCCATGAATAGTAACTCGTAAATAGTAACTCCGACACAAAAAGTATTCCAAATACTCGAGTGAACAATACTAGAGTGAATAGTAATTTTGCTGAATAGTAACTCGTGAATAGTAACCGGGTATTTTATGACAACTTGTCTACTTTGAAAAATTTTCAAATATGACCCTTAACTTTAAACTTTTATCAATTTAACTATTCACCAAAATAGAAAAATTGAACACTTTTATTTCATAAAATTTGGGGTCTCACACCAGCATTCTTCTGTGCTGTGACCGCGAGAATGGGAGTGATATTGACATACTCCATCAGAATTATACCGTCCTGAACAGGGATTGATTGGAGGTAGAAGGGAAGTGATCCTTCCTTCATTGATTAGCATCTGAAGTATTTCCTCTATAGGTTGGCCCAGGTATGTAAATTCCCTTCTATTGGCAAAATCCCGACGGGCTTTGGCATTCGCTCTCTTTGTCACTTTGTCCTCCAGCATTTCATTTTCCGAAGGTGACGCAGAAATATTCATGACAAGAGGAAGGAGACTAGCATGCTCCTGGCTGACTAACTGGCGTTTAACCTAATACTGATAAGTCACCAGTTCTGCCAATTGCTCAATCTGCTTGCATAGCCATCTTTGTGGATCTGAGATGACTCGCCGTTGAAATTGGAACTCTGTCCATTGCTCCAATTAATAATGTTGACTTCTTCCGCTTTGTGTTGAGGAAGAGGGTTGTCTTGTATGTGAGGCTGATCTGGTTTGGTGATCACGATCTCACCATTGTCTATCAAGTCTTGGATCTTATGTTTCAAGGCCCAACAATCCTGAGTATCATGTCCAGGTACCCCGGCATGATAAGCACATTTCTGAGCAGCATTGAAACCCCTTCCATTAGGGCTGGCTGGTGGAAGAAGATGTGTGATTTTCTTCTGCGTTGTCAGAAGAGTGAGAATATTCTCGAGTGAGTCCCTTAAGGGTGTGAACACTCGAGGGCGTCTAACTTCTCCACCTTTTGGCATTGGAGGGTTTGAAGACTGTGCTTGAAAGGGAGTATAATTTCTCCTATGGATAAGCATGTTCTGATTGCCTTTTGACCCTGTAGTATCAGGGAAACATCTTCCTCTTTCTTTTTATGGACCCTCCGGGGGTTGTTTCCATAATTTCTAGATTGGATGTGCTCAGCGACATCTTTAAGAGCAGCTAGGTCTTGAATCTTTCCTGACTTCAATCCCATCTTAGCCATCTCCCCGTGTTTGACCATTTCGGAAAATGGTTTACCGATGCCGGCTAATACTCTTTCATAGAAAGGAGCTTCTTGTATGTCTATGAAAGTCATGACCATTTCTGATTCTGCCATGGAAGGAATTACTTGAGTAGTCAGGCGTCTCCACCTTTGAGCATACTCTCTAAAAGACTCGTTAAACTGTTTCTTGACCTTGGTAATCTGATACCGGTCCGGAGCCATTTGAGATTGGAAGCTGTATTGAGTAAGGAAGGCGTGTGCTAACTCTTCCCAGCTATGGATCTTTGAATTATCTAATCTGGTATACCACGAATCAAGCTTCTCCAAATAAACTTTTTCTCGAACAAATTTGCATTCTGAGCTTCTCGTCCTCTGCATAAGATCCAAGTTCTCCAATAAACACCTTCAAATGTGTGTAAGGATCCCCTAACCCATCATATTTTTCGAAGTCAAGGGTCTTAGACTTTTCTGGATAATGAACACCAGGGAATACACATAGGTCAGTATATGAAACACTCCCGTGCATTCCAATTCCTTTGATAGCACGAAGGGTTTCTTCCATTTGGAGGACTTTTTTTCTGATGTCACCGTTGTCTGGATCTCCTGTGAGATGGGTAGCATCATGAATTTTTTTGGTCGTATCCAACTGCAGTTCAGGTATCACAAGGGTTTGGGTTCCTCCCTGTGTAGAGGATTCAACATGTATGGGTATTTTTGGACCCTGAGTAGACTGGTGTAGTTCTTTAAGCAGAACAGCCAAATCTGTAATTTATTTGCTTAATTCGTCGAATTCTTTGTGAGAAACTGGATTAAGGTCAATCTGGTCAGATGACGACATGATTGACTATAGGCTTGTAGCCTTTTTGGATTTTGACAGTGTAGTAGGCCCGATTGGTTCCCTGCGAAAGACTTGCATAGTTTAGTCTTTAGGAAATGTGTGTATAATAACATGCTATGTGATGTGTCCGTTTTATGAATTTTATCCTGCAAAACGGATGTCAGATGTTTGTAATACAAGATAGCATGTTAAATATGTATATGTAGACATTTCTTCATATTTCTCATTACATGGAGATGAATATGGAATGAAATTACAAGTAATTGATTTTACAAGTAATTTAAAAATGAGAAAGCATGAAGAGATTTTACAAGTATTGGGTTTATTAGAGGCTGGCCTATCTTAGGTTACTCTCGCGGCTTTTTGGCATGAAGGTTCCCAAATCATAGCAATTTACTCAATGGGAAATTAATCCGGTCTTTCAACTTGAGCGAATTTGGGTGGTGCCTTTCCTGAGCCTCATGGAAATTAGTCTTCCTATGAGTCCAGTAATCAAACACCGACAGGATAGCCTCCTGGTGGAGGGACCACACAACATACATTCACATACATCGCGTCTCACCGTATGGAAATGATGACATGTGCGAAGCACTAATATCACAAGCAGATATGGTGCGAAGCACTAAGTGCGATAAGTAAATGCATTCGTACACATTCATCATAAATGTAAATGCAACATCCACACACAAGTAGATAATAGTTTTGAAAAGATTGTAATAGCGGCTTAAGTCCTCTTACTGGAAGTCCCCAGCAAAGTCGCCACCTGTCGACGTCGGAATTTTTAATTGTCCCTTTTCGTTACTTGTTCTTTGGTGTTCTCATATTAGGTGATATTTGTTTGAAAAAACAAGTGAAAAAGGTCTGACATGTATAATGTCGACGATGGACTGTTAAGAGTCGCCAGTTGGTTTTTTTAATGGTTGTACCAACACAACCGAGAAAAGGTTTGCACATTGACCCAGTGATGTGACACTGTTTAAACGGGTCGGTGAAACCGAGATTCATTAAGGTCCGGGGACTTGATTATGCGGAGGGAAGGTGTTAGGCACCCCCCGACATCCGTGTTACCACGATGACCGCCACTTTTCAAGCAACTGTTATCTAAATATGTGTATGTGTGGGTCAATGTGCTGTTATTTGGAAGTAGTGCGAGGCCTCGTTCGCACCTATATACATAGGGTTTGAATTTATGTAAAAATTCAGTTTTGAGCGAGATATGGCAGTGATGTTTTGTAAAAAGGTTTCTTCAAACCTTGATGCTCAATAGTAA
This sequence comes from Panax quinquefolius, assembly GCA_020205615.1. Lineage (NCBI taxonomy): Eukaryota > Viridiplantae > Streptophyta > Magnoliopsida > Apiales > Araliaceae > Panax > Panax quinquefolius. Next base: position 97,154,456 of record CM035162.1, read on the forward strand.
TTGAGACCTTTTGATAGTTCCAATGTATTCAATATTCGACTTGATTGTTTTTATTATTTGAGATGTGAAGCATCTATCGGAAAATAATATACAAAATAATGCCGACTTCCTTGTGGGTATGAAAACCATCTGAGGAAATTCAGACACTACAGATAAATTTACAAGCTGCTTACAGCTGAAAAAGTCCATCACGGGAACCGAATCTAGATCCAGTACACTGAATCTGTGATCACATGATTCCTAGGCTCACATGATCTTTAATTTATATATAAAAAGATGGCGGTATATATATATATAAAAAGTATAAAATATATATATATATATATATATATATATATATATATATATATATACATGATGATCACCAACCACGAAGCACCTCCATGGGGATCGAAATGTAAATAAAGTCAGAAAAGCTATCAACCACCACGGAGGAAACTCTAAAGCGGGATTAAACATAAAGAAAGTCAGTAAAGCGATCAACCACCACTTAAGTAAACTCTGTGGGGACGACATATATATATATATATATATATATATATATATATATATATATATATAATAAACAATAAACATATGGATATAAAATCTCAGCTCATCGAATGAGTTCGACAACGGTTCATATATATAAATATATATATATATATATATATATAAAAGTAAACGCATATAGGATGTAAAATCTAGGCTCATCAAACAGAGTTCGACACACAGTTCATATATATAATAAATATATATATATATATTAAAGTAGTAAACACTCCAAACCGAAGTCTAGGCTCATCGAACAAAGTTCGACACACAGTTCATATATATATATATATATATATATATATATATATATATTAAGCAAATAAACGCTCTAGACCGAAGTCTAGGCTCAATCGAGGCATAACTCGATAATGTTAGTCCATATATATAAATATATATGTATATACAAACTGAAATAAAACCACGGACCAAAGTTCGGGTAAAGACACACAACACGACTCTCAACGTGAAGAAGGGTGTGTCTAAAGATGAAGAGAAAGGCTTTAAAGTGTGTTAGAAAGCTTACAGTGGGCTGCCAAAGTAGAATTCTATATCTTTGAAGTGGATGAAACTCGGCTCCCGTCGGTACAAAAGTAGCTATTTGTGAGCTCGCAAGTGTTTAAAATGAGAAAGCACTCAGTATATTGCAAGTACGAAGCAAATTTGACAGGGCTTCCTCGCTCTTTCTCTTCTTAAAATGGCCACCCCAAGCCCTCTATTTATAGAGGGGGAGCCGCAGTGTACTATGACGATTCTGTGTACCTGAGGTCGCCTGGGTTGCCCAGTGTTTCTCGGTCGTCTCCGTCCATGATGCGTACTGAGGCACTGCAATGTCCGCTCGAACATTCAGAATTGCAATCCGGGCATCCGACTGAGGTATGTAGGACCTATTTCGGACCGCCGTTGTCGAGAGTTATACAATGGCATAGGATTAGAGGTTGTACGAAGTCATGAAGATGGGACGGTGCCCTCCGGTCTTCAAGCTTCAAATTCTATCTGTTACCGTGCATAATAGTCACTCAGGATTGGTTTTCCTTAATTCTTGTGGGACATTGTTGTGTAGAAATGTGTGTATGAAATGTTGAGACTGTGTGATGTGGCTCTAGAGTGGCGAGATGATGCCTTTTCCCCTCACCGGAGTTATCACCGGTTTGGTCTGATAAAATAGACGTTGCTCAGGGTTATCGCTGAGATTGGACTGCTGCAAATGTTGAAGGTCCTTAGTGTCATCTCTGAGGTTTGCCTGTCTTCCCGGTGTTATCTCGGGCTTTGTATTGAATGCCTCGGTGTGAGTGCCGAGGTTGAAGCTGATCGCATGCATTTGAAACAAGCATTTCCGGGGTTATCGCCGGAACTGCATTCCTTGGGGTTATCACGAAGGTTGGTGGCTGCTACTCCCATTGCTGGGACTGAGACTGGATACCTCGGGGTTATCTCCGAGATTAATCGGTCTTCTCCGGTGGAATTTTCGGTATTGGAACTGCATGCCTCGGGGTTATCTCCGAGATTGGAATTGTTACTCCCGGTGTGTGTTCCGCGGTTGATACTGAACTTCCGGTAGTATCCGGACTGGATGTGAACTGTCTTCCAGGGTTATCTCTTAAAAGACGAATCTGCCCTCCTGCAATGTCAGTGACAGATGTGCAAAAAATTTTGAGTGTCTACATATATAATATCCGGTACGTTTACAACTTATATATATATATACACACATTTCTGTCTGACCTGGAGTTCACTTCGTGACCTTTTACTGCTTTTATATATATATATATATATATACATACACATATATTTACATTTCAAGTCCTACCTGGAGTTTTCTTCGTGACAGTTGATCGTTTATATATATATTTACAACTTCTATATACATATAACTGTTATTCAGCTTACGGGCTAGATTTTCCTAAATCTAGCTATTTCTCATTTTGACCGGTTCATGGTGACTAAACTAGAACCGCTGAAGCAGGAATAGTTTAGATTTATTCAAATATAGTTCTTTTTATAGTTTTTTGTACATATTGCTTTCACATGTAAGCCTAGGAATCATGTGATCACATATTCAGCTTCTGAATCTATATTCGGTTCCCGTGATTGTAAGACCCCAACTTTTATGAATAAAGAATAATTTTCTCGAAATATATTTTTGAATATTATGGTGTGGATTTGATATAATGTTATAGTTGTGGGTAATATTTACAAATTTTGCAAATTAAGCAAGTGGTTATATAATATTCGATTGGTCGGGGAATATTCGTTTTAACAGGGAATATTTATACGACGGCACAATAATTGGTGGACCCCACAACGGAAGTATTGTCGTAGTTAGAAAATGACATAATTATCTTTTTATAAAAATAACGGCGTAAGTGTTACCGTTAAAACTATTGAACTACCCGATAGTAAAAGTACAATAATACACGTGGTTGCATAGTAGCACATGGTATTGATTATTGATGCTTACGTGAGAAGTCACTCAGTTATACTCAATTATTGCTACAGTAATTGTTGCATCATATTGTTAGGTTTGTAATATTCATGTGCGCAATCAAATTGCAAAAATAATGCCGAAGCGTGTAAAAATCAGAGTTTAAAAATTTACAAACCATATACCCGGATCACCCTTTATGCATAATTATTAATTAAACGAAAAGATAAAGAATAAAATCATACCCTTGAAGATCGAGATTCCTCAGGTACAAGTTCACCTCCAAATCCTTTCGCGTTCAACTTGAATCCACCGGGTTTGGTTCCTTCCTTTGATCAACATTAGCCAGCCAAGTGTTTGGCCTCTAGAGGTGATCCACCAAGGAAGAAGAAAATTCAAGAAGAAGGGTGGTTGGCTAAACCCTAGTTTTCTATCTCTATAGAAAAGGTGTACTCTCCCAACAATTGGAATTATGTCGTTGTAAAAGTCAACAACCCCTACACCCATAATAAGACTCCTCTTATTTATTGATGTGGGCAACCCTCCTTAACAATTAAGAAATTGGGTTTTATGTAATTAATTAAATTCTTTTAATTAATTAAGCTCCCTAATCTTATTAGGGATAATTAATTAAACTCCTTTAACTAATTTTCCTTCCTAATCCAATTAGGAATAAAAGAGAGTACTTATATTAAATTAATTTCTAAACTCTTTTAGAAATTAAAATAATAATAATTGTAATAATATTAATAAGACTCCTCTTATTAATTTATATTTAATATTTCTAAAATATTAAATAATAAATATTAAGCTATTTAATTTATTCTATCACCATAGATTAAATTAAATATACATAACATATTATTACGATTATGCCATTAACTTCTTAAATAATTATTCTTCCTTTTATGGTGTGACCCTTTAGGTTCTCCATATTAAACCTAAGTTGTGAATAAATCAATTAGAACAATTCTAATCTTATTTAAATAAATAAATTAAACAATTAATTTATTTAAATAAATAATATTTATTCTACAATAGGATAAGCCTCCCTAGCGATCAACGACTTTCCGGATAATATAGATTTCAACATTAATCATAAAAGAACCTTTGAGTAAATAGTTACCATACAATTCAATCCTTCCACCATACAATGTCCCAATTAAATATAAGACATGGAATTACTCACAAGTCTTATTTTATTTAATTATATGTATTTCGATTCTTAAATGCATAACTCCAAATAATGCAAATTAGAAACTCCTTTCTAATTTCATTACTTTATGCCAAGGACTACTGGGTTGTCATTTATCGAATCACATTGGACATTTCTCTTCTTTATTAGAAGTGGTAGATTCTTTATTGATCATACATTATCTCCATGTACAACTTATTATACCCAAGCATACCTTTGATATACCCTAAGGGTCTTAAGGAATAAGTCAAAGTATAACTCATCATACACAAGATACTATGATGATCTCAAGTCCAAGGATTACTTGTACTACTATCACTACAGAATTCCTATTGACAGCAAATAAAACTCCATTAGGTATTCCTTAGCGAGCCACGTTCAATGAACTTATTCTCTAATAAGCACCTACATACTTGCTTTAGTGTCTCCACACAAAAATGATCATGAGATCAATCATCCTCATCCAATGAGCAAAGCAACGTATGTACCAATCTATTCTTGGATTCACTAATCCCCAATTTAGTAATCCAATGATTGGGAACTATTTTAGTTTTTAAAGCTTTCTAAAATTTAGATCTCATTAGAATGATCATCATCATTATTCTAAAAGCATTGCTTAAAACTATGGGTTTATCACATATTATAAAACAGCATCATGTAGATAATTAAAAGCCTTTAATAAATTAATACTTTTTATTAATAAATGAATAAGATTGTTACAAAGTATATGCTTTATCATCAAACATGATTGGCTTGTGTGCATACTACTTTCAATCTCCCACTTGCACTAAAGCCAATCGTCATGGTATCTTATACTCTTCTTCTCTAAGTGACGATTATCCTGCTGTTGGATAAGCTTTAGTTATTGGATGTGTAATGTTGTTCATGAGAGTCCACTATCTCTATAGTGATTTCCCATCTTTCAATGATTCTAATAATCAAATGAAAGTGCCACAACACATGTTTAGATCCAAGATGAGACTTAGGAACTATTCCTAGTTACGTAATGAACTTTTAATCCAAACAATCAACTTGCGACTTTATTTATAGCTATATACTTTGTCTTTATCACTAAACCAAAGAACTCTTTCTTTGTTTGGAACCTTTCGATTCAACGCACCAATTGCTCAAGGTAACCCTTTACCTTAAAGTGGATTTTTCTCATAAATTGGTCTGCATCTGAAAAAATTTGAGTCTGTTAAGCCCTCTAGTTTTAATTTAGACCCACCATAAATATGATCACATCCTTAGTGCCGGTTAATCACTTTAAGATGTTTTTCACTGACTCACAGTGAACTTCTCTAGAATATGACTGATCAACATCAAGTCTCGTACATTTCATTGCATACATGATAGTCACTCATGCGACCTCTCTTTTCAGGAGTCTGTGGGGACTATTAAGAGAGATACACTCCATAGCTCATCGACATGAGACATCTCTTGGAGTTTGCCATGCTAAACGACTTTAGCATCAAATGAATATACGTTCCTTGGGTTAAGTCGAGCATCCTCTTAAATCTATCTTTATAGATTTATATCCCCAATTAAGATACTCTTCCAAATCATTCATGGAGGATTGTTTAGACAACTTTATCTTTACTGATTGTAGCATTGGTATGTAATTCCTCATCCGTAGTATATCAACATATAATACTAGAAATTTCACGACGCTCCCCATCGACCCTTTTGTACACACTAGGTTCATTCTTATTTTGATAAAATCAAACTCTTTTGATTGCCTCATCAAAACGAATGTTCCATATTTGAAAACTTGCTTCAATCCATTTCTCCGAGTGTTTACAACACTTACCTCATCGTATGTAATCGGATCATCATCTTCTATTATGTGTACCTCATCATCATCATCTATGATGAATCCATACCTCCTGTATCTTCTGATACTATTCGAATTACGATTGATTGTGGTATAATAGAATCATCTACGAGGTTCCTCTTATTTGATTTATAGTGTTTTGTGGTTCTTGAACTCTTTAAGATCTATTATCCTCCCACTAGCCCCTTCAATAATAAACACATTTATCTTAGAAGCGTGTTTATAACAAACACCTTTTGCTAAGTAGGATTATAGAACATATACCCTAAACTTACTTTAGGATGTCCCACAAATCTGTACATGTCAAATCTTGTCTCAAGCTTATCTTTTTGAAACCTTTTCACATAAGTTGGACAACCCCTTATCTTAACATACTTAAGATTAGGAATCCTCCCCGTCCATAACTTTTATGGAGTCTTGGAATTGGATTTTGAGGTTACCTTTTAAAGTAGATATGTAGCCATTTCTGGGACATGATCCTGAAAGGATCTTTGGAATGTCGGTAAAATCATTATGGACCGCATCTATGTCCAACAAGGTACGATTTTTCATTCAAATACATCAATCAATTATTGCGTATCAGGAGGCGTCCATTATGAAAAAACCATTTGAGATGATCTAGAAACTTATTGCATAAGTATTTATTCCTTGATCTAATCAAAGAATCTTAATACTTTGTCAATTTGTTTAACTTCAGAATTCTTTGAACCTTTCAAATAATTCATACTTGTATTTCAAAGAAATACACACATTCAACTCTTTGAATGATCATCTCCTTTTCTTATACTAATTTGTTCAATATGCAAAATTATTTTCATGTAAGTCAAGTATACAAAATTTATTAAGTAATATTCCAGTTCTATACAAAACATTATTATTATAAATAGAACAACAATTGTTCTTAATTATAATACCAAAGATTTCATTGTCCAACAATAAAATGGAAATAATATTTTAACAAGAATCTGGAATACAATAACAACTTATTGACTTAATAGATTTTCCGTAGTATTTAACTAAACTATAAGTTTCTATAGCTAATGCAGTAACCTTTGCTTCATTTTCCACACATAGGATTACTTATATTTGTTTAGCTTTCTACTTCTTCTTGGTCCATTCATAAATCTATATTTATGATAACCAAAGTCGGTATCCAATACCCAAGTAGAACCTTGACTTAAAGAAAAATTTATTTTAAATCATGAACAAATTTGTATTTGTAATCGAAACTTCACTAAGCTTCTTTGGTTAGCCTCTGCAAGATGCTTCTCGCAGTTTCTTTCCAGTGTCCAGGCTTATTGCAGTGGAAGCAAACTCCTTTGCTATCTATATCAGTTTTGTTCTTATTATCCTTTGTTTACGCCTTTCTATTTACCTTCTTTGAATCGTTCTTCTTTTTTCGGGAAGATCCTTTGGCCCCTACCAAGAAGACTTGATCTTTCTTGGTTGGAAAGTGACTCTCAACATTTTTCAACATGTTAAGCAAATCAAATGAGGTGATATCTAGCTTGTTCATATGAAAAATTCACAACAATTATGAAAGGAGTCCGGAGTGAGTGCAATATCAAATCTTGGCTCAACTCCCCATCCATGACAAAACCCGTTGTCTAACTGCTCAATCAAATTGATCATGTTTAGAACTTTTTATGCATCTATTATAGTGCCATTGGCCATTCTAGATCGGAAGAGCTCCTTAGATATCGATATCTATCGGTCCCCACTTTCTACTCACCATCAACTACTTGATGTGCGGGAATATAGTAGTAGCATCCATAGTTTCATCTTGCCGATTTGAAGCTCGTTACTCATGGATGCGAGCATGATGCATCGAGCCAATCATGCATCATCTTGCCACTTTTTAAAAGTAGCAATCTCTTCCTCGGAGGCATTATCCGCAACCATTGCGAGGGATAGGCGTATTAAGGACATAAGATAGCTTTTCGACTATGAGAACTATTCTCAAATTCCTTAACCAATCCGATTTAATTGATTACGATTAATTTAGCATTTAATATGCTACGCAGTGATAGTAATTTTAGACATTGTAAAATTACGTAAATGAATTTGTAATTAACAACATTTTAACATACATTCTTTTATTAATTACCAAAATAATTTAGGTCTTGTTTTAAATTGGTATCTCCCACTATTTTCTTCAAACTATATTACCTCACTTATATAGTTCGGCAAAATCTAATTAAAGATTTGCTAGTGAGAATAAGGATCCCATTTCAAATGTATATAGCCTTGTGGTGACACAACAAAAACTATATATAAATAAATAGGTAGACAACTTTTGTCAATTACATCAACTATCTGACTCCTTTTCTTTTGCCTCTTAGATTATTTTGATCAAGTGGTGGCACATCCGAATCAAAATTATCCAAGTTAAGTCCGACCTAGCACTCCATATATTCAAAAAGAAAATATCATCCTTGTGGTGACACAACAAAACAATATTGTTCAATTTTCTTTATAAGCATCAAATGTGATAAATTAACATCTTAAATACTTAATACTTGCCTTGTGGTGACACAACAAACTCATATTAAATATTTAATACTCTATTAATTTTATCATGCTAGAAAAGCGACGTTCGATATTCCAAATATCTTTGAACGCTTAGGACTTAATATAAAAATTGAGGGTTTGTTATTAATTTGTCTCATCTTGTTTAGCGCATTACATTTATATATATATATATAAATACGCGTCGTATTAATAAACATGCGAAGCATGTTTGCATAATATATAATATATATAGTATAAGCATGCACATATAGAATACTATATTCTACCTGGATTGATTATGGACTTTATTCTAGTTTGGTTCACTAGAGCCACCAAGTGAACCAAAAGGTCAAACATAGGGGTGCAAGAAATAATATTTAAATATAACTATTACATTTAAATCTGGGCTCCATTAAAAACGGGTCTTCAAGCGCTCCTTGCTCCTTGATCTCCAATTTTTCAAAATTAATTCTAACTATTCCTATTACAAAACTATTTAAAATAAATAGAAACCTTGATCAGCAGTCAAGGGGAAGTACATAGGAGGAAGATAGAATTTACATTAAGAAAAATTAGAGAAGACGAGGTACGCAGACCCCATTTAATAAAACCCATACATTCATGCATCCAACTAAAATAAAATCCAATCACATTGGTCAATAGTCCATAATCAATCCCATTTATTATCATACACATCACCATATGCATCAATAAATAACATTCATCTTATGAATAATAAACATTTAATATATATATTGATATCATTTAATGGGCAAATTTAGTTAGTATAAAATCTAATTTTGAATCAAAATAAACTCCTTTATTTTAATCCAAATTTAAATTAAAATAAAACTATTTTATTTTAATTTATCCAATTTTGAATAAAATAAACTATTTTATTTTAATCAAAATTTTAATCAAAATAAACTCCTTTATTTTAATTAATTATGGAATCCAATTCCATATATATAAAAAAAAAAATCTTTAATTAAAATAAACTCTTTTATTTTAATTAATTATGAATCCAATTCCATGTAAAAAAAAATCTTTTATTAAAGGAAACACGAAATTTTCTTTCCTATTCACAAATAAACTCCTTTAATTTGAATAATATGAAATCATATTTCATATCTAAATAAACTCCTTTATTTAAGGAAACATGGATTCTCTTTCCTATTCACAAATAAACTCTTTTATTTTGAATAATATGAAATCTTATTTCATATCTAAACAAACTTCTTTATTTAAGGAAAGATGGATTTACTTCCCTATTCACAAATAAACTCCTTTATTTTAGGAAAAATAAAATCCAATTTCAACTCCAATTAGTTATTATGGAATCCAATTCCAACTCTAATTAGTTAGAATGAAATTCTAATTTTAAAATTAAAATAAATCTTCTTATTTTAATATTAAAATAAACTTTTATTTTAAAATTAAAATAAACCTTTTATTTTAATTATAAAATTATTGAGAATAATATATATATATATATATAAACCGTAATATATATATAAATATATATATATATATATATTATATAAACCGTGTTTTTTTTTATTTATCCCTTATAAATGATCCGTCTTTTATTCACTTGCTAAAACCGTGAATGTATTGGATTTCCAAAATACACTTCTTGTCTTTGCGTGATTTTATTTTATTGACCAAAAAAAAAAATTGATTGCCTTGTTTCGGTTTACTTTGCTAACAAATATTATATATATATATATATATATATATATATATATATAACATAACAACAGGCGTTGTTGTTGTTGTTTTTTTTTTTTTTTTTGCCGTCCCACGTGATTTTCATGTAATCATATTACATCACCGCCATAAGCTTGCTTTTTTTTTTGAATTTGCGATAGAGTCACTTTTTTTTTTTTTTTTTACAAAATTATGCCCAATTAAATTGTTCTAAACACATATCAATATATAAATTAAAACAATTAATAATTAGCATAAAGGTTTGGCTCGATGCCACCGTTAGGTTTGTAATATTCATGTGCTTGCAATCAAATTGCAAAAAATAATGCCAAGCGTGTAAAAATCGAGTTTAAAATTTACAAACCATATACCCGGATCACCCTTTATGCATAATTATTAATTAAACGAAAAGATAAAGAATAAAATCATACCCTTGAAGATCGAGCTTCCTCAGGTACAAGTTCACCTCCAAATCCTTTCGCGTTCAACTTGAATCCACCGGGTTTGGTTCCTTCCTTTGATCAACATTAGCCACCCAAGTGTTTGGCCTCTAGAGGTGATCCACCAAGGAAGAAAAAAATTCAAGAAGAAGGGTGGTTGGCTAAACCCTAGTTTTCTATCTCTATAGAAAAGGTGTACTCTCCCAACAATTGAAATTATGTCGTTGTAAAAGTCAACAACCCCTACACCCATAATAAGACTCCTCTTATTTATTGATGTGGGCAACCCTCCTTAACAATTAAGAAATTGGGTTTTATTTAATTAATTAAATTCTTTTAATTAATTAAGCTCCCTAATCTTATTAGGGATAATTAATTAAACTCCTTTAACTAATTTTCCTTCCTAATCCAATTAGGAATAAAAGAGAGTACTTATAATAAATTAATTTCTAAACTCTTTTAGAAATTAAAATAATAATAATTGTAATAATATTAATAAGACTCCTCTTATTAATTTATATTTAATATTTCTAAAATATTAAATAATAAATATTAAGCTATTTAATTTATTCTATCACCATAGATTAAATTAAATATACATAACATATTATTACGATTATGCCATTAACTTCTTAAATAATTATTCTTCCTTTTATGGTGTGACCCTTTAGGTTCTCCATATTAAACCTAGGTTGTGAATATATCAATTAGAACAATTCTAATCTTATTTAAATAAATAAATTAAACAATTAATTTATTTAAATAAATAATATTTATTCTACAATAGGGATAAGCCTCCCTAGCGATCAACGCGACTTTCCGGATAATATAGATTTCAACATTAATCATAAAAGAACCTTTGAGTAAATAGTTACTGCATAAATTCAATCCTTCCACCATACAATGTCCCAATTAAATATAAGACATGGAATTCTTTGTCAAGTCTTATTTTATTTAATTATATGTATTTCGATTCTTAAATGCACAACTCAAATAATGCAAATTAGAAACTCCTTTCTAATTTCATTCTCTTAACTTAACCAAGGACTACTTTGGGTTGTCATTTATCGAATCACATAGGACATTTCTTCTTTTTTATTAGAAGTGGTAGATTCTTTATTGATCATACATTATCTCCATGTACAACTTATTATACCCAAGCATACCCTTTGATATACCCTAAGGGTCTTAAGGAATAAGTCAAAGTATAACTCATCATACACAAGATACTATGATGATCTCAAGTCCAAGGATTACTTGTCTACTATCACTACTGAGAATTCCTATTGACAGTGCAAATAAAACTCCATTAGGTATTCCTTAGCGAGCCACGTTCAGTGAACTTATTCTCTAATAAGCACCTACATACTTGCTTTAATGTCTCCACACAAATGATCATGAGATCAATCATCCTCATCCAATGAGCAAAAAACGTATGTACCAATCTATTCGGATTCACTAATCCCCAATTTAGTAATCCAATGATTGAGAACTATTTTAGTTTTTAAGCTTTCTAAGAATTTAGATCTCATTAGAATGATCATCATCATTATTCTAAAAGCATTGCTTAAAACTATGGGTTTATCACATATTATAAAACAGCATCATGTAGATAATTAAAAGCCTTTAATAAATTAATACTTTTTATTAATAAATGAATAAGATTGTTACAAAGTATATGCTTTATCATCAAACATGATTGGCTTGAGTGCATACTACTTTCACATATCTCTCATATTATTGATTCAATTATTGTCACAGTATCATCTGCATTATATTTATTATTATTAAATCAATAATTGAGACGACAAAGTTATTCATATTATTATTTGCAATATTGACAATGTCTAGAAGTTCTATCAAGGAGAGGTTTGGTCACCTAATTGCGCGCCAATAAGGAGAAATCCTTATCGGAAAGCCCCCTCTTTCCTGGAAACGACCTGGTTGTTAAATATTGTGAGTTATAATATTAATGATGAATAATTTGTGTTGATTAAAGATGAATTTGATAGTTCCATTGTGTTGGGATTATTAGTGTTAGTGGAAATCGACATCTATTCCGATGATAATTGATGTTTGGGGGTTATATTGATAAATCGGGTAATTTATCGGATAAATGAGCAATTAATTGCTACTAATTCACATGCTTATATAGCTATTTGTTCACATATGTGTACTATTGAATCACATTCTTGTACTATTAGGGGAGTTGGTGTAAGATTGGTAATACTTGCATGACTAAGTTAAAAATGGAGGTATAGTTGAAGGTACTATACTATAATTAATTTTTTCACATGATTATACTATTGAGTCACATGAATGAACTATTAATTCACATTACTTACTATTAGGGGAGGTGGTGCAAGTTTGTTAATACTTGCAGGACTAAATTAAAAATAAAGAAAAAGAAGAAGGTATTATACTGTAATATTTTGAGCCCCAAAACGTGCAATTATCGAAACTATATTTTTCTATAAATAGAAGCTCATTCTTCCTTCATTTCTCACCAATTCACAAAAGTTTTAGAGCAATTATTATAGAGAGAAATTATAGAGAGAAAGAAGAAGATAAATTTGCTACCTCACTATTTCCAAGATCCGGTTTTCTAAAGGTAAGGGTATTATTTCTTTCGTGTTCTTGAAGAGAACTATTGTTATTCCATCCCTTATTATTCTGTTGGAACATCCTGTCTATGCGAATTACGTATGACCTGGTTCCGTTATTTATTATTCTGTTGGAATAACTTGTCTATGCGAAGTACCGCATACATGGTGAAATTCTTCTGTCATTCCATTCTTTATCATTCTGTTGGAACATCCTGTTTGTGCTTTACGCATGACCTGGTTCCATTATTTATCATTCTGTTGGAACATCATGTATGTGCTTTACGCATGACGTGGTTCCGTTATTTATTATTCTGTTGGAACATCCTGTCTGTACGTTTACGCATGACCTGATTCCATTATTTATTATTCTGTTGGAATAACCGATCTATGCGGTCTATCGCATGCCTGGTGAATTCTTTTATTATTCCATTCTTTATTATACTCAGTTGGTTAAAGTTTTGGCTTTTATACTCCATGAAATTAGTGGAATATCCTTGATATTAGCGCTTCATCCAGTATCTTTTAATGGAAATATTCTTCTGAGCATTCTTGAATTTTACTCCACAAAGCAGTATTATGTTGACAATTTGGACGTTATCGGTTCCTGAATAAATTAATTCTTGAACTTGTTTTATTGAATTTTTATATCATTGTCATCATCCTCATGTTTATATTATGTTGAAAGTCATCTGTGGCCTGTGCATAGATGGAGTTGGTATGATTATGACCAGGGATTATTCGGTATAATTATGACCGTAATATTACAAATGATGTGGTAAAAGTCCTCATTGGCCTGTAGTGCATTGATGGACAGTTGTTGGCATGATCATGACCATTGATGAATACACGAATATCCTTGGCCCGTAGTGCATGGATAATTTGTGGTCGTGATACTAATGAATATCCTTGGTCGTAGTGCAGGGATGATGTTGTTTATTTATTAAGCTGAGTCTCAGCGATAAAAGTGATGAAAAACCTTTTAAATCATAGAAGATAGTAGATTTTATTCTCTACTTGACTCTTCTAATGGATTAATTGTTCCGCTGCAGTTAAACTTGATGTTTATTATATTTTATCAGTTTAACACTGTTGAAGGCTAATGATAATTTATTCTGCATTATCTTAGTCATAATATTTCTTACTGGGCTAGTTGAGCTCACCCTTTCTTTCACTGTTCTCTTCAGGAAATGAGAACGTAGCTGGGACTAGTCGGGGAATAGAGTGACAGTCCAGATGATAGCATTAGTAGTCCTCACTATTCTATTAAATAGTGTTACACTAAATGTAATGAGGACACCACTGAGTGTGGATATTGTCTAGATGACAATATTCTTATTAAAACTCTTAGATTATGTTTTGTCGTATTTTACACGACTGTTGTATAATAAAGTTGTATTTGATTTTTGTACCATGTATTTGGCGACTCAAGATGGGTGATGTATACCTGTTTTGGGGGCGACACAGTTGGTATTAAAGCTTAGGGATATGATCCCTGGCAGAGATGTGAGACAAGGACTAGGAGGGGAGAGACGGGGAATTCCTTCACTAGTATGACCTACCTAAGTTTATTTGGTATTTATTTGGTCGGTCAGAGTATAGGGATAATATGTGACATGTCAATTAACCCTTGTTTTGTGGCAATATTTGAAAATGGCATCCGAGAATGTTGAGAATAGCAATGGAGCACAGGAGACCGTTGAGTCTCCACAGATCAATAATCAGGATAATGTGCATCAGGAAGGCGACAATCCTCATGCAAACAACAACACTGAGCAAATGATGAACGATGGAATGTTCAGAGGCTTTATGCAATTCATGCAACATCAGGCGAGAGTGGCTCCGGTCCAAAATGTAGGTGGAAACACTGGAAACTCTCGGACGGTCACCGCTAAACAGTTCAAGGAGCTGGGACCACCGGAGTTTATTGGAGAGCCAAATCCACTTAAGGCGGAAGCGTGGATAAAGCAGATCACGAAGATATTTGATATTTTGGGATGCTCCGAGGAGCAAAAGGTTCCATTTGCCACCTTTATGTTGCAAGGAGAGAGGCGACATCGGGTGGGAATCGAGAAGCGTACTCAACTTCAAGCTTCAAGATGTCTTGGGAGAAGTTTCAAGAACTATTCAACGACAAGTACTTTCCGAAAGTATTCGTCACATGAAAGAGGTAGAGTTCATCAAGTTGGAGCAGAACAATATGATCGTATCACAGTACGAAGCTAAGTTTGCCGAGTTGTCCTGGTTTGCGTCTCACTTAGTTGATAATGAGGACAGAATGACGCGGATGTTTCTAAGAGGTTTGAAACCCGAGATACGTTAATACTTAATTTCTAACAAACTGTGTTTGTATTCAGATGTTGTTAATAGGGCTAAGTTATTGGAGCGCGATAACAAGTCAACTCAACCAAGAGAAAGCAGCCAGCAAAATGATAATACCAGTGGTAACAGTCATCGAAGCGGTGACAACAAACGTAGAGGGAATCAACATGCCAGAAATGGTAACCACTTCGGTGGTAATCATGGCCAAGACAATAAGAATGGACATTTCAAGAAAAGGAGATTTAACAATGATGGAAAGACATCAGCACCAACACCTATTGTTAAGGAAGGAGAACGACCGCCTATCATATGCTTCAAATGCGGAGTGGAGGGACACATCAGTCCAAACTGCGCGATGCAGTCCAAAACGTGTTATAATTGTGGAAGAGAAGGTCACCTAGCCCGATTTTGTCATGCACCAAAGACAAGTCCAGCTGGGATGGAGGCACCAAAGGCCGTCCCAGAATAGTCAAAGCCGGTAGTTCAAGGGAGAGCGTTTGTCGTAACCTCCCAAAAAGCAAGGAACCCGAACGAGGTCATCACGGGTAAGCTTATCATAAACTCTAGCGAAGTCTATACCTTATTTGATACCGGTTCTACCCATTCTTTTATTTCTCCTACTTGCGCTCAACGTTTAAATTTGACTCCGGAGAAATTAGACTTTAACTTATCGGTTGAAACTCTATTGGGAGAAACCTTCATTACATCCACTGTTTATAAGTCTTGTTTGATTCAAATCGATAACCGCACGTTACCTGTCGATCTTATTTCTTTAAAAATACTTGCATTTGACGTGATTCTAGGGATTGATTGGTTAACTACTCATCATGCTAAAATTGATTGTTTTTGTAAGGTTGTTAGCTTTCATATTCCTAATCAACCTATTATGCGAATTCAAGCGACCAAATCATTGAAATCAATCACGGTCATCTCAAGCCATAAAGCTATTCGTTTATTGAAAAACGGATGTCAAGCTTTCTTAGCTCATGTCACATATTTAAACAAAAATACGTCAGATTTGAAAGATATTTCTATTGTTAATAATTTTCCTAACGTATTTCCTGAAGAACTTCCTGGCCTACCTGTGACGACCTGGAAAATCGGATCGTCCAGAATTTAGGTTTAAAGAATTAGTTATTAATAAAAGGAATTTTTATTAATATTATTATGTGCTATGTGTTTATTAATCGTTCTATAACCTAGGATGATTATTAATCGGGAGGATCCTGGCTATGAGCTAGTTTGAGTGAATAAGAATTTTCAAGACGAAAACGAAAGTTTTCCGAGAACAAAATATTTTCGGGGAAAAAGACGAAATAGGCACTATTCATCCGTTTCTGCTCGGAGATTTATTTTGAAATTCTGAGAAGTTATAGATTACGTTTAATTTTGAGACGTGATGGAATATTTAATAATATTTCAGTTATGGAAAAAACGAAGTTTTCGCCTACGGACTCAAAACCTAAGGGTTAGAAAAAGTGAGTTCCGAGAATTTAATGATCACGTATAATAATTAGGGTTATTATGCGTAAGAGATACGAGTATGATACTAGTTATTATACGAATATAGTACGAAAATTATTACTACAGATAATACTGAATATCGCATTTAACCGTATAATGAAGAAAATACGAGAATACGAGAATGAGATGCGTAGAATACGATAAGTCTTAATGAACTTTGAGTTCATGGACTTTGTAGAATCTAATTGGACTTGGATTATGTCAAGCCCAACGCTTTGTGAAATCAAGCCCAAGATAGGCCCAATAAGAATTAGGGTTAAGGCCCAAACCAAGAAAAGAAACCGCGGATCGAACGGATGGGTAAAACCAATGGGGCAACCCATGGGGTGACCCATGGGCATGTGGGGCGGCTATTTGGCCACCAAGTAAGGGTGGTGGCCAAGTAAACTTGGTGGCTAAGTTGTGGGAGGAGGTGGGAATAGTAAGGAGGTGGGGGCAAAATGACTAAAATACCCTTAGCTTTGAAAATCTATAAATAGTAAGCTTATTTCATTTGTTTTGAGATTTTGAAAATCCCACACTTGAGAGAGAAAGAGAGAGAGAGAGAGAGAGAGAGAGCTCGGATGAAGAGGAGAAGGAAGTGCGTGAGCATGAATGCTCAGATCAAAAGTGATCGTGAAATAGAAAAGTTTGCAAATCGCTTCAACTTTGTTCAATGGGAGAAAAATAAGAAGAAGAGGTAATCTAAAACCTAGATTCTAATAGATTTTTCTTTAAGTTTTCTATGTTAAAACATAACTTAATGAAGATAAGAAGTCGATAAGGTTAGAGATGATTTCATATGGTTGAAATCATGAGAAAAGAAGAAATAATAAATTAGAAGTTTAGTTTGTAAATTTCTTAAGGAAGTAAAAGATTCGTAGCGAATTAGAACGATCCGAGTGGATTATATGAATAAGTAGGTTAAATAAGTAAGGAATAATGTTCTATAATATCAAATTCCAATAAAAAGTGGAATCGTAATCCAAAATATCGATTAAAATGAAGAACGAACGAAGAACACGAAGAACACGCGAAGAACACGAAGAACGTTGTTGATGGACAAATTTAAAACCATCGTAGGATAATTGTTGTTGATGGACAAGTTTAAAACCATCGTGTATAAGTTAGTTGCTTCTTGCTTGGTTAGGAACGGTAGAAACATTCATGAAGAACGGATTAAAACTTAGTTATAACGAAGTTATGGCGAAACTTTCATAAAAGACAAACCAGAATTAGAAAGTTAGTAAATGAACCCGAGTGGGTAGGGTTTCATAAGAAAGTAAGAGAACATAGAAAACGTGAGTCGTGGACTCAAGAACGAGCGAGTTCCGAGTTCGGATGACCGAATTACAGACGAACGAACGAAGAGCGTTAAAAACATAAAATGAACAAAGGGTGAAAATCAAGCCAATCGAATGGCACGTTAACAGATTCAGAACGAAGTTCTGTTCGAGGGGTATTGAAGTACGTAAGATAAGAAAGAGAATGGCTTTGGAATGACCTCGTTCCGAGTTATAACTAAGGAGTTATGAGATCGGGAAGTGAGCGTCTCAAAGAATTTATTTAACACTTAGAAAAATTTCTAGGGTTTTGTCTCGGCGCCGCAGCGCCGAATAGACTGTGAGAAGTGGCGCCGCAACACGAGCTCGGCCATAATCTTCTAGAGAGTGGCCATGGCATGAGAGAGATAACGAAGGACTTGGCGCCTAAAGACTGACCAGTGAATAGAGGAGAGAGAGTAGGTCGCGTCGCAAATGCGAGAGAGGAAGGAAGAACGCACTGCCGTAAGCGCCAAGCAGCAGAAGGCAATGCCCAGAAATGAGATTTTAAATGCTCAATTACTAGGGGATGTGCAAGAAAGAAATATGAAGGAACGTGAGGAATTGCTATGATTGTGATTCCTTAGACGTTGAGTGACGAGGGTAATGAATAACATTTCGATGTTATATCATGATAATGAGAGATAAGTGTGAAGCGTATAGACGCTGTGAATGCAACGTTGTTGCAATGGATGAGCGATCTTAGCATACAACGATCAGTATGGCTTCGACACTAAGAATGAGTAATGAACATGGGGTTCATGTAATGGATAACGAAAGTATTTAATAAGTTATGAATTATTAAGAAAGCCGTAATGAACAGTATTAAGATTAATGAAAGCCGAATATGAGTCAGATAAGAATATAAATCATCCAAGATGATGAATGTATGAGTAAGACATCTCCGTATGTCACAAAGCCATAAACTGGTAAAGGAAGTTAGTCGCGTAAACTTATATTGCAAGAACGCGAACCTTAAGAAGTAAAGTTAATTAAATCAATGAGTTAGTTCAATATATGACTAATTGGTGTTTATGTTTTCTCCTTATGTGTGATATAGGAATTGAAATGAGCAGTTCAGCGTAAGCTGTAGCTGGGCATAAGGCAAGTTTCCTAACTTCATTCATATTACATGAATGCTAGTTTATTAAACTTCTCAGATGTTGTACTTGAGAAGTTCTGTCTATGTGCGAATGTGCGATATTTGTACAATGTGGTAGAACGTATGAGGCCTTGAGCCACAATTTGAACACTTCAGTGTTTCTATGATATGAATTGTTCTGTGATTGAGTCGTTCAATACAAGTATGTTCTGTTTATACATGAACCGTTATTGTTAAGTATGTGCTAATGATTCTAGCCAGACAGGATGTGTATGAAAAAGGTAGAGGGACGAAAGTATTTCAAAGCGAAAATAATTGATATTTTAAGATGACAGGAATCGAGACTATTCCTATTATTCCAGCTGCTTCATAACCTTTGTTCGGTTATCGAAGTTCTAAAGAAATGTTTTAATTCTGAAGTTGTTTGTTCAAATGTTATGACTTGCTGGGCAATTGAATGCTCACTCTTGCTTTAAATGAAAAACAATTTTCAGCGAACAAGGTTAGAAGAACTTAAGGATCCCGTAAAATTAGTCGACGGTATCCGGATGCGCATTACCATTCAGAAAGTGAATGAGCGAGAAGATCAAGTGAAGACTTGTAATGTAGAAAGATAAAAACCTAACTATAGACTAGTTTAATGAACTATTATGTATCCTTGGTGGCGGATAAAAGTCACTATTGTAAGATGAAATGAATAATGTAATTATCATTATTTGTAATAAAAAGAGTCATAAGGTTCCGTAACACAGGATATGAGAGTGTATGTTGTTATATTTCAAAGATATAATGATGTATGTTGGATGAATGATGTACTGCGTGACGTCACGGAATCCGAAAGTGTGAAGATAGACCCGATTTGAGGCGTTACTTACCCCAGGCGTGAGATTGAATTTTTTATCGACCTTGAACCCGGTACAAAACCCATTTCCAAAGCCCCATATCGAATGGCTCCTATTGAACTTCAGGAGTTAAAGACCCAAATGCAGGAATTGTTAGACATCGGTTTTATTCGTCCTAGTACGTCTCCTTGGGGTGCTCCAGTTCTATTCGTGAAGAAAGATGGAAGTATGCGCCTTTGTATTGATTATCGGGAGTTGAATCATGTCACCATCAAAAAAAGGAACCCATTGCCTCGCATTGATGACCTATTTAACCAGTTGCAAGGCGCCAAATTCTTTTCAAAGATTGATCTTCGTTCCAGATATCATCAGTTGAAGATTAAAACTGATGACATTCCAAAGACTGCTTTCAGAACTCGATACGGGCATTATGAATTCTTAGTCATGTCTTTTGGGTTGACTAATGCTCCTGCTGCCTTCATGGATATGATGAACAGAGTATTAAAGGAATATTTGGATCACTTTGTGGTCGTCTTTTTTGATGACATCCTCATATACTCCAAAACCCGTGAAGACCATGAGCAACACTTGAGGCTGATACTAAAAAAGCTCCGAGAAAACAAGCTATATGCCAAGTTGAAGAAATACGAGTTCTGGCTTGAGGAAGTTGCATTCCTTGGGCACGTGATATCAAATCATGGGATATCTATTGACCCGGCAAAGATTGAAGCAATTCAAAGCTGGGAGCAACCTAAATCAGTGACCGAAATACGTAGCTTTCTCGGCTTAGCTGGTTATTATCGGAGATTCATAGAAGGGTTTTCTCGAATCGCTATTCCATTAACTCAGCTGACTCAAAAAGATACAAAATTCGGTTGGAGCGAGGAATGTGAGAAAAGTTTTCAAGAACTCAAGAGGAGATCGATTTCAAAGACTGCTCGACAATACCATCTGGCTCGGAGGGATTTGTCATCTACAGTGATGCTTCAGGCAAAGGGTGAGGATGTGTTCTCATGCAACATGGGAAAATCATAGTCTATGCCTCACGATAACTCAAAGAATATGAGAGGAATTATTCTACTCATGATCTAGAGTTGGCAGCAGTCGTTTTTTCGCTTAAGATTTGGAGACATTACCTGTATGGAGAGAAGGTGGAGATCTATACAGATCATAAAAGCCTCAAATATTTCTTCACTCAAAAGGAACTCAACATGCGGCAATGACGATGGCTTGAGTTGTTGAAAGATTACGAGCATACCATTCAATACCATCCTGGAAAAGCAAACGTAGTAGCTGATGCATTGAGTAGAAGATCATATGCGGGTACAAGTGTATTATTGTCAACGCAAATGCCCATTTTGTATGACTTACAAAGGATGGAGATAGAGTTAAAGACTCCAGGGACCCATGTGACGATGGCGAATATACGAGTAGAATCGACTTTAATCGATAAAGTTAAAGTTGCTCAAGCTACAGACCTGGAGCTAATGCGTATGAGGAAGAAAGTGCAAGAAGGTGCTATGCCGAAAATAAGAATCGATGAAGAAGGAATACTTCGAGTTAACTCCAGACTTTGTGTTCCTAACAACCCTGATTTAAAGTATAAAATCATAATGGAGGCGCACAACACACCGTTTTCAATCCATCCTGGGAGTACCAAAATGTATCGTGATCTTCGACATACATTTTGGTGGAGCAATATGAAGAGAGAGATAGCAGAGTTTATCTCAAGGTGTTTAACTTGTCAAAGAGTCAAGGCGGAGCATCAAGTACCAAAAGGTCCATTACAACCACTTAAAATTCCAAAATGGAAGTGGGAGCACATTACAATGGATTTCGTTACTGGTCTTCCCAAGGTTTCTCAAGGCATAGATGCAATTTGGGTCATTGTTGATAGATTGACCAAGTCTGCTCATTTCCTACCTATCGAGAAACTTATACACTAGAACGTCTTGCTCAGTATGTACAATAATGAGATTGTAAGGATCGCATGGTATCTTAGATCCATAGTTTCGATCGAGACCCAAGATTCACTTCAAGATTTTGGGTTAGTTTACAAAAAAGCTATGG
This sequence comes from Panax quinquefolius, assembly GCA_020205615.1. Taxonomy (NCBI): domain Eukaryota; kingdom Viridiplantae; phylum Streptophyta; class Magnoliopsida; order Apiales; family Araliaceae; genus Panax; species Panax quinquefolius. The sequence goes on from CM035162.1 coordinate 97,176,866, forward strand.
GTACGGTTTACGATTTAGCTCAAAGATATCATCCTCGACGGACGAGCGATCGGAGAGGACTATTCAAACTCTTGAAGATTTATTAAGACTCTGTGTCCTTGACTTCAAAGGAAGTTGGGACAAGTTCTTACCATTGGTGGAGTTTTCCTACAACAACAGTTATCAAGCAAGTATTGGCATGGCTCCATTTGAGGAATTGTACGGAAGAAAGTGTCGTTCTCCAGTATGCTGGGATGAGGTGGGTGAAGCAACGTTGTTGGGACCGGAGTTGGTACGTATGACTACGGAAAAGATTCAAACGATCCGACAACGTATAAAAACCTCACAAGATCGACAAAAGAGTTATGCTGATCTTCATCGAAAGGACGTGGAATTCGATATTGGAGATCATGTGTTGTTACGTGTTGATCCATGGAAGGGAGTTACGAGATTTGGAAAGAGAGGAAAGCTCAACCCTTGATTCATTGGCCCATTTTTAATCCTCGGTCGAGTAGGAACTGTGGCCTATAGACTCGCCTTACCACCAAGTATGTCTCGGTTCATTACGTTTTTCACATATCTATGTTACGTAAATATGTGAAAGACCCGAACCACATTATTGAATTAGAACCAGACGAGATAGAGGAAGATTTAACGTATGAAGAGTTACTTGTTAAAATCTTGGATAAGAAGGATCATATTCTACGCTCTAAAGTTATACCTCAAGTCAAAGTTTTGTAGAGAAACCACGATGTTGAGGAAATGACCTGGGAGTTAGAATCTGAAATGAAATCAAGGTATCCTCACCTCTTCGATATACCAGGTACGTACCCTAATTTCGAGGACAAAATTTCATAAGAAGGGGAGGTTGTAAGACCCCAACTTTTATAAATAAAGAATAATTTTCTCGAAATATATTTTTGAATATTATGGTGTGGATTTGATATAAAGTTATAGTTGTGGGTAATATTTATAAATTTTGCAAAGTAAACAAGTGGTTATATAATATTCGATTGGTCGGGGAATATTCATTTTAACAGGGAATATTCGTACGACGGCACAATCATTGGTGGACCCCACAACGGAAGTATTGTTGTAGTTAGAAAATGACAGAATTATCTTTTTATAAAAATAACGGCGAAAGTGTTACCGTTAAAACTATTGAACTACCCGGTAGTAAAAGTACAAGATGTCTGCTGTGGTGGCATAGTAACACACGGTATTGATTATTGATGCTTACGTGAGAAGTCACTCAGTTATACTCAATTATTGCTACAGTAATTGCTACATCATATCTCTCATATTATTGATTCAATTATTGTCACAGTATCATCTACATTATATTTATTATTATTAAATCAATAATTGAGACGACAAAGTTATTCATATTATTATTTGCAATATTGACAATGTCTAAAAGTTCTGTCAAGGAGAGGTTTGGTCACCTAATTGCGCGCCAATAAAGAGAAATCTTTATCGGAAAGCCCCCTCTTTCCTGGGAACGACCTGGTTGTTAAATATTGTGAGTTATAATATTAATAATGAATAAGTTGTGTTGATTAAAGATGAATTTGATAGTTCAATTGTGTTGGGATTATTAGTGTTAGTGGAAATCGACATCTATTCCGATGATAATTGATGTCTGGGGGTTATATTGATAAATCGGGTAATTTATCAGATAAATGAGCAATTAATTGTTGTGACGCCCGCAAAATAGGTATACATCACGCATCTTGAGTCGCCAAATACATGGTAAAAAAATCAAATACAACTTTATTATACAACAGTCGTGTAAAATACGACAAAACATAATCTAAGAGTTTTAATAAGAATATTGTCCTCTAGACAATATCCACACTCAATGGTGTCCTCATTAAATTTATTGTAACACTATTTAATAGAATAGTGAGGACTACTAATGCTATCATCTGGACCGTCACTCTGTTCCCCGACTAGTCCCAGCTACGTTCTCATTTCCTGAAGAGAACAGTGAAAGAAAGGGTGAGCTCAACTAGCCCAGTAAGAAGTATTATGACTAAGATAATGCAGAATAAATTATCATTAGCCTTCAACAGTGTTAAACTGATAAAATATAATAAACATCAAGTTTAACTGTAGCGGAACAAGCAATCCATTAGAAGAGTCAAGTAGAGAATAAAATCTAATATCTTCTATGATTTAAAAGGTTTTTCATCACTTTTATCGATGAGACTCAGCTTAATAAATAAACCACATCATCCCTGTACTACGGCCAAAGATATTCATTAGTATCACAACCACAAATTATCCATGCACTACAGGCCAAGTATATTCGTGTATTCATCAATGGTCATGATCATGCCAACAACTGTCCATCAATGTAGTACGGGCCAATGAGGACTTTTACCACATCATTTGTAACATTACGGTCATGATTATACCGAATAATCCCTGGTCATAATCATACCAAGTCCATCTATGGACTACAGGCCACAGATGACTTTCAACATAATATATACATGAGGATGATGACAATGATATAAGAATTCAAAAAAACAAGTTCAAGAGTTAATTTATCTAGGAACTGATAACGTCCAAATTGTCAACATGATACTGCTTTGTGGAGTAAAATTCAAGAATGCTCAGAAGAATATTTCCACGAAAAGATACTGGATGAAGCGCAAATATCAAGGATATTCCACTAATTTCATGGAGTATAAAAGCCAAAACTTTAACCAACTGAGTATAATAAAGAATGGAATAACAAAAGAATTCACCAGGTATTCGATAGACCACACAGACCGGTTATTCCAACAAAATAATAAATAATGGAACCAGGTCATGCGTAAACGCACAAACAAGATGTTCCAACAGAATAATAAATAACGGAACCAGGTCATGCGTAAAGCACAGACAGGATGTTCCAACAGAATGATAAATAATGGAACCAGGTCATGCGTAAAGCACAGACAGGATGTTCCAACAAAATGATAAAGAATGGAATAATGTAGAATTTCACCATGTATGCGGTATTTGCGATGTATGAGTTATTCCAATGTAATAATAAATAACGGAACCAGGTCATGCGTAAAGCACAGACAGGATGTTCCAACAGAATAATAAAGAATGAAATAACAATAGTTCTCTTCAAGAACACGAAAGAAATAATACCCCTTACCTTAGAAAAACTGGATACTGGAATAGTGACTTAGCAGACTTCTCTTCTTCTTTCTCTCTATAATAATTGCTCTAAAGCTTTTATGAATTGGTGAGAAATGAAGGAAAAATGAGCTTCTATTTATAAGAAAATATAGTTTCGATAATTGCACATTTTGGGGCTCAAAATATTACAGTATAATACCTTCCTCTTTTTCTTTATTTTTAATTTAGTCCTGCAAGTATTATTAATCTTGCACCAACTCCCCTAATAGTACAAGAATGTGATTCAATAGTACACACATGTAAAAAAATAGTTATATAAGCATGTGAATTAGTAGCAATTAATTGCTCATTTATCCGATAAATTACCCGATTTATCAATATAACCCTCAAACATCAATTATCATCGGAATAGATGTCGATTTTAACTAACATTAATAATCCCAACACAATGGAACTATCAAATTCATCTTTAATCAACACAACTTATTCATCATTAATATTATAGCTCATAATATTTAACAACCAGGTCGTTCCCAGGAAAGAGGGGACTTTCCGATAAGGATTTCTCCTTATTGGCGTGCAATTAGGTGACCAAACCTCTCCTTGACAGAACTTCTAGACATTGTCAATATTGCAAGTAATAATATGAATAACTTTGTCATCTCAATTATTGATTTAATAATAATAAATATAATGTAGATGATACTGTGACAATAATTGAATCAATAATATGAGAGATATGATGCGTAGAATTATCGTAGCAATAATTGAGTATAACTGAGTGACTTCTCACGTAAGCATCAATAATCAATACCGCAGTGTTACTATGCCACCACGAGTATTCTCGTACTTTTACTACTAGGGTAGTTCAATAGTTTTAACGGTAACACTTTCGTAGTTATTTTTATAAAAGATAATTACATTGTTTTCTAACTACGACAATACTTCCGTATGGGGGTCCACTAATGATTGTGCCGAGTCATTTAAATATTCCTGTTAAAATGAATATTCCCCACCAATCGAATATTATATAACCACTTGTTTACTTTGCAAAATTTATAAATATTACCCACAACTATAACATTATATCAAATCCACACCATAATATTCAAAAATATATTTCGAAAAAATTATTCTTTATTCATAAAATTTGGGGCCTTACAACCTCCCCTTCTTATGAAATTTCGTCCCCGAAATTAGGGTACGTACCAGGTATATCGAAGAGGTGAGGATACCTTGATTTCATTTCAGATTCTAACTCCCAGGTCATTTCCTCAACATCGTGGTTTCTCCACAAAACTTTGACTTGAGGTATAACTTTAGAGCGTAGAATATGATCCTTCTTATCCAAGATTTTAATAGGTAACTCTTCATACATTAAATCTTCCTCTATTTCATTTGATTCTAATTCAATAATGTGGTTCGGGTCTTTCACATATTTACGTAACATAGATATGTCAAAAATGTTATGAACACGAGACATACTTGGCGGTAAGGCGAGTCTATAGGCCACAGTTCCTACTCGATCAAGGATTAAAAATGGTCCAATGAATCGAGGGTTGAGCTTTCCACTCTTTCCAAATCTCTTAACTCCCTTCCATGGAGCAACACGTAACAACACATGATCTCCAATATCGAATTCCACGTCCTTTCGATGAAGATCAACATAACTCTTTTGTCGATCTTGTGAGGTTTTTATACGTTATCGGATTATTTGAATCTTTTCTGTAGTCATACGTACCAACTCCGGTCCCAACAACGTTGCTTCACCCACCTCATCCCAGCATACTAGAGAACGACACTTTATTCAATACAACGCCTCAAATGGAGCCATGCCAATACTTGCTTGATAACTGTTGTTGTAGGAAAACTCCACCAATGGTAAGAACTTATCCTAACTTCCTTTGAATTCAAGGACACAGAGTCTTAAGAAATCTTCAAGAGTTTGAATAGTCCTCTCCGACTGCCCGTCCGTCAGAGGATTATATGCTGAGCAAAATTGTAAATTCGTGCCCATAGTTTTTTGCAAACTAACTCAAAATCTTGAAGTGAATCTTGGGTCTCGATCAGAAACTATGGATACCGGCATACCATGCAGTCTTACAATCTCATTTATGTACATACGAGCAAGACGTTCAAGTGTATAAGTTTCTCGTATAGGTAGGAAATGAGCAGACTTGGTCAATCTATCAACAATGACCCAAATTGCATCTATGTCGAGAGAAACCTTGGGAAGACCAATGAACGAAATCCATGGTAATGTGCTCCCACTTCCATTCTGGAATTTCAAGTGGTTGCAATGGGCCTTTTGGTACTTGATGCTCACGCCGACTCGTTGACAAGTTAAACACCTTGAGATAAACTCGCTATCTCTCTCTTCATATTGCTCCACCAAAATGTATGTCAAGATCACGATAAATTTTGGTACTCCTGTGATGGATTGCAAACGGTGTGTTGTGCGCCTCCATCATGATTTTATACTTTAAATCGTGGTTGTTAGGAACACAAAGTCCGAGTTGACTTGAAGTATTCCTTCTTCATTGATTCTTGCTTAAGCGCAGCACCTTCTTGCACTTTCTTCCTCATACACATCGCCTCCAGTGTCCGTAGCTTGAGCGACTTTAACTTTATCGATTAAAGCCTGCTCTACTCAGTATATTTGCCATCATCACATGGGTCCTTGGAGTCTTTAACTCTATCTCCATCCTTTGTAAGTCATATAAAATGGGCCTTTGTGTTGACAATAATGCACTCGTATCCGCATATGATCTTCTACTCAATGCATCAACTACTACGTTCGCTTTTCAAGGATGGTATTGAATGGTATGATCGTAATCTTTCAACAACTCAAGCCATCGTCGTTGCCGCATGTTGAGTTCCTTTTTGAGTGAAGAAATATTTGAGGCTTTTATGATCCGTATAGATCTCCACCTTCTCTCCATACAGGTAATGCCTCCAAATCTTAAGCGCAAAAACGACTGCTGCCAACTCTACATCATGAGTAGGATAATTCCTCTCATATTCTTTGAGTTATCGTGAGGCATAGGCTATGACTTTTCCATGTTGCATGAGAACACATCCTAACCATTTGCCTGAAGCATCATTGTAGATGACAAATCCCTCCGAGCCAGATGGTATTGTCGTAACAGTCTTTGAAATGAGTCTCCTCTTGAGTTCTTGAAAACTCTTCTCACATTCCTCGCTCCAACCGAATTTTGTATCTTTTCGAGTCAGCTGAGTTAATGGAGTAGCGATTCGAGAAAACCCTTCTACGAATCTCCGATAATAACCAGCTAAGCCGGAAAAGCTACGTACTACGGTCACTGATTTAGGTTGCTCCCAGCTTTAAATTGCTTCCATCTTTACCGGGTCAACAGATATGCCATGATTTGATATCATGTGCCCAAGGAATGCAACTTCCTCATGCCAGAACTCGCATTTCTTCAACTTGGCATATATCTTGTTTTCACGAAGCTTTTGGAGTATCAGCCTTAAGTGTTGTTCATGGTCTTCATGGGTTTTGGAGTATATGAGGATGTCATCAATAAAGACGACCACAAAGTGAACTAATATTCCTTGAATACTCGGTTCATCATATCCATGAAGGCAGCAGGAGCATTAGTCAATCCAAAAGACATGACTAAGAATTCATAATGCCCGCATCGAAGTTCTCGAAGCTTTGGAATGTCATCAGTTTTAATCTTCAACTGATGATATCCGGAACGAAGATCAATCTTTGAAAAGAATTTAGCGCCTTACAACTGGTCAAACAGGTCATCAATGCAAGGCAATGGGTACCTATTTTTGATGGTGACATGATTCAACTCCCGATAATCAATACAAAGTCGCATACTTCCATCTTTCTTCTTTACGAATAGAATAGGAGCACCCCAAGGAGACGTACTAGACGAATGAAACCGATGTCTAATAATTCCTGCAATTGGGTCTTTAACTCCTGAAGTTCAATAGGAGCCATTCGATATGGGGCTTTGGAAATGGGTTTTGTACCGGGTTCAAGGTCGATAAAAAATTCAATTTCACGATCTGGGGGTAGGCCAGGAAGTTCTTCAGGAAATACGTCAAGAAATTTATTAACAATAGAAATATCTTTCAAATTTGACGTATTTTTGTTTAAATCTGTGACATGAGCTAAGAAAGCTTGACATCCGTTTTTTAATAAACGAATAGCTTTATGGCTTGAGGTGACCGTGATTGATTTTAATGGTTTGGTCGCTTGAATTCGCATAATAGGTTGATTAGAAATATGAAAGCTAACAACCTTACGAAAATAATCAATTTTAGCATGATGAATAGTTAACCAATCAATCCCTAGAATCACGTCAAATGCAAGTATTTTTAAAGAAATAAGATCGACAGGTAACGTGCGGTTACCGATTTTAATCAAACAGCACTTATAAACAGTGGATGTAATGAAAGTTTCTCCCAACGGAGTTTCAACCGATAAGTCAAAGTCTAATTTCTCCGGAGTCAAATTTAAACGTTGAGCGCAAGTAGGAGAAATAAAAGAATGGGTAGAACCGGTATCAAATAAGGTATAGACTTCGCTAGATTTTATGATAAGCTTACCCGTGATGACCTAGTTCGAGTTCCTTACTTTCTGGGAGGTTACGACAAACGTTCTCACTTGAACTACCGGCTTGGACTTTTTTGGGACGGCCTTTGGTGCCTCCATCCCAACTGCACTTGTCTTTGGTGCACGACAAAATCGGGCTAAGTGACCTTCTCTTCCACAATTATAACACGCTTTGGACTGCATCGCGCAGTTTGGACTGATATGTCCCTCCCCTCCGCATTTGAAGCATGTGATAGGTGGTCGTTCTTCTTCCTTAACAACGAGTGCTGGTGCTGACGTCTTTCCATCATTGTTGAATCTCCTTTTCGTGAAATGTCCATTTTTACTGTCTTGGCCATGATTACCACCGAAGTGGTTACCATTTCTGGCATGTTGATTCCCACCACGTTTGTTGTCACCGCTTCGATGACTGCTACCACTAGTATTATCATTTTGCTGACTGCTTTCTCTTGGTTGAGTTGACTCGTTATCGCGCTCCAAAAACTGAGCCCTATTAACAACATCTGAATACAAACACAGTTTATGAGAAATTAGATATTGACGTATCTCGGGTTTCAAACCTCTTAGAAACATCCTTGTCATTCTCTCCTCATTGTCAACCAAGTGAGACGCAAACCGGGACAACTCGACAAACTTAGTTTCATACTGCGACACGGTCATATTGTTCTACTCCAACTTAATGAACTCTACCTCTTTCATGTGACAAATACTTTCGGGAAAGTACTTGTCGTTGAATAGTTCTTGGAACTTCTCCCAAGACATCTTCAGTATGGCAGGTTGAGTACGTTTTACCAATTCCCACCAGTAATCTGCCTCTCCTTGCAACATAAAGGTGGCAAATGGAACCTTTTACTCCTCGGAGCATCCCAAAACATCAAATATCTTGGTGATCTGCTTTATCCATGCTTCCGCCTTAAGTGGATTTGGCTCTCTAATAAACTCTGGTGATCCCAGCTCCTTGAACTGTTTAGCGGTGACCGTCCGAGAGTTTCCAGTGTTTCCACCTACAATTTGAACCGGAGCCGCTCTCGCCTGATGTTGCATGAATTGCATAAAGCCTCTGAACATTCCATCGTTCATCATTTGCTCAGTGTTGTTGTTTGCATGAGGATTGTCGCCTTCCTGATGCACATTATCCTGATTATTGATCTGTGGAGACTTAACGGTCTCCTGTGCTCCATTGCTATTCTCAACATTCTCGGATGCCATTTTCAAATACTGCCACAAAACAAGGGTTAATTGACATGTCACATATTATCCCTATACTCTGACCGACCAAATAAACTAAGGTAGGTCATACTAGTGAAGGAATTCCCCGTCTCTCCCCTCCTAGTCCTTGTCTCACATCTCCGCTAGAGATCATATCCCTAAGCTTTGATACCAACTGTGATGCCCCCAAAACAAGTATACATCACCCATCTTGAGTCGCCAAATACATGGTACAAAAATCAAATACAACTTTATTATACAACAGTCGTGTAAAATTCGACAAAACATAATCTAAGAGTTTTAATAAGAATATTGTCATCTAGACAATATCCACACTCAATGGTGTCCTCATTACATTTAGTGTAACACTATTTAATAGAATAGTGAGGACTACTAATGCTATCATCTGGACTGTCACTCTGTTCCCCGACTAGTCCCATCTACGTTCTCATTTCTGAAGAGAACGATGAAAGAAAGGGTGAGCTCAACTAGCCCGAAGAAATATTATGACTAAAATAATGCGAGAATAAATTATCATTAGCCTTCAACGATGTTAAAGCCGATAAAATATAATAAACATCAAGTTTAACTGCAGCGGAACAAGCAATCCATTAGAAGAGTCAAGTTGAGAATAAAATCTACTATCTTCTATGATTTAAAAGGTTTTTCATCACTTTTATCGTTGAGACTCAACTTAATAAATAAACCACATCATCCCTGCACTATGGCCAAGGATATTAATTAGTATCACAACCACAAATTATCCATGCACTACGGGCCAAGGATATTCGTGTATTCATCAATGGTCATGATCATGCCAACAACTGTCCATCAATGCACTACGGGCGATGAGGACTTTTACCACATCATTTGTAACATTACGGTCATGATTATCTCAGAATAATCCATGATCATAATCATACCAAGTCCATCTATGCACTACAGGCCACGGATGACTTTCAACATAATATAAACATGAGGATGATGACAATGATATAAGAATTCAATAAAACAAGTTCAAGAATTAATTTATCCGAGGCCGATAACGCGTCCAAATTGTCGACATGATCTTTGCTTTGTGGAGTAAAATTCAAGAATGCTCGGAAAGAATATTTCCACAAAAGATCTTTGGATGAAGCGCAAATATCAAGGATATTCCACTAATTTCATGGAGTATAAAAGCCAAAACTTTAACCAACTGAGTATAATAAAGAATGGAATAACAAAAGAATTCACCAGGTATGCGATAGACCACACAGACCGGTTATTCCAACAAAATAATAAATAATGGAACCAAGTCATGCGTAAACGCACAGACAGGATGTTCCAACAGAATAATAAATAACGGAACCAGGTCATGCGTAAAGCACAGACAAGATGTTCCAACAGAATGATAAATAATGGAACCAGGTCATGCGTAAAGCACAGACAGGATGTTCCAACAAAATGATAAAGAATGGAATAACAGAAGAATTTCACCATGTATGCGGTGCTTATGTATGAGTTATTCCACGAATAATAAATAACGGAACCGGTCAAATGCGTAAAAGCAATCGGCGGGGATGTTCCAACAGAATAATAAAGAATGAAATAACAATAGTTCTTTTCAAGAACACGAAAGAAATAATACCCCTTACCTTAGAAAAACTGGATACTGGAATAGTGAGGTAAGAGACTTCTCTTCTTCTTTCTCTCTATAATTTCTCTCTATAATAATTGCTCTAAAGCTTTTATGAATTGGTGAGAAATGAAGGAAAAATGAGCTTCTATTTATAGGAAAATATAGTTTCGATAATTGCACGTTTTGGGGCTCGAAATATTACAGTATAATACCTTCCTCTTTTTCTTCATTTTTAATTTAGTCCTGCAAGTATTATCAATCTTGCGCCAACTCCCCTAATAGTACAAGAATGTGATTTAATAGTACACACATGTGAACAAATAGTTATATAAGCATGTGAATTAGTAGCAATTAATTGCTCATTTATCCGATAAACTACCCGATTTATCAATATAACCCCCAGACATCAATTATCATCGGAATAGATGTCGATTTCCACTAACATTAATAATCTCAACACAATGGAACTATCAAATTCATCTTTAATCAACACAACTTATTCATCATTAATATTATAACTCATAATATTTAACAACCAGGTCGTTCCCAGGAAAGAGGGGGCTTTTCGATAAGGATTTCTTCTTATTGGCGCGCAATTAGGTGACCAACCCTCTCCTTGACTGAACTTCTAAGCATTGTCAATATTGCAAGTAATAATATGAATAACTTTGTCATCTCAATTATTGATTTAATAATAATAAATATAATGTAGATGATACTGTGACAATAATTTAATCAATAATATGAGAGATATGATGCAGCAATTACTATAGCAATAATTTTGTATAACTGAGTGACTTCTCACGTAAGCATTAATAATCAATACCGTGTGTTACTATGCCACCACGCGTATTACTGTACTTTTACTACCAGATAGTTCAACAGTTTTAACGGTAACACTTTCGCCGTTATTTTTATAAAAAGATAATTCTGTCGTTTTCTAACTACGACAATACTTCCGTTGTGGGGTCCACCAATGATTGTGTCGTCGTATGAATATTCCCTCTTAAAACGAATATTCCCCGACAAATCGAATATTATATAACTACTTGCGTACTTTGCAAAATTTGTAAATATTACCCACAACTATAACATTATATCAAATCCACACCATAATATTCAAAAATATATTTCGAGAAAATTATTCCTTATTCATAAAAGTTGGGGTCTTACAACTGCTGCTAATTCACATGCTTATATAACTATTTGTTCACATGTGTGTACTATTGAATCACATTCTTGTACTATTAGGGGAGTTGGTGTAAGATTGATAATACTTGCATGACTAAGTTAAAAATGGAGGTATAGTTGAAGGTACTATACTGTAATTAGTTTTTTCACATGATTATACTATTGAGTCACATGAATGAACTATTAATTCACATTATTTACTATTAGGGGAGGTGGTGCAAGTTTGTTAATACTTGCAGGACTAAATTAAAAATGGAGAAAAAGAGGAAGGTATTATACTGTAATATTTCGAGCCCCAAAACGTGCAATTATCGAAACTATATTTTATTATAAATAGAAGCTCATTCTTCCTTCATTTCTCACCAATTCACAAAAGCTTTAGAGCAGTTATTATAGAAAGAAATTATAGAGAGAAAGAAAAAGAGAAATCTGCTACCTCACTATTCCAGTATCTAGTTTTTCTAAGGTAAGGAGTATTATTTCTTTCATGTTCTTGAAGAGAACTATTGTTATTCCATCCCTTATTATTCTGTTGGAACATACTGTCTGTGCGAATTACGCATGACCTGGTTCAATTATTTATTATTCTGTTGGAATAACCTGTCTATGCGAAGTACCGCATACATGGTAAAATTCTTCTGTCATTCCATTCTTTATCATTCTGTTGGAACATCCTGTCTGTACTTTACGCATGACCTAGTTCCATTATTTATCATTCTGTTGGAACATCCTGTCTGTGCTTTACGCATGACCTGGTTCCGTTATTTATTATTCTGTTGGAACATCCTGTCTGTGCGTTTACGCATGACCTGGTTCTATTATTTATTATTCTGTTAGAATAACCGGTATGTGCGGTCTATCGCATGCCTGATGAATTCTTTTGTTATTCCATTCTTTATTATACTCAGTTGGTTAAAGTTTTAGCTTTTATACTCCATGAAATTAGTGGAATATCCTTGATATTTGCGCTTCATTCAGTATCTTTTCATGGAAATATTCTTCTGAGCATTCTTGAATTTTAATCCACAAAGAAGTATCATGTTGACAATTTGGACGTTATCGGTTCCTGGATAAATTAATTCTTGAACTTGTTTTATTGAATTCTTATATCATTGTCATCATCCTCATGTTTACATTATATTGAAAGTCATCTGTAGCCTGTAGTGCATAGATGGACTTGGTATGATTATGACCATGGATTATTCGCTATAATCACTTAATCGTAATGTTACAAATAATGTGGTAAAAGTCCTCATTGGCCCGTAGTGTATTGATGGACGCTTGTTGGCATGATCATGACCATTGATGAATACACGAATATTCTCGGCCGTAATGCATGGATAATTTGTAGTCGTGATACTAATGAATATCATCGTCAGAAAAGGGGATGATGTGGTTTATTTATTGTCGAGTCTCAAATGATAAAAGTGATGAAAAACCTTTTAAATCATAGAAGATAGTAGATTTTATTCTCTACTTGACTCTTCTAATGGATTGCTTGTTCCGCTGATTAAACTTGATGTTTATTATATTTTATCGCTTAACAATCGTTGAAGGCTAATGATAATTTATTCTAAGCATTATCTTAGTCATAATATTTCTTACTGGGCTAGTTGAGCTCACCCTTTCTTTCACTGTTCTCTTCAGGAAATGAGAACGTAGCTAGGACTAGTCGGGGAACGGACTGACGATCCAGATGATAGCATTAGTAGTCCTCACTATTCTATTAAATAGTGTTACAATAAATGTAATGAGGACTTCATTGAGTGTGGATATTGTCTAGATGACAATATTCTTATTAAAACTCTTAGATTATGTTTTGTCGTATTTTACACAACTGTTGTATAATTAAGTTATAATTGAATTTTGTACCATGTATTTGGCGACTCAAGATGGGTGATGTATACCTATTTTGGGGGCGTCACAGTGATGGACTTTTTCAGCTACAACCAGCTTGTAAATTTTTCACGGTGTCTGAATTTTCTTAGATGGCTCTCATGTCCACAAGGGGTTTGTCACTATTATGTATCTTATTTTCTCGAAAATGCCTCGAATCTCAAAAATAAAAGCAATCAAGTCGAACACTTAATACACTTAATAAAATGAAAGTATCAAATGCCTCAATTACTATTGAGCACAAAGGTTTGAAAAACCTGTTTTACAAAACATCACTGCTATATCTTATTAAAATTGAAATTTTATACAAAAGTCAAACCCTTTGTATATAGGTGCAAACGAGGTATAACACTACTTCCAAACAACTGCACATAGACCTAGCACATACAAACACACACATTCACAGGTAAAAGTTAATGAAATGTGGCCGTAACTGTGCTATCACGGAAGTTGGGGGGTGCCTAACACCTTCCCTCCTCTTAATCAAGCCCCCAGATGTGACGCCCCCAAATCCGGGTATCTTCCAACCCGACAGATGGTGCTACACGGTACTACAATTCACATAAACATTCAATTGAAATGCCTCAAAAGAACGGATATGTCTTATATATATATCAAAAGAATATTTACATTCCCCAGGTTCTTTACAACCAATACATTGTCTTTGTCATAATATGAATAATATTTCGTACAAAAACTATACTATTACAAAAGTAATCTACGGGTTATATACGCCTCGCTTTCCCTTTATCTTCTCACGGATCCATCTGGTTAAGCTTCATCTTTAGTTTGCATTCATATGGTTCAAGCAAGAATGAGCCTAACTAGCTCAAAGAAGTACAACAATTCTAGGAAGATAACATGCTTGAAACATAGGAATCAGATATCTTCAATAATCGAACAATAGTTACTGAAGTACTATTGATAATTCAAAATAACACTTCTTTTCATTCAAAACGTTTTACAACAACAATATTCAATAAAACATCAATTCCGGTTCAAGACCGTAAGCATTTCATAAGTACTTTGAAAAGGACATTCCGGCACGAAGTCCGTAAGTCCGGTATAGCTTACGAGCACGTCTAGGTGATCAGCCTATAGTGATCAACACTACATTCATTAAAGGTGTATACGTTTAAGTGGTGGGAACCTCACGTGCCTGTCGTTTAATAACAAAACATTTTAGCATACTCAATCTACTTTTGAAAAACCACAACAATATTAGTTCGGTAAATCCTTATCAACACTTGATAGAATAACATAGTTTGCGTATAGCCGAAAGGATTAGCTTTGACATTCCTCAAATACTAACTCATGCGAAGAATACATGAATCGCAAAGACTTGTCCAGATCGAACTGGAACAAGGGTTAGAATACTTGCCTTTAGCGTCTGCTATAATTTATAACACGTGCACTTTACGTCTTTAAGGTCTCTACATTAAATGATAGCATAACATAGAACATTAGGTCATGAATGATCACACATGGTTCCTAAAGAATCTTACCCTTCTTCTCAACCTAATTACGTATTAGATTTGTTATTATTGGTTCCGGCTTTCCGTTAGATCATTCTTACATTCATTTGCAATTGATTTAACTAATCCCTAAGTGTTCATACTTAAGGCTTAATAATGTCTTAACAATGTTTCATTATAATCCTTAACCAATTGCTTATCAATTACTAACCATGCTCTATATGTAAACATTCATTATTGTCTTGGTCTTGAGGTTTGGTATTTGCATTTACAGTTATTATATACTCGAT
Organism: Panax quinquefolius; assembly: GCA_020205615.1. Lineage (NCBI taxonomy): Eukaryota > Viridiplantae > Streptophyta > Magnoliopsida > Apiales > Araliaceae > Panax > Panax quinquefolius. The sequence goes on from CM035162.1 coordinate 97,192,262, forward strand.
CGCATTATTATTGCGCTACCTCTTATTGCTCAAAAATCCGAACTCGGCACTGTGGCGCGAGTCTCAGTGTTAATGGTCGCGCTGCGACACCACTCTCTAGAAGGTTATGGCTTTGCTCTTTCTACTTGCCTTATATGGCGCGAGTTAAATGGCCTTGAAATTTGGGCCATGTACACCATTTCTGCACCGTAAAATTTTACAGACCTTTTATTTTGTGAGATTCCCGGACTCGTAACTTCTTCGTTATAAGTCTGAATTGGCTCGTTCAAGAGCCTACGGTTCACAAATCACGTACTCTATGCGTTCATTCAAGAATTTTATCTATTCGACTTCATTTGCTAAAATTTCACCTATTAATCCATTTTTAACAAAAACGATAAACGTTCGTGAACGTTCAACGCTCGTTTCTCCGTTTTAAGTCGGAATCCGGCCATTTTCAAGTCCACAACTCTATAATGCCAAATACGACTTGTCTCCATCGAAAACCAACGTTTCCAATGTCAAACACAAAATACGACTTCCATTCCGAGAATTTCACAAACTCGACGATTATCGTCCAATCGTGTGAATTCCGGAGAAACCTCATTACTAATCATTCTAAATGAATTTTAATTAACATGTAAACATTACAAGTTACTTATTACACCAACTTAATATCAAAGTAGGTTTTGACTTATTCTCATAAGTCAATAACTTATTTCACTTATTATCTACTATTCTCATGCTTATGACAACAAAGGCAATTCTTCATAAGTTCATTAACTTATTTAAGTTCAAGTTGCTTATACAAATTATTCGGCTTATGTTCATTCATCAATGACTTATGACATGTTCTTAGTATTTAACTTCATTAGATTATACTTCTCTTATCATCCTAATATGATAGAGATAGAAGAGACAATTTTATTTACCTTTGATGAACTAGTACTTCTTCTTTGAAAATCTAGCAAAGGTTGAGATGGCTTATAAGTGCTTAATGGCTCTAACAATTAAATTGTTTATCTTGAGAGGATTTGGATGAAAATTAAACAAGCAACAAATGAAATAAGAGCTCTCTATTTATAGGCAACACAAAGTTTAGGGTAGTATGGTCATTAAAACCTCCTACCTCCTTAAACTAACCTCCTTACTATTCATTTGCTTAGCCACTAAGTAATCTTGCTAGCCACTTCTATTATTTGGCCACCACAACACTTGGTCATCACACAAGATGTTTGCCCATCAAGTCTACCCACTTACACTTGGATTGCCCCAAGGATCATATCCAATTCATTGGGCTTACTACTTAATCTAGCCAATTTCCTTGTTGGGCTTGCATTAATTAATTTGGACTTCATTAACTAAATACTTGGGCTTAATCATAAATCCCACATAGGTTACATCTTATTCATATAGAACTTGTATTTTCTACCATATTACATTAATTCATTTCATTAGGGTTTAATACCTATATTCTTAATTTAAGTCCGCATGCGAATTATTGCGTTTTCCATACTTAGATTATTATTACATAATCCATCTTGCCTCGATATTCTAACGTTACGTATTTCTCGGAAGTTCAAAAATAATTCTCGAGCGATAAACGGTGAATAGTGTTTTTCGTAAACTTTCTCGAAAAACATTTATTTTCGTCTTGGAAATTCAAACACTTTAATTCTCTCATATGGTTCGAATACTACGATCTTCCAACGTTTCTAGGTTATAGAACGACATACATCTTATTAACACATATAATAACAAATAATATTATTTTATTCATTATTTAATTCTTTCAAATATTTTTACAAAGGATCCGAATTTCTCGGGCGTTACACTAGACCCTAACGAATTTCGGTTTTGCAGATCAGTTAAACAGTGTCACATCACTAGGTCTTTGTGCAAACCTTTTCTCCGTTGAGTTGGTGCAACTATTTAAAATTAACCAACTGGCGACTCTTACAGTCAAATCATCGACATAAATGTAAGACCCCAACTTATTATAAATAAAATCGAATTTCCTCTAATTATATTTGTGAATAATAAGGTATTAATTTGATATAATTCCCTGGTTATGGGTGAAATGTGCAAATTTTGCAAAATATGCAAGTGGTTATAAAATAATCATTGTTGTTTAGAATATTCGTTTGGTCGTGGAATATTCTTGTTGTGGGAATATTCGTATGCGACGGCCAGCGATCATTTATGGGCCCCATAATGTAATAATAGCATCGGATGAAGAAAACGACAAGTTTGAGTTTTTATAAATAACTACGTAGTTATTACAGATTAACACTTTGTTGGAATACCCGTGGTTAAAATACGATGTCTGGCGTGGATGCAGTATTGATGAATTATTAATCCTTACGTAAGAAGGCACTACTCAATAGTTGTTACGGTGAATTCTTATCGCTCAATATTTTATTTTATTGATTCAATAATTGTTTGCGTTGATATTTTATATTATTGTTGTTTCAATAATTGTCATTTGCACAATATTTCCCATTATCGGATCAATAATTCATATTATTTGAATAATATTATTAGATAGCATTATTGGCAATGTCTAGAAAGTTACATCAATGAGAGGTTTGGTCACCTAATTGCGCTACCAATAAGGAGAAATTCTTATTGAAAGCCCCTCTTTCCTTGAACTATTCCGGTTGTCATAAATGTGATTCTCAGTAATATTATTTGAGAATAATTAATTATTGATTCGTATGATAAGGAAATATTTATTTTATGTGGATATAAATGTTGGATATATTTATTGTGGTTAAAAATGAAGGAGTTAATGTTGAGTTGTTTTATCGATTATTTTTGTCGAATGAAGGTATTAAAAATTAAACCAAAGTTTTTTAGATATATTGTGTGAGTTATAATTTTAATCCGACCGTTGGATCGTTGTAATTTTTGGATATGTTATACATATATAAGTTGAGTATATGTCCACAAATTTTGAACCGTTAAAAATGAACGTATGATTTGTTATGAATTTTAAGAGGTGACTGATTCAGAAATTAGGTTTATAAATGATTTTGGGGAAAAATTCTAGAATTGAGTGGGCCCCACTTGTGGTTGGTGAAGAAATGTGCTGAATTTATTTCAAATGTGGTGGGTGGGAATAGTAGCAGGTAAAGCCATCAGGTTGCAGGTCAAGTCTGCTAACATTTTCATATAAATAGAGGGCTAAGTTAGAATTGAAAATCACACCAGAAACAAGTTTTCTCTCTTTCTCTCTCTAGATTATTGAGTGTATTTTGTGAGTATTTAGATACTTTGTGAGTTTCTATTCACCAAAGGTCTAAGTTTTCTTCACCTTTTATACCGATATTCCGATCGTAAGTAATTGATATTTTTTGAGGTAAGGATGTTATTTTCTTCATATATGATATTATTTCTTCAATATCATTATGCTGAAGTATTGATCTGAATTTTTATCAAATTTGGAACTTTTTATGTCGGGGTTACTATTCACGTATACGGCACTATTCACCGAAAAATGAAATTTTCTTCTTTTTGTCCAAGATGTCTATTATGGTTACTATCTTTTATTGTATCCATGTTTTGATCTTTATTTTTGAATTCTGTTTCAAAATTGGTATTTATGAAGTATTATTGATCTTGGATAAACTGTTATACGAATCCCTACTATTTGTCCTTCCGTTTCACTGGATTCATTTTCTTTAAAATATTTTTCATCATCCTCAGTCCTAAATGATGATATTACTAAATATCTTCTACTGCGGTAAAGATAAATGATTAATCGATGAATATCTTTGGCCCATAGTGCAAAGATGAGCAGTGTTGAGATGAACATGACCAACTTGGTGATACAAATGAATATCTTTGGCACAGTAGTGCAAAGATGAATATTTGATTAAAGATGTATATTGATTGTTATTATGAGGATAAAATATTGATGATGGACTTTTAAATCTTAGAAGATAGTAGAACTCATTCTCTACTTGACTCTTCTAATGGATTCTTTATTCCACGCAATTGTTGATCTAAAACTTGTTGTCTATTATATTTTATCGATTTTTCCTCGTTGAAGACTAACGATAATTTGTTGTATATTATCTTAGTCATAATATTCTTCTTGGGCTAGTTGAGCTCACCCTTTTCCTTTTTTTGTTCCATTTTTCTCGGAGGTGAGAACATAAGCGGAACTAGTCGAGTGCGGAGTGATGGTTCTAGAAAGATGTTTTAGCAGGTCTCACTATTTACGTAAAATAGTGTTTGAATAATTGTAACGAGGACTTATTTGAGTGTGAATATTGTCTAGAAGACAATATTTGTATTTAAACTCACAGTATGTGTTGTCGTATTTTGCACGACAATTGTATTATTAAAGTTGTAGTTTGTTTTCTGTACCATGTATTTGGCGACTCAGAATGGGTGTTGTATACCTATTTTGGGGGCGTCACAATAAATATGTCAGACCTTTTCAAACTTATTTTTTCAAACAAATCTCACCTAACATGAGAACACCAAAAGACAAGAATAGAAAGGAACAAATAAAAATTCCGACGTCGACATATAATTTGCAAAAAAAATAAATTGAATTCTTATATTTAATATTGCAGTTTCTTTATAAATATTAACATGCTTGCTGAATATGTAATTTAACAGCAGTATTCTTTACATTTTTTATTTTATTGTTACTCTTTTTGGGGGTGGGGGTTATGAGTAGGACAAGTTTTGTATGATTTGATGGACCACATTTGGGGTGGAGGTCTTCTGGTTTTAATATTTCATTCTTGCACTAGTAAGTTATTATTGTATGAGTAAAATACAGTGACACCCCCTTTAGATAATCATAATAACACTCACCTCCCCTCTAGTTTCTTAAGTAACAGTTAGTACCCCTGCAAGTTTTTAGGGTTAACTAAATAGATAAAGTTACATATTTACCCTTGTATTTTATCAAATTTTAATTACTAAATAATATATATATATATATATATGTGTGTGTGTGTGTGTGTGTGTGTGTGTGTGTGTTTAATAGATCCTTTTTTTAATACAATACATTTTAATTATATTTTTATTTGTAATTACAACTATCTTATTTAAATTGTTGGTAACTTATAAAAAACTAATTTAGTTTAATTAACACATATTTTGGATAAGTGATACAAATATTAAAAAAATTAAATTAAATTATTAATGAAGCTATTCTAATTAGAGTGATTGAGTACATTGATAGTTTAGTTTTTGGTGCTTAACAACAAAAAATATTATTTGAATTTTTAGTTTCATATTATAATTTTTATATGTTAACTTTTATTGAGTATATATAAAAATTGGGATGTTTATGATTTTGATTACATTTTTTAGTATACGGTTGATGTTGTTTTTATGTTATGTTAAATAAAAAATATAATTATATTTATTACTACCTCTATCTTGTAAAAAAAAATTCTTTTAATAAATATTTTTTTTAAGTAACAACATTTGTCATTTTTATTTGTAAATAATTATGTTTAAGTGTGACTTATGTTTAGTTTAATATATGAGAAAAATAATTAATATAATTTTTAATACTTTTTTTATATGAGTAATAAGATTAAATCTAAATTGTAATAATAAGTTTGTTTTACGTAAATTTTAATATTTGAAAAAATTATTATTATTTTATTGCATTAATTTGTAATTTTTATGGGTATTAACATTATACTTTTTAATTACAAAAAAATATATTTGAATATATATCACGTAAATTTTAATATTTGAGAAATTTAATTAGTAAATATTGTATGACTTTATTTTCCCGATAAAATGAATATTTATTATTTTTTTGACTTTTATGTTATTTATTGTACAATTTCATAATTTAATTAATTAGATCAAGTAAAGTAAAAATTATGATATACAAATTTATATTTAGTAGAGAAATTAAACATTATAACTTGAAGGGTGTATTAGACATTATATTAAAAATATTTTTAAATATTAGTTGGTCAACCACACTAGGGGTAGTGAATGTTACATATTGTAGACTAGAGGGGTATTGACTGTTACTTGAAAAACTAGAAGGATGGTGAGTGTTATTATGATTATCTATGGGGGTGTTAATGTATTTTACTCTTATTGTATTTATGTAATTGTTGTGTGCTATAATTAAAATATTTTGTTACTTATTTTTGTTACCCATTAGACTTGTTGGGATGCGATGAAGAATTTGCGCATCTGAATAATAGTAAAACCCACCGGAGGAGCAATGTAAGACCCTAACATTTATAAATAAAGATGAATTTTTTATAAATATTATTTTTGAATATTATGGAGTAAATTTGATATAATGTTATAGTTGTGGGTAATATTTATAAATTTTGCAAAGTAAGCAAGTTGTTATAAAATATTCGTTTGGTCGGGGAATATTCTTTTTGTCAGGAAATATTCGTACGACGGCACAATCATTAGTGGACCCCACAATGGAATTATTGTCGGATTGAGAAAACGACAAAAATACTTTATGAAAATAACTACGGAGGTGTTACTGTTAAAACCGTTGAACTACCCTAGAGTAAAAGTATAGTAATGTCTGGCATGGTTGCATAGTAGCACACGATATTGATTATCGATGCTTACGTGAGAAGTCACTCACTATACTCAATTATTGCTACAATGAATTCTTTGCATCATATCTCTTACATTATTGATTCAATTATTGTCACAAGATCATCTCAGATAATATGTTATATTATTAAATCAATAATTGAGACGACAAGTTATAAATGATTAATAATTATTGAAAGATTAAATATGTGTTGATTAAAAATAAAATAATTTGTGGTAATATTTATTCAATTCTTGATGTATATAAAGAGTCTATTATGAGACGGTTGTGGTAAGTTTGATTATTTTATGGGGGGGGGGGCATATGTCATCATCTAAGAGTCTCTTCGTCAATAGTAATTACCTTCGTCAATAGTAATTACCTTTACCAGACGTCAAACCACTTGCCGTTTCATATTACAGGCGTCGAACCAATTATCGTTTCACATTACAGGCGTCAAACCACTTTTCTTTTTACATCACCAGTCATCAAGCCACTTGCCTTTTCACAATTCAAGTACTAAGCTAGAAATCTTTTATAAATAGAGGCCTAGTGCTTCATTATTTTTCACGAATTCATTCAAGCTATAGAGAGAGAAGGTATAGAGAGAATAAGAGAGAAAGAAGAAGAGTATTCACATTACACTCTACCGCATTCAATCTACTACTAATGTAAGGGGTGTTATTCTTTCTTATTCATGAAGAGAACTGTTGTTATTCCATCGCTTATTATTCATTGGAATAACTTTATATACATGGTTTACCCTATACTTGGTGACATTCTTCTATTATTCTGCTTGGAACATCCTCATGCATGTGTTTTACAACCCACCCTTCCTGCCTTTTTATTATTATTCATTGGAACATCCTGCATGCATGTGTTTTACACCGGACTGGTTTTGTCTTTATTATTATTCTCGTTGAACATCCTCGTCGCATGTGTTTTACACCGACTGGTTTCGTCTTTTTATTATTCTGTTGGAACATCCGCATGCGGTTGCAAATTTTGCCTCGACTTCGGTTCCGTTATTATTATTCTGTAGGAATAACTTGTTTATCTGAAGAACCGCATGCACGGTGATTTCTTTTGTTATTCCATTCTTTATTATACTCAACTGGTTAAAGTTTTGACTTCTATACTCCATGAAATTAGTAGAATATCCTCGATATTTGCGCTTCATCCAAAGATCTTTTCATAGAAATATTCTTCGATCATTCTAGAATTTTACTCTATAAAGCAAAGATCATGTTGACAATTTGGACATTATTAGTTCTTGGATAAATTAATTCTTGAACTTATTTTATTGAATTCTTATATCATTGTCATCATCCTCATGTTTATATTATGTTGAAAGTCATTGTGGCTGTCAGAGTGCATAGATGGACTTGGTATGATTATGACACGAGGATTATTCTGCATAATCATAACCGTAATGTTACAAATGATGTGGTAAAAGTTATCATTGACACAGTGCATTGATGGACGGTTGTTGGCATGATCATGACCATTAATGAATACACGAATATCCTCGTCAGAAGTGCTCGGATAATTTGTGGTCGTGATACTAAAGAATATCCTTGGTAGTAGTGCATGGGTGATTCGATGATGTGGATTATTTATTAAGTGAGTCCCAAATGATAAAAGTGATGAAAAACCTTTAAATCATAAAAGATAGTAGATTTTATTCTCTACTTGACTCTTTTAATGGATTGCTTGTTCACCGCAGCAGCTTAAACTTGATGTTGTTATATTTTATCGCTTTAACATCATTGAAGGCTAACGATAATTTATTCTCGCATTATCTTAGTCATAATATTTCTTCTTTGGGCTAGTTGAGCTCACCCTTTCTTTCACTGCTTTTCTTGAAATGAGAACATAAGCGAGGACTAGTCGGGAACCGGAGTGACGGTCCGAGGATAAGCATTAGTAGTCCTCACTATTCTCGTGAATTAGTGTGTTAATAATTGTAACGAGGACTCCTTTTGAGTTTGTATAATCTCTAGTAGACAATAATTGTATTCAAACTCACAGTTATGTTTTGTCGTATTGTACACGACAGTTGTATTAGTAAGTTGTATTTGAATTTTGTACCATGTATCTGACGACCCAAGATGTGTGATGTATACCTAATTTTGGGGTCGTCACAAGCAACTTCAATATCATTGTAAACACCATCATCTATTATGTATTAAGGTGTGGAGTTCTGTGTTAAATTTTATTGAACGCTTAAACCTTTTTGTTATTGCAATTTGTTTTAGAATCGAAACCGCACCGAATAAAATTGTATTTTAAAACTGCACCGTATCAATCACAACGTGCAGTTCTGAATTTATCAAACCGTCACTTTGTTTTTGAGTTTTGAACAGAAAAGAAAAGAATAGAAAACTTAAATTAGAAAAAAAAAAGAATAGAAAACTTAAAGTTTTCCTTTGTGTTGTTTCTGAGTTTTTAATAGAAAATTTAAAATTGAGGACATGAGTTGTAATTTAAAATTTATTATATTAAAAGTTGAGGATAATATGTGAATTATAAAAATATTACTTATTCCAATTTCTTTTCCGTCCAAATCAGGTCAATTTTGGACAGAAAACTTTGGCAAGAAAATGACCAAATTTTTTATCAATTTCTTTTATTTTTCGTTTATTAAAAAACTCAAAAACATAAAAATTAAAAAAAAACTTAAAATTTTCGTTATTTACTTTTCTTTTGTGTCTATTTTAAAACTTACAACATTTTAAAACTTAGAAACAGAGGGTAAAGCGGTTTCGGATGCAGTGTAGGTTTTTTAACCGCGCCATACTCCCACATAGCCTGCAAGCTGTTCTTCCCCAGCACTCGTCAGCAGAGAGCCAGAAATCAATACTATCAAAACCCATAAAACACATACAAACACTACAAAACCACAAAAATGGCTTTCTCCATCTCCACCTCAACTACTACTACTTCAAATCTCTCCTTTTTACTAAATCCCCAATTCAAAAATTCACTCCCTTTGTTTTCACTCTCACTTTCTAATCCAAACCCTAGAACTAGAACACATAGATTCTTCTGTCGTGCGGCCAATCAACAGAGTAAGCCGGTAAACAAGAAGAGGAAAAAGAAGAGTAATCATACTAATATCAGTGATGTTTCGAAGGGTTTCGGTGTAAATGTTGATGAAATTGTTGAAGAAGGAGAAAATTCACAGGTTTACCAGCCACTGCCGCTGCCAAAACCGCCAGCTGGGTTTGTGGTGGATGATCAAGGAAGAGTCCTTATGGTTTCTAATAAAAGGATTGTCACAATTGTAAGAATATTGTTCACATGTGTTTTACATATGCATGCGAATTTTATTATATTGTTACTACTCATCATAGTTGATGAAAAATACTTGAATAAATAAAGTATTGTTAGTTTGAGTCATTATTTTTTATTTTTCTTACTCTCCTAATTTCTAGTTAGAATTCAACCCGTATTTGGAAGTAATGAACGTTTTTGTTGAAGATAGCTATCTGAATGTTTTACATGTTAATTTGGGATGAGCATTGCTATTTTCACATGGAAATATGTTAATTTAGGTATGTGCTACTATATATGTATTTACAATGGATTTATTTTGTGGAGCTAGCTACTGCAGAGCATATCCTTTTAGGTATATATTTTTTCTTGCTTAGTTGTTACTCTCTTTGTGCCAAAAGAGAGTATAACTATGGAAAACAAAGAACGATTTCGATACAATCAGTAGTCAATATCAAAATTAAATTGTATATCATCGGATTTGGTTATCACAATGTTAATTAGATCCACCGAAAGGGAAAGATTTACTTTTACTTGGTGTTGGAGGGAGTAATTTGATAAATACATGTACGTGACATAGGCAAGAAAAAGGTGAAGTTGTGAGAAAGTTAAGCAAGGTACGCTGACTTTTTTATTTTTTTAGTGAGATTACCTTTGTTCCTAGTTTTGTTATTTTCTACTTTTTAGGCATAGTTGAACCAAGATCAGAAAAGTAGGATAATCAGTTAAACATAGTTTGTGTGTTTTAGATGGTAATACGTTGATTTATGAAGTTGTGGGGTACGTTATGGAGTCATGGAATTGCAGAGATAAGAAAAAGTATAGTTTGCTGTTAAAGGGCATTCTGAAAACAAATTGTGTATCTGTTAGTTACGTTTTACGCCATCTGCTAATGGGATAAATTGTTGCTAAGAAGGATTTCACAATGCTGTGATCAGTACTACTGAGTGAATTTTATGTTTCCTTCAGCCAAATAGTTCTAATAGTACAGTCGATTCTTTTGTTTTCTTGGTAACTATTAGTAATGCATTGATGTTTAATTGTACATTTGCCTGATATGAAGCAACGATAATGTAGACCATTGAGATGGGTGGAAGTGGATCCACTTGACAAGTGTTACCAATAAAGATGGGTCAAGGTGGTACTGCCGGTTCAAATGTGTAGGTGAGGCGTTTACATAAGAGAAAAGAGAAAAGGGGGTGTGTTGTTGACTGGTCATAATAATATTGAACTATGTAAGAATTGGCACACCATGAAATTATTCATTTCTTTTTAAGAAATGTTTAACATTGTAGACGGAATATTGTAATTCTTGTTTATCCGCATATATTTAGATTGAAAAAGCGAAAAGCGATCCATAATAAGATCAAGATATAATATTTATAGAAAAATCACTTCATTTGAATTAAAGCAACTGCCTTGAAGCCACAAATCACACTTCTCTCAGTCAATGTATCTACATGTACGTATATTGACGTTTACTACTGTACTTTACCACTTTGTACATGTATGTATCACACCACGCACATTCACATAAAAAACATTAACTTATGATGACACAAGGTTAATACAGAGAAACCTTAAACTTTATGACCAACTTCAGAATATATCTCCCCTAATCAGCCTCATAATTTTTCTTGATTTAAATAGTTCCTTTGATTTGAATTTGGATATAATGCATGTGATCAAATTGGGGGTCCAAGATGACTCCAAATTGAGGTAATCGTAGCGGTGTGAGGAAACTTTGGATGGTCATTTTTTTAAAGAGTGGTTCTGGTAATTGGTGGTCATATGATCGGGAGGTTTTAGGTGGGTGGTGGTCAATGGTGGGTGTGGCGTGGAATGGCTGTGGTTGTGATGGGTCTCTATCATGGTCTTTTATGGTCGCATAAGTTTTGATGGTGATGAAGTTATTTTGGTGGTTAATGGAGGTCTTAGTGGGTTGATGATGATTAAGGGAGTGGTTCTGGTGTGATGTGAGCTTTGATGGTGGTCCATGGTGCTGAAAAGTGGCATGAGGTGAGTATGCTTGGCTTGAGATTGAGAGTGAATCAAGTGAATCAAGGTGGTAAGTGTTGGTGGGTCTTAGAAAAAGAAGGAAAGCTAATGGAAAAAAGGTAAAGAGACTAATATGTTGATGATGACTTTATTGATATATGGAAATTCATTTAGATGGAAATCAGTCCACATCATATGTTTAGTGCTTATGAAAACTTTGTTAAACAGATGGGGAGGTTATGGTCACTTTTATAGCCTATGAAGCAAACATTCTCTCCTAAATCAGTAATGTAGTTAAAATTGGAACTCTTGAGAACTATTAGAAGCCGTCCTCTAAACACGGGTATGACCATAATAGTATATAATTTATGTTGGACTGTTATTTTTAATTATGTATAACAAATATAAATAGTGATATATGATAATATGATTCATTTATGTACTAATTACAAAATAAATTAAGTATCTTTTATGAAATTAATGTCTATAAATTTATAGCAGTATTATGTTTTTCAGCGATTCTTATATACTCCCTCTGTCCTCCGAAGGATGTCCAAATACATTTTACACAAAATAAGAAAAGTAAAGTAGACGAAAGAGAGTAGAAAAAGTTCCAAGTTTATCCTTAGTGGCCCCACAGAATTACAAAAAGTGATGAGTCTTCTATTTTTATATACTAGTGGACCCACTGAATGACATATTTGCCCTTTACTTTATGTACTTATTGTGATTCTTTTGAGGACAAAAGAAATTGTACCTTAGGCCATCTTTTATAGGACGGAGAGAGTATTAATTATTTGGAAAGTGACATTTTCGCATTTCTATATTGTTTTGTGCCCGTTTCCCGTTTCCATCTTTGTGCTACTTAGTTTATACCTCAAGGGTGTCATGTGCAATGTGCTCAAACCTCTGGGTATTATGCATCCAAACCTAATTCTCAGCTCTCACTACCTTGCCCCCATACCCCTCCTTAAATTAGAGTTTGCCTTGCATGCAAATTTATTATCAAGATGGTTCTTCTTCTTGAAATTGAATATCACTAAAACAAGTTTGGAAGCTTTAATTATCTTATTAGGTATTAGAATTTATCAGAAATAATTAGGTTGCTAAACATGAAATTGGACATATGGTCTATTCAATTTTCATTCCCCCCTCTTTTTATGGAAGAAAAGGGTTTTGATCAATAATCTTGATAAACTAGAAGTCTATTATATTTGGCCCTTGCTTTGGATCAATTATAATTTCTGACTAAAGCCATGGACAGGTTGATTCCACCAATAATTTCCCATTGGAGTGCATTATAAGGAGAGTTTTTAGAAGTTCCAGAGGGGATGAGTGTATGCTTCTTTGCCCTGTTGATACGTAAGTGAGGTTGCATTGTATTAACTTACTAATATGTATAGACAAATTTTAATACATTTTTCATGTTTTTTGGAAGTATATCTAATAAAATATTTTCTCCTACAGGCCTGTTCAAATATTGAAGAGCACAAATTTTGATGGATGGTCAGCTGTATGTCTTGGTTACAACTTTACATTTCATGTCATTTATTGAAATAAAAAATGTGAAACCTATTCTTCAGGTCTCTTCAGGGGATTCTTTTGCACATTATAGATGATGCACTTTTGAGTTGTTCATAAATGATGTCTCATGCGTGACAGAATTAGTCTTTTGCTTATAACATTGGGCCATCTTTTCATTCGCAGAAGTTATGTTACATGGACTCTTTTAAATGCTACTTTACCTGTGCTGAACACCTGACCGAACATGGGTGTGGGGTATGGTATTTGTGTCAAACACGCCACATCAACAATAGAGAAGAATAATTTAGGAAAAAAAGATAAGAAAAAGAACTACATTTCGCTGCAAAAGAGAAGGTCTTTTTAAAAAGACTTTGTTTGGATGTCTTCATGTTCATGTAGATATTTTTTTATAATGAGTTTTGCTCAAGGAAGACTAGGTAGTTGCATGAATCGTCAAACTTTTTATCTAAACATCGTGTCTATGCATTCATATCCAACTATTAAACACTTTGCAACCGACTCCTTGTGCCTGCATTGATTTATCGAATCCACAACCTAGACACATACTCGTACCCGACAATTGCACCCGAATACATGTAACATACCTCAGAAGTCGATCATTAAAGGGTTGTTAAGTTAAATATAGGCTAAGTATATATTGTGCCAATTTCCAATGCCAGCTCAAGGTTGGTATGATAACCTCTATATTTTCTTCTAATTTCTGTATTTATTAATCAAGATAAACTTGTACACTCCTGATATTATGTCTTGGTTTAGGCATCACTCTTCATCTGATCTTAATACCGCTATGCTAGTATCCTATTTAATATCAATTGCACGTATCTGTTGTTACACCAGCAGAAGGAAAAAAAAATACAGTTGTAGGAACTTGCTATTATGTTGTTACACTTCCCTAGATTTGGTTAGTTAATTAAGTTTTGAACAATTGTTTTTGGAAATTCAAAATTCAGGCCATGGTCTGGGCCTTTTTATGCTCTTTGCTTTGCTACTCATTAAACTTAATACTGATCACCCTGGTCAATATTAATCTTTTCTCCTGTAGAATCTTCCTCTGATTTTCCTTTTCTCATTTGTCTCATTCTGTTGTATTGTGTCTTTAATATCTAAAATGAAAAACAGATAAATTCTCTATGATTTTAAATTGTTTTACGCCTTTTCTCCGTTTCACACTGTTGGTCTAATAACGTATTAATTAAACGGACAATAGATTAATAACATAATAGGATCTTAAATGATGGCTTATGTTGTGCAAACATTTGATTTTTATCTTTGATTCTTCCTTTTCTGTCATCTCTTTCCTCCGCAGATTATGGTTCATTTTCGCAGAATATTTCACTTGAAGATTCAAAATGTGGAATGTTTCCTATCATTTATCAGCGTCATCATAAAAGCAAAAATATAAATAAAATGTAATCGACTATTCATCAGATCTCTCTGAAATTTACAAAGACGAAACTTGTCTATTTTAACCCTTCCAGTTTAATTTAAAAAATCACCAGAGAAACATAGAAGCTGAAACTAATAAAATTTCTATAATTAGCAGTGTAATTACAGTTCAGGTAGGAACTTGTGTTGATAAACAATCCAAACACACACATACATACACATATAGATGCATGTAAATTGCTATCTCAGTCAAATTAAGGGAGTAGCTATTGAAAGTGGAAATTGGTGCTTGAAATATGAACATTTATTGGGTAGTTGAAGGCTGATACGTGTTTTGTGGCAGTGTCAATGTGTGTAACTGGCAATGAGTTAAAATGAGTTCCTGAAGAATTATGTTGCCTGAAAAATTATGGCTACGAAGAAATGAAGACGGGTGGTGTTACTTAGAAAGAGGAGGAAGTTGGAGAAACTTGGTACTGAAAGAGGAGGAAGTTGGAGCAACTTTGCAAGAGCAAATGCCTGCTTTCTATCAGAAGTTATTATTATTTTATATTGTTCATTAAATTCGAACCGCATATTCCCTTCTTTTGCTTTCTTCCTCCATTGGGTGTTAACTCTTGTCTGAATATATTTCTTCCTCCATTGAATATATTAATAGATGGTTTGCTATTTATTGTGAGATGTGCCCCTTCGTTCACCCTTTAATAAATATCTTTGTCTAAAGCTCGAGTTCACATTGTTTGATCTGTAACTCTGCATGCATCCGCATTTTAGGTTAGCGATGAAGAAGTCGAATCTATCCTTCCCACTGCAGCTTATGCACTTGCTAAGATACACATGCATCTGGTGTATAGCGGGTACGATTTTCAAGTGTTTTGTGATTCTATCATGGTTGTTTGTTTTCTGTTCTTTTGTAGTTGTCTTATATCTAATATCTTTTGGATTCTTGTTTTCGTATTCCTATCAGATTCTGCTATACAGCTCGAGGAGGATTTTGCTATACAGAGGATGACATATTTGAATTTCGCACAGGCATTGTCCTTCTCTCGACCATTTTAAACTTGTTATAGATTAAAGCACTCTTGGTTTCTAAGTGCTTTAAAATTTATTAAAAACAACTCATGAATAATTGAGTGTAGCTAAAGTGTGGATAATTAGAGTGCATTTTCGGGGAGTAGACAAATTTTAGATGTGGCTTTAGTTGCTAACGAGGCGGTGGAAGATGTGAAAGAGAGAGAGCATATGGAATTTTTTTTGAAGTTATTTTAAGAAGACCTATGACATGGTTAATTGGGACTTTTTAGATGAAGAGTTTGTTAGGAATGGCATTGGGCCTTGATGGAAATTGTGGATAAAGGTGGTGTTTATCTTCTTCTCATCTTCTGTTATACTAGGGGGAGCCCAAGTGATGTAGGACAAATCATGGAAAGGGTTCTATTGGGGATAAAATAAGGAGAAATAAGAGAAGGGGAGGAACTCCCGAAGGCCACAATGGCACAAAAGCATTTTAACTCCAATTCAATTTATTAATGATGCAGTCTGGAAGAAGAAAATCAAGAAATTTATTAATTTTGTATTTTTATTTTGAAATAAATATTGGATTATTAATGTGATTATTTATTACTTATATTAAGTAGGATATTCTAGAAGATTTAAGTATATCTGGAGATATTAATTAGGAGAGTTTTAATTATAGTAGTAGATTTTAATTATGAGAGTTTTAATTATAGTAGGAGATTTTAATAAGAAGATTGTTTCCTTTTTAAATTAAGGTTTTACTTAATCTCCAAGTATTAGGTTTTCTATTTAGGTATTGTAATCCTTCATTATATTTCAAACTATTCAATATGAATTGATTTGAGAAGTGTGTGTTTTGTGGCTTGTGAGCCTTTTCTATCCCCTAATTCCTTCACCCCTCCATTGGCCTACATCATAATGATATTAGGGACAAAATTCTTGATAACTTCTGATTTCACCAAATTTTTTCCTAAAATTATCTTTGCCTCCATTTTTTCCTCGTAATTCACTACAGAATCAACAAACAATTTTTTAAGACGAAAGCGCGATTTGCAAAAGGAAGTGTCGTTGTAGTCTCCATCAATCCCACTAAGGGAAAAAAATCCCAACAAGAGATTACGATCGAGTTTGTGTTTTTATTTAGTGTCAAAGTATTAGGTTTTCTATATAAATGTTGTAATCCTTCATTATACCTTAAATTATTGAATATAAATTGATTTGAGAATTTGTGTGTTTTGTGGCTTCTTGATGGGGACTCCAAGTCAAGAATAAAGAAGAGATTTTTTATATTTATTATTTGGAGTTTTTATTATGTTTAATATAAAAGTAGTTGATGTGATTTATGTATTTTATTTATTAGTGGGGATTTAAGACATTAATTATTTATTAAGAATTATTTTAGTCGTTTAGTACTTTTATTATTTCCCAAGTAATATTAGAGTTTTGAGTCTCATTAAATAGGGATGTAATCCCCACCAGTCGTTTAGATTACATACTATTGATATTGAAGTTGATTATTTTATTCATACCGTAGAGTTATCCTACTGTAGAGTTATTTTATCCATTTTGGTGTTGATACGTGGATTTGATACACTTGAGAGATCCTAGTGGTTTAAATGTGGAGTTTAAATCCTATTTTATTTTCTATTAATTCTTCATCCTAAATCTGTTGTGCACCATTTTTGGTATCAAAGCTCAAGGTTTCAACTTTAAATTTTCAGTTTTTGGGAGATCTTTGGTTTTCAAAAAAAAAAAAAAAAGTTAAATCGCCGGAGTTACTGTTCACCAACGGATTTACTGTTCATTGTGAATCTATTGTTCACAATCTGTTGTACCTCGTCATTGTTCATCACATAAAACAACTCTTGTAACACTTCAAAAAGCAACGAGGAAAAAAAAGAAAAAAAAGAAAGATAGAAGAGAGAAATTGTTGCTGTGTTTTGCTGTCGTTATTGTCGGGCCAGTCTCCTCCTTGCCACCATTGTCTTCATCTATTTTTGCTCCCTTTGGCCCTCCCCTTTTCTTTTCTCTTTATTGCTGATATGATTAAGTGATAATCCTAATCTTATAAATATTTTGTCAAAATTGCAGTTTACATCCCATGGTTTTCTTACCTTTTAAATTTTAGTCCCTTAGTTTATAGATTTTTCACTTATACCCTTTCATCCTTTCTAAATCAGCCCATACACTTTTTGAATTCATACTTTAGGCCCTGTTTTCTATTTTCATTTCGGTTAGGTCCTTAATTTACCAAAAAAAAACACAAGTTTATTATTATTATTATTTTTTATTTATTTATAACTCATTGTCCCGAACACCCAATGTCTCAAACCACTAAAAAATTGATTGCCGAAGTAAAAGATTATATTTGGTTTCTTGACGATGAAAGTGACCAAATTTACTACCTTATTAATACATGTGATCATTGATATTTGAAACACAAGCAGGAAGAGCTTAGATGAGATATGGTTGATGCACAAGATTACTTTAGAAAATTGAAACGTCGATATCAAGATGAACAAAGAATAGCTGAAGCAAGGAAACGTCAATAAGTTAAAGCAAAAGAGCTTCGAAAGGCTACACATGATATGGTTTCTATATGTTCTTTCTATAAAAGATAACATCTCTTTATTAAAAGATGACATATCTTCTGTAAAAGGTATTATTGACTTGCGGGCACATCTTCAAGTAGAGCAAGAGAAAGAAAAAGAGGATATTCCAAATTTTGGGGCTACATACAGTTGTGACGTGTCCATGGAAATTTTTGAAATTCCAAAAGTTGAACTAGAGAATGTGTATGAGCAACAAATTGAAAACTCTAAAGTTGTTTTTGAGTTGTTTGTTACCAAAGAAAGGACAATTCGAGAAGTTGATCAAATCCAAGTTGGCATTGTTGACTTCGTTGTTCTAGAAAGCTTATTTTCATCACCTTTGAATACAAAAGTGATGCTCTCATCAATTCTCTTTCCAAAAAATTTTGAGCCTTACCGCGTGATGATGTTGTCAAAGGTGTTCCAAAATGTTCTTTCGTTGCAGAGGAGTTTGTGGCTTATTCTATCATATTATAAAACTTGAGGTCGAGTTTTCTCCAACAAGAGAAGAATGATGGGAACTCCAAGTCAAGAACAAAGAAGAGATTTTTTATATTTATTATTTGGAGTTTTTATTATGTTTAATATAAAAGTAGTTGATGTTAGTTATGTATTTTATTTATTGAGTACCAAAACCTTGAGCCTTGAAATATTGAGTACTCGAGAGACAAGACCATAGACATCGAGGCATTGGGTATGGTGAACGTAGAAACTATGGCTACCGTGAACCTAGAGATTAGAGATTATGGATACCGTGAATCTAAAGATTATGGATACCGTGGACCTAGGAATGTCGACCTTTATAACCGTGGTTATGATGATGACACTAAAAACATTAAGGTTGATGCACCCGAGTTTGACGATAGGTTTGATCCTAATATCTTCCTTGATTGGTTGTCCAGTATGGATAAATTTTTCGTATGGGATGTCCGATGAGCGTAGAGTTCGCTATGCCAAGATAAAATTGGTCAAGCAATCGAATTTATACTGGGCTAGTGTTGAGAGAGACATTGAGCGTTTGAGGGATTCACCTATTAGGCACTGGGCATAAATGAAAGCGTGTCTCTAAAAATATTATCTACCCATTGGTCACAAGGATAGGATATTTGAACAGTTGACAAATCTGAAGCAAGGCAATTTGTCGGTCTCTGATTACGTCAATAGGTATAGGGAGTTGAGCGCTGCGAGCTCGTTGAAGAGACGAGGTTGATCATCATTAGGTTTAGGGAAGAGTTGAGAGATGGTATTAAATTTTAGATTTTTTCCAATTCAATATTTCAAGTTTTTATTATGTTTAATATAAAAGTAGTTGATGTGATTTATATATTTTATTTATTAGTAGGGATTTAGGGCATTAAATAGTGATTAGGAATTATTAATAAGTGTATTTTAGTCGTTTAGTACTTTTATTATTCCCCAAGTAATATTAGGGTAAATAGGGATGTAATCTCCACAAGTCATTTAGACTACATACTATTGATATTGAAGTTTTATTCGTACCGTAGAGGTATTTTATCTATCTTGGTGATGATAGTGTAGTTGATACAGTCATACAGTTGAGAGATCCTAATGGTTTAATCGTGATCCTAGTTTATTTTTCATTAATTCTTCACCTAAATCTATTTTGCATCACTTTTAGCCTTGTTTATCCGTTAATTCCGCTACCACTCCCTTGTCCTACACCAATTAAACTCGGATAAATAATGGAGATGACATCAACATTTTTACTTTTAGTCCTACATGATACATGATGATCGAGTCCCTACAAGTTTTTGATATATTGAATTAGCGATTGATATTAAATTAAGTCTTGTCTTTTGGGGGTATGTAGCCTAATTATCTCATTTGAATCTCCTCTATTCCTTCTTCCATCCTTGTCCTCCATCAACTCCTAACACTAACTTAAAGTAACATGCTATAATTAAGATATATAAATTAATTACAATGGACTTATCCCTGAATAATAATATGAAATCGCTAAGCAATTATCTCTTATTCTTCGCATCTTTTTCCGTATTATTCTCCTTGGCATTGAGATAAACTCGTCTTTGATTTTTGTAACATTTGAGAAGGAATGATATGAGAGATATCTTCCAGCGAAACCTAAGAATTCCACTTTTCCATTCCATGAGCACAATTTTTGGAAACAATGGTAAACTTGATATCCAAGTTTATTTTGTCCCCACGTCTTAGGTGTTCTAGAATGCGTACCAGTTAACTAGAATGGAGTTTAAGGCAATGTTTTGGCCCAAATGGTCAAGGGACCAAACCTCCCTACCCTTGAATGTTATATGTTCTTTAAGGTTAAGGAAAAAAAGGGAAAAAAAAAGAAAGAAAAAAGGTAAAACAAAAGAGTGGAGTTATTTGAGAAAAATAGTGTGCTTTTGCCTTTTGTGTCGTGGCCTGGTTCCTTGCGAGGGTGAAAAAACTTTCTCCACCCCCTCACTTACCTGCTAGCTCTTATTATGCATCACCCTCTCCCCTCAAAATCATCCCGAATCCAAAGCTTTTATAGCATACAAAAGGATGAGAGGAGTAAGACCTAGGAGATGAACTTCCAAGGTCTAGAGTGAGTGATGGAGGGAGGACTTAGATTGGTATCAGACATATCACTCGGTCGTTGACTTAATTTTAGGTACCTTGTACCCAATAGAATCAGGTTTTATGGGGAAACACTGGAACCATATATTGATAAAAAAAGGTTCTCAGAACTAAAGTTCCTTAAACCCAAACGCTCCCCTCTGTGTTGGTTTGCACACTAAACCTCCTTCCCCTCTTCACTAGCCCTTGCATATAGTAAACGTGTCATGATCTTCTCAATAGAATTAGTACTCCCACTAAATAATAGAGCGACAAAAGTAGAGTGATGTTGAGAGACAAGTTTGAATAACAGTCATCCTTTCCCCCAACTAGATACAAGCATTATTTCACCTGTTTTGCATTTTAATTACCCTCGTGTCACCAAGTTTCGAAAAAACCTAAACTCAGGATCATTCCCAAAAGGCACCCCTGCAGGAATGTCCTCGGAAAAACATGAGTAACCAAACCTACTCACGAAGCATATACAGCTTTCTGTCTTCTTTCTCTTTTCCTTTCTTCCTGTTCTTCTGTTGTACTCCCTTATTAAGATCTTGTGCTATCAAATAACAAAAGAATTGTAAGACAAAGTGCTGACTGATATTCCTAGGAATACATGTCCAAGCACTTTCACATGTAAATTTTAACAGGTATATATATCCAGAGGCTTGAACTATATTTCTGTTTATTACTGTCTTTGACACTGTAGTATCACAATAACGGTTGCTTTTGTAAAATCTAGGCATAGTTGTCAAATCGTGAATCGTATCATGTATCAAAAATCTTTATATCATGTTTTATGTATCGTCTTGTGAATCGTATCTAACTATACGGAAACAAAATGAAAAATGCGGTAATATATACTTAAACATATAAGAGACAATTTATTGGACAATCAAGCATATTAGCTTGACTATATATAAAAGTAGTCAAGTAAATATTATTGTAGACTAAAAATAAATTTTAAAGTTAAATAGTAGCCAAAATACTCTAAATTGATTTATTAGATATTATTTTAGTAATCTTTATAAAGTAACGATAGAAAACAAAAATTTAGATTCACCTTTATACTATAAAGCAAAAGAGAATAAATTAAATTAACAAGTGGATTTATGTATGTGCTTTTGGAAAGTAACGTGAGAAAAATAGAATGACATGAAGAAGATATAATACTCTAGAAAGTTATTAAAGAATATGTTTGTGCTAAAAAAACTTCTTCATTTGAAATGTAGAAGCCTTACAAGTTTTATTTTTACTCTTTTGGATCTACATAATTTTTTTTTCAAG
This sequence comes from Panax quinquefolius, assembly GCA_020205615.1. Classification (NCBI taxonomy): domain Eukaryota; kingdom Viridiplantae; phylum Streptophyta; class Magnoliopsida; order Apiales; family Araliaceae; genus Panax; species Panax quinquefolius. Next base: position 97,214,477 of record CM035162.1, read on the forward strand.
TTTGCTAATTTTGAAAAGTTTTGTGCATTGTATCATTTTGTAAGAATCGTATCAAATCGTAACTGAATCGTATGATACAGTGTCATTTTCGATTCAACCTACGATACGTATAGAATTGTCTTTCGTGTGCCGTACAATTCTGATAACTATTGATCTAGGTAATCATTTACATATTTGCAGTTGGAGTAAATGACACAACACATTCCCCTTGTTTTTCCTCATCTTGAACTTTGATCTCAAATTTCAAAATTTTACACTTCGCATCCGACATAATCGGCGTCGTGACAATAACGGCTGCATTTGTAAGATCTTAGTAATCATTTACATATATAAGAGACAATTTATACTTAAACATATATAAGATAACAGCTGCATTTGTAAGATCTAAGTAATCATTTACATATATAAGAGACAATATATGCTTAAACATATAAGAGACAATTTATTGGACAATCAAACATATTAGCTTGACTATATATAAAAGTAGTCAAGTAAATATTATTGTAGACTAAAAATAAATTTTAAAGTTAAATAGTAGCCAAAATACTCTAAATTGATTTATTAGATATTATTTTAGTAATCTTTATAAAATAACGAGAGAAAACAAAAATTTACATTCACCTTTATACTATAAAGCAAAAGAGAATAAACTAAATTAACAAGTGGATTTATGTATGTGCTTATGGAAAGTAACGTGAGAAAAATAGAATAACATGAAGAAGATATAATACTCTAGAAAGTTATTAAAGAATATGTTTGTGCTAAAAACTTCTTCATTTGAAATGTAGAAGCCTTACAAGTTTTATTTTTACTCTTTTGGATCTACATAAAAAATTTTCAAGTTTGCTAATTTTGAAAAGTTTCGTGCATTGTATCATTTTGTAAGAATTGTATCAAATCGTAACTGAATCGTATGATACGGTGTCATTTTCGATTCAACCTACGATACATATAGAATTGTCTTTCGTGTGCCGTACAATTCTGATAACTATTGATCTAAGTAATCATTTACATATATGCAGTTGGAGTAAATGACACATCACATTTCCCTTGTTTTTCCTCATCTTGAACTTTGCATCTCAAATTTCAAAATTTTACACTTTGCATCCGACATAATCGGTGTCGTGACAATAACGGCTGCATTTGTATGATCTAAGTAATCATTTACATATATACACTTGGAGTAAATGACACTTTGCATCCCCTTTTTTCCTCATTTTGCACTTTGCATCTCAAAATTTAAAAATTTTACACTTTGCATCTCAAAATTTAAAAATTTTACACTTTGCATCTTACACACAATCAGTCCCGTGACAATTCGCACACTCAAAACAAAAATTCATTAAATAAGCTAATGGAGTTGCACATTTGCATCACCCATGTTATTTTTAAGGGGTAAAAATGTCCACAAACCCTATTTTAGAATTTTATTTGTTATCTAAAAATAGAAATATGTTAACAAAATAAACACATTTTATTTATTCCATTCAACCACATTTAATGAACTAAATTTACCAGGTAAAATACATTTCTAATTTTAAAGCATCGATTTAGAATATTTATTCTATTTACCATTTTTAATACATTAAAACTAAACAATTTTTTAATTAAAAAATGACCATCTAAATAAATATTTAATTTGTTTAACCATTTTTTGTGAACTAAATTTATGAACATAGACACATTTTTATATTATTGATTTTGTTGTTTACTCTATTAATTATTTCTTAGATTAATTTTTGAGTTAATTTATTTTATATGGATTAGTTTCTAATACTATAATTTATTGGTTAGTGGATTAATTGTTAAGTAGTACTATTTATTGAATTTTGATGTAAATCACACATAACTCTGTTAGCTTATTTAATGATCTTTTATTAATGGATTATGTGATTTGTCTAACACGACCCCTAAAAAAATATGGGATGCAAAGTGCATATATTTTTAGCTTAGTGTTGGGGATTTGTCACAAAATAGGGATGCAAAGATTTAAAGAGTCATTTAATCCTTTATTTTCTGTAGAATGTGCCTTCATAAAGAAGTTAGTAATCTTCTATTTAGTTGACCTAGGTTCCCCAGGAGGCTTCTTTTGAAAAATAATGGTTTTATTCATTATTCATTTAATATTTAATGCCAGTGTCCCTAGACAGTAATGCTAATGTTTCAAACTCCAAGGTAAACTTATTGCAGTGCCAAAATACGGTATTAATGGGTACATCGTCTACAAGAGTTTTTGGATCTACAATTAAAGTCATGTCAAAATATGATATTAATGGGTTTTGATATGTATTGAACAAACTAAAATTTTCTTTGGGATAAGACGTGAGTTAATTTCAAGTTTTCAACAAGATGTATTGGTATTCTGCAGATTCTGGTGAAGATGTAGATGGTTTGCCAACCGAAGGCGTAGAAATCACATGCTTTCATCTGGTAAGGCGTTACAGATCTATTATACGGATTGTCAAAGACGCAAACAATAAATCTATAAACTTGCAAGGGTACATTATGTTGCAACATTTATTCTTTTGCAATCATGGCTGTCGGCTGACCCTGTGAAATGTATCTCATAAATCTTATTCTTCTTCTATGTGGGAAAAAGTAAATAAATTATGACTTACGTTTCATTACTTATTCTGAACTTTCTTGTATTGGATTCTTTGGTTATGTTCTACTGGATCTATTCTATATGAATATGTTTTCAATTCAATGACGAGTTGGCTCATTTATACACGTGACATTTAGATGTCATGCATAAAAAGGGATCACAGAAGCAACAAAAAAGTAAGTATGGTCCAAGAAGAACCATAATGTAGGGGACAACCCATCCGGGAAGAGCCTACAAACTCAGTATTTCAGACCACACCAAAAACCAAGTGTAGTTATGCACCTAGCTCAAACCCCATTAGAAACAAAAAAAACCAACTACACTAGAAAATAAATATATCAAGTCTTATTTAGCATAAGGTGTTGTGTTAGAGGGGTTCATGCTGTGTCAAGTTAATAATAATATTAAATAACTGAATACTAACACGACTAGTGAGGACGGAAACTATAAAATTATTACCATTGTTATATTATGAAGATCATCTGTAATTTATTTTTAGAAGGTAATATTAAGCATTAATTAGGAGTTTATTTCCTCAAATTTTATTTCCTTGATTAGAGTTTTACTTGGACCCCAGTTTACTTGGTCTCCGGGTCTTCTGTTTTTATGTAAGTATTAAAGTCCCTTCTAGTTTATTCAATAATTGATATTTATTGATTTCAAGCTTTGTGGCTTTTAGCCTTATTATTTTCCATATTATTCCTCTTTATTCCTTCCTCCATTCTCGTTCTGCGTCGACGACCCATTTACCTAATTATGTGAAAGCTCTCAACCCTAACCCTAACATCTTTATTAATCGTGTTAAACCTGTTTAATATGCAGATTTTGTAAGAATTAAAATGATTCAACTCATTTTGAATGTTTATACAACCCATTTATAAAAGGATCAACATCTACTCGTCTGTTCCCCAAAAGGATGACTAAACAACATAATTTTGTATTGCAAAGATATTATTACCCTCAAAGTGCATAATATGGGGCCCAATGTTTTATATTTAAGCCTAAGATTAAAACTGGAATATACACTATACTCTCTCCTCAAACCAAGTTTTCGTATAAATATGTATGACATTCTATGGTGGACGTTGCCATCCTATAGTGGACAGTGATAGCATTTAAGTAGATGACTAAGAAGCTATATCTTGTTTATCTAAATTCTAAGGTCATATATAATGTCATATAAATATTTGAGTTGTTTGAATTTTCCTAATTAAGGCTCCGTTTGTTTCAAGTAAAACGTTTTCCATCTTGATTTTTCAATGTATGGCAGGCCATAAAACAATTCACAGTCAAAGGAAACCTCTTCCTTTATCTTAGGAAAATGACTAACGGATTTGAGATCCATCAGTCATTTTTTTTAAAAAGTTGTCCACCTCCATCTTCCAACAACAAGCTTTATTTTTTATTCTCTTAATTTTTTTCATCGTTCTTTAACAAATTAATTCAATTATTTTCTTCATATATATCTCTTATTCATCTTTAAACTCTCAAAGTTGGTAATATTTCTCTCCTTCTACTTCGTCAATTTTTTTTTCTCTTTAGAAGAAATTATAATGTGGTAATATTTATTTATTATTACGTGGCGTATGTTGAAAAAAAAGAAAGAAGACAAAGTACACTAAAATAAATTATTTAATTAATTCAAGTAGAGAAGATGATGATTTTTTCAACTCATTTTTAGTTTAGCAACCAAACAAGGGGAAACAATATATTTTCATTGAAAACAATTTCATATGAAAATATTTTCGAAAATCATATCTTGACAAAGGTTTTCTGTAAACAAACAGAGCCTAAACATGTCTATTGTGTGATATGTATACAAGTTAGCTTAGCGTTTGAGGATGACACTCACCTCACCTCCACCACTGGATCTCGAAGACGAATCTTTCACCGACTCTCCAAAACACCACTAATTAAGCTAGCTTCAAAGAAGGCATAAAAGGGGTATTTCATTGCTTTATAAAAAAAGTGACTTATCGATATGGTTCTTGGCTATAGAAAAAGACTATTAGAATCAAGTGCAACGAATCTTGTTGGGTTTTGGTAGAGGGAACAATGTATGAGGATAATTTTTTCAAGGACGAGTGAAAGTTGTTAGCACTTAATATTTAAAGCCTAAAGTAGGAACTCACGCCCTTAGTAAAGTGAGACTCTTAGTTTCAGCCATTTTCACCAATACTTGAGCCAACTGTGAACCAAGACCTACATATATACATATTTATGTCCGACAAGTATTTCTAAAGACTTTTATGTCGATCCAATTCTTTGTTTTCCATCATCTCTTGTGCTCAAGAAACGGGCAATATAACCTTTTGATTTAAATAATTATAATTAAATTATTATTATTATTATAAATATTATTTATTAAATGAGTTGATATTTCCACAAGTAAATATGTTAATTCCACAAGATCCTCTCTCGCATGAGGGTGGACCAACTTACTATACTATTCATGTGAGTAAGACCTAGTAGAACTAACCTTTTTGCTCGTGAAAATCAATTATGTTATTTTATCATCTTCATTGTTATATTTGTTCAGATTATCATCTTCAAATTTTTGGTATGTAAATCATTTGTAATGTACTTTTTGGTTTTTGTCAGTTGCTGCTATGAGTATTTGTCTTATCGACAATATGTTTGAACAATACTTTATAGTTTTAATTTATTTTATAAATATTATACTGACATGAGGGCTCTGTGTGAAAAACAAGAAGTAAGGCGAACAAACACACTTGGATTCTTATGCTGATAACTAATCGTGATCTTATTGTTTCCTCTTTAATATTATAATTTTGAAATCTTCTTTATGCAGGATGGTTCTCATTACATGATTTATACACCGTCTGATCCACTTCTTTTTGTTGCCACAAAGGTAAACAATTTACTTAATTATGTATATCTTCTAAAAAACATAAATAAGAGTGCTGCTATATCAAACAAGCTGCAGAGTCTTCTATTATTACATATACCATTATGTATAGTATTCTTACAACCCTTTTACTACTCATCTACTCCATTTGTTCCAACTAAAGAGTCTTTTTTAGATGTTGAGAAATAAGAGCCCTTTGGAACATTTATCTACCATATGCTACTATGTTCCAAATTTACCATTTAAATTAACCTCAACCTGCACATATGGTGTTTTCTATACTTCAAAAATGAGTCTAAATCTTGAAATATAGTTTTAGGGTCCATGGGACATACCCTAGTGGGACTCCAAGTTACATACCCTAGTTTCACAAATTGACTTTACCCGGACTTTCTAACAAAATCCAACCATACGGATTAAAAGAAATGCAAAAATATGAGCATGTGTAAAATCTTATTTAATTTGAGGGTGGAGTACCAATATTATAAACTTGCAATATAAGTATGTTTTCGACGGCTAAGATATGTTTTTCATTACTATAAAGTTGTTGATACAAACCCCTAATCGTATAAAATTTTACATGCTATAATTTTTTTTTTGCATGTTTGTTGCATTTTTATAGTTGAATTTATCTAAAAACCCTTGAAAGGGTCATTTCAATCCTATAGGGTACCTAAGTTACAATAGGTATCTCCCTATTTTATATATGTTATTATTAAATATGACTTAGACACTAGGTTTACTATTTTTGGGACAGAGGGAATATATAATTGATATTTGCTTATTGCTCGTCTATTTAGACGGAAGCTACCCTTAATATTGTTAATTTTTGTTTGTTCATTTTTTCTCACTTCAGGATCACAATGGCCAATTGCAAATTGCTGATGATGTAAGAAACCGCATTTCCTTTTGTCATGAACTATTATCCGTTGTCACTATGCTACTCAACGCTAAATGATAGTAATTGCCGCTTAAATTGTTATACTTTTTTTCTTAAATTTTATACGATTTTATAATTCAGTGCTTGTGATAGAGTAAGATTTACAATTCTTCTCTTCTCAAGAGTTGCTTTGGCTCTGTTTTTACCATGTAGAGGTAAATGATAGAGTATCATCAGACTTTTATTTGAGAAGATTTTCCCTTACCTTTTTTTTTTAATATGGACTCACTACTGGGTTAGCTCTAAATTGCCCAGCTAACAATTTTCCAAGTTCCTGATAACTGCTTCTTCACGCCCTTTTATATTTGTATACTTGAGCATTTTTGTAGGAGACATGAATGCTACAATATTTCTTGACAGAAACCGTTTTGTTATGCCTTCTCTATTGTTTTTTGATCATAGTTCAAAGTCGTGGTAGTGGCTTAGGTTTCAGTTTGCTATCGGACGATACTGTTAGAATGAATAACCTAACCACAAGAACTCTGAAATTGGAGGAATGTTTTCTTATTGAATTCAACAGAAACTGGTGGCTTTATAAGCCTTGCAAAGAAAAGATAACAATAAAAATGCACCCCACGTTTTCCTCTAACTAATACGTGGATCATGGACTAAACTAAATCAAACCTAAAGCACTTCCCTTAATAATAGGGATTATTAACAAGTTTTCAACAATTCCTCCCTTAAACTACTTGCACTTGTGAAATCAGTTTATGTCAGGCATAGGACACATTCCCAGCAACTCTCGCAGCTTCACATGCACCTCCAGTTTCAACGGCTTTGTCATAATGTCTGCGATTTGATTCTGAGAATTGCAGTAAGCCAGTTCCAAAATCCCATCTCTACTCAGTTCACTAAGGAAGTGAAAGCGAACATCAATATGTTTGCTCCTGCCATGAAGCACTGGATTTCTCAAAAGCTTTATGGTTGAACTATTATCACAGTATACAGTGGTTCTTCCAAGTTGAGTATGACCAAGTGTCTCAAGAATCCTTCGCATCCAGACTCCTTGACACACACAGTGGGCAGCTGCAATGAATTCCGATTCGGTTGTAGACAATGAAACCACGGGTTGCTTTTTAGAGGACCATGAAGCTGCACCTGTGCTTAACATGGAAACATATCCCGACGTACTTCTCCGATCATCCAAGTCACCTGCATAATCGCTGTCCGTGTATGCCTCAAGTTTCTCATTTCCATTCCTCTTATACAGAATATGCCCAAATCAGTGGTATCATTGAGATATCTAAGCACCCTTTTGACTGCCTGCATATGCAACTCAATTGTGCTACTCATGAATCTGCTAATTAAGCTCAACACATACATAAGATCAGGCCGAGTTGCTGCCAAGTACATTTTTTAAGTAGTTGATTTATTCATCTATATCTTATATCTGCTTTCTCCCAAACAGCCAACGACCTTCTTATACATTGTAGCATCCACCTTGGCTCCATCTTCATCTTTCATCAGCTTACACCCGGGAACAATAAGATTCTTTGAAGAATTACAGTCCCTCATGCCAAACCTCTCTTCTCTTGCATATTTTCTTTGGCAAATATAAATCCCCTCTTCTCTTTGAATTACTTCAACCCCAAGAAAATAATGCATTTTACCAAGGTCTGTCATATCAAACTCTTTTTCCATAAGCTTCTTAAACTCTTTGAACATCTTTTCATCACTACCAGTAAAAATTAAATCATCAACGTAAAGGCTAACAATGAGAATATTACCTTCACTCTGCTTCACAAACAAGTGTGTTCATAAGTACATCTCTTGATGAAATAAGCTTCGATGCGGCTATACCAAGCTCGAGAGGCCTGCTTAAGGCCGTACAAGGCTTTCTTCAATCTATACATCTTTGTCTCTTCGCCTTTTATCACATAGCCTTGAGGTTGCTCAACAAAAACCGCTTCACTCAGTTCTCCATGCAAGAATGCACTTTTTACATCTAACTGATATACTTTCCATTCTTTTTGAGCAGCAAGAGAAATTACTGCATGATAGCATCCCATCTAGCCACTGGTGCAAAAACTTCAGTGTAGTCAACTCTCTTCTTTTGAGATTACCCCTTGCCACAAGTCTAGCCTTATACTTCTCCACTTCTCCTTTTTCGTTCAACTTTGTTTTAAAGATCCATTTAACCCCAATGGTCCTTGCTTCTGCTGGTAAGTCTGTCAGTTCCCATGTGCTATTCTTTTCGATTGCTACTATCTCATTTTCCATTGCAGTCCTCCATTTGTCATTGTGGATGGCTTCTTCAAATGTGGTTGGATCAGATGGTGAAGTAAACAACACAAAGTTTTGAAATTCTTCTTCTTCCGACAATCCTTCTCCGCTGTCATAATCATTCATTGACACAGGTGGCCTGTGGATCCTCCCTTCTTCTCGAGCTTCCTCTATAGATTGAGCTGAATCCAAGCCATTACCTTGGCTTGAAGTTGAGCCATTTGCTATATCCCCTTCTGTATTGTCATTTGAATCACCTTCGTCTTCACTTTGACTGAGTCCATTTCCTTCTTCACTTTCTCCCCAATCTAACACATCTTGTTTAATCTCTTCTGAGTTTCTGCCCCAATCCCAGCACTCATCTTCTTCGAAAATCACATCTTTGCTGATCACAACACTTGGTTGCTGGATCATAGAGCCGGTATGCTTTGGATTCATCACTCATTCCTATCATCACACACCGAAAGCTTTTATCATCTAGTTTCTTCCTCTTAGCTTCCGATATGTGAACATGAGCAACACATCCAAAGACTTTGAAGTAATGAACTGATGGTTTGATGGCGCTCCATGCTTCCTCAGGCGTAGATTCCTTCACTGCCAAGGTTGGGCTTTGGTTGAGAATGTGAATGATCCATTTACTGTTTCAGGCCAGAAGTACTTTGGAACATGTTTCTTAGACATCATACATCGAACCATATTCATAATGGTCTGATTCTTCCTCTCAGCCACCCTGTTTTGTTGAGGGGTAAAGGCTGCAGTCAATTGCCTCCTTATTCCATGTGAATCACAAAATGAATTAAATTTTTGAGAGGTGAACTCTCCTCCCCTTCTATACGAAGACACTGAATTGGAGACCCTATTTCTTTTTCAACCATACTTTTAAACATTTTAAATGCATTAAAAGCTTGAGACTTCTCAGATAAGAATGACACCCAAATCTTTTGACTATAATCATCTATAAAAGTAATCAGATACCTTTTTTCATTGCTAGATGAGGGTGTGATCGGTCCACAAATGTCAGAGTGAACCAATTGAAGTGTGTGTAGCCCTCCACAAACTTTTCCCCGTGCTGCTTGCCTATGATGCAATCCTTCACAGCTTGCTTGGTGTCTTCATTTCAGGCAGTCCTCTTACCATCTTCTTATAATGAAGGGTTCGCAGTCCCTTAAAGTTGAGGTGGCCGTAACGACAATGCCAAAGGTGTACTTCATCTTCTGAGGCAGTCTTGAAACAAGTTGGGACTTTTGGCATCATGGTTGCAAGAAATACAAACATCCTATTAGCTGACATCTTTGATTGCAAGATCAGGCCCTTCCTTGGGTGATGGCATCGGCATTCTTCATTTTGAATCAACACAACAACTCCTTTCTCTGACAGATGTCCGATACTAATCAAGTTGTTCTTTAACTCGGGAACATATTACACATTAGTAATCACTTGTGTAATTTCATTAGCATGTAGTCGAACATTACCTCTCCTGACTATCGTCATTTTGAATTTGTTCCCAAGTTTCACAGATTGTCTGTCCTGCTCGTCCATATCTGTGAACCACTGTTTGTTGCCTGTCATATGGTTGCTACATCCTGAGTCAAGGAACCAAACCTCCTCCCTTTTGGTGTCATTGAGTTCAACATAAGACATCAAAAGCATCTCCTCTGTCTCATCTAATTCAGCATAATGTGCATTTTTCTCCCAATCAGGGTACTCATATTGGAAGTGCCCTAAGTTATGGCACCTGTAGCACTCCATCAGTGCTTTGTTGAGCTGACCTCTTCCTCGACCCCTTCATCTGCCTCTAAAACCTCCTCTTCCTTGACCTCTGGCCGCCGTAGCTATTATCACCGCTTCCTCCAGTTTTCTCAACAAATGCTACCTTCAAAACATGCTCTTCTCCTCCAGTATGAGCTTGCATTCGCTGCTCATGAACAAGCAGACTGCTCTGAAGTTCATTGATAGTCATTGTGTTGATGTCATTAAATTCCTCTATGGCAGCCACAACATAATCGAATTTCCCAGTCATGCACCTTAGTATTTACTCCACAATCACCAACTGTTACATCCATTCCCCATGTGCCTTCATTTTGTTGGCAATAGCTAAGGTCCGAGAGAAGTAAGTATCTACCATCTCTCCATCTTTCATCCCAAGCACCTCGAACTCCCTCATGAAAGCTTGAAGTTGAGCTCTCTTCAAAGACCCTTGGTATTTCTGCAGAATGGATTTCCAGATATCCTTGGCTGTGTTTCAATTGAGAATTGTCTCCATAATGCCTCTGTCAATAACCTAAAAAAGATAATTTTTCACTTTGAGGTCTTTTAACTTTGCCTCCTCGATAGCCCTGCGCTGCACTTCTGTTGGTTGAACTCCTTCAGCAATGGTTGGAAATTTGGAATTCCATCATCTACCAATCCCCAATAGATCTCAAAAGATTCTCCATCAACATAGACCAATTGTCATAATGACCATCAAATCTAGGTATAGCAGGTTGAGCAAAGTTGTTGTTCTCGGCTGCCATTGTTGGCTCTCTCAAACTCGAAGTGTTTCCCTCACACTTGCCCCTTCTGTGTTTCACTCCTATTTAGACTTGAACTCTCCCCAAGAAAGCTGCAACTCACACCCCTCAAAGCAGACCTTGTGAAATGGCTTTGATACCAAAATTGTTAGACTGAATAACCTAAACACAAGAACTCTAAAATTGGAGGAATGTTTTCTTATTGAATTCAACAGCAACTGGTCGCTTTATAAGCCTTACAAAGAAAAGATAACAATAAAAATGCACCTCACGTTTTCCTCTAACTAATATGTGGATCATGGACTAGACTAAATCAAACCTAAAGCACTTTCCTTAATAATAGGGATTATTAACAACATGAATAAAGAACATAACCTAACAAACTTGACAGCAAAGCAACAAGTTTCCAACAGATACGCACCGTTACGATTGTTTGGTGCTTCAAACATTTTTAAAAAAATAATGAAAAAGTTTAAAAAACAAGTACAAGATTGATCAATTAGATGAACACAAAAATATCATCTAGTATACATAGCATTGATGATAATGTAAACATCTTGCTGACATTCTAATACTATATTGCATAAGAACATTCACAACAGTTTCCTTATATTTATCCCTACTTTGCAGTGCTATTAGATCATTCTGCAAAATAGGGATTCAATTTTTTCACTATGTACCCAATTAGTTCCTTATATTAATTCCTTAAATAATGAAATTTGAAATTTAAAAATTAGAAGTTCCAACAGTCAAAACATCAAATTAATAATAATCTTATAATTTATAAAAGAGAGTATAATTTATCAATTATATTCCATTATAAAATAATTTTAATTTTATTTTAAATTTTAAGTAATTTAAATTTAATATGATTCATTTAAATTTTGAAAATAATAAAATTTATAACTAATAGTACTTTTATAATATTTATAATTCTATTGACATAAATTAAATAAATTTATATCAATTTTAAATTTGAATACGTTTAAAATTAATTTTAAAAAAATAAGTCAATATTAAGTTTATAATTTGAAAATAAAGTAGTAAAAAAAATGTCAAGATGTGTATGATTGATGAGTTGTCCACTTAAATGAGTGTGTGAAATGTCATTTTGTATATATAGAGAATGATCTTTTGACTCCCTCATACTGAGGAGTAAAATTCTATATAGGGATTAAAATAGAGAGTCAAATAATTCTATATAGGGATTAATTCTATATTTTTTTGACATGTTATTATGTACGTATACATATTTATTAATTTGTATTTTATTATTATTATTATTATTATTATTATTACTCCATCTGTCCCACAAAAAGAGTCCACTGTTGATATTATTATTATTATTAGTACTTTTTCCATTACACCGTTATTTCGCCTTTATTTGTTCTTTATGTTGTTATTTCTCCTCGCTACACTGATATTCCTTCCGTTACAGCGAAATTTCGCCTATACACAACTTTTACATTGATAATGCTTGAAATTACGATTCGTGGGAGCGGTGACTAAAGAAACCATACTGTAGTCGCCGATATTTTGTCAACGTAGCTGCTACTTTGTACCATGGCATAAATGAACAGAATCCTGTATTTCTTTGTCATTATCTATTATCTCGAGGAAATTCTGAAGAAAACTAAACTTTTGTGGGATATTTTACACCTTGATTCTTTAGATTTTTTCCTTTGGGTGTCTGTATGAGCTTAATTTTCTTACTTATATTATTCTGTTTTGTTTTGTCCCCTGTAAATTTCATCTCCTTTAATTGGTCCAGTGTCTCATTCTTTCATTATAATCACATCTGTGTCAAGTGGTATAAGTGCGACCATGACAACTATGCTTGTGGTTGGAGTTAGGGCCATGGCTTTAGTTTTGTTCCCACGTATAATCCCTCCCTCCCTCCCTCCCTTCCCTCCCAATTTATTTAAAATTCAGATGAACACAGTTGTAGGAGAGAAAGGTTGAACAAATGTATACCACTATTGTCCTTCTCTTTAATGTATGATGAAGTCCATCTGCTTTCTTAATTGGTAATATGGATTAATCCTATCAAAAAGTACTACATCCATCCCTCAAAGATAGGATACAATGGAATACCGACTTATAGGGTGTGTTGGGATTTCCTAAATAGGATGTTGGAGCTAAAAGGGTTTTGATGACCGTCTTAGATTTGTGTTATTGGTTTTTTCTTTATGTTTTGTCTTTGTTAGTGGTAAGACTAAATTATGGTCTCGAGCATCCCGGGGCTGGTGCCAGGGTGATCTTCCTTTCATTTCACTCTTCTAGTTTATGTGTTGTGTAGAACGATTAGAGAGTTGGGTGTGAGGAGGTAGGACTAGTGACGGTGTGCGGTATGGGTAGGGGGTGTTTTCTCATCTCCAGTATGCTAATGATATGATCTTGTTCTTGTCTAATGGGGTTCGATGTCATAAGATTGTTGTCTATATTGTAGATTTTGTTGTCTATGCTATGGGTCTCTTAACTCAACTTGGCTCTGTAGTTTAGCTAGAATTAATATGGAGAGGCACTCGCTAGATGTGTGCGTTTGCTTGTTTTGTCTTGAAGTGCTGCACTTCCAATTACGTATCTTGAGTTCCTTTAGTGAGAAATCCTAGGTCATCTGCCTTTTGGTATCCGGTTTTTGAGCTGTCTAAGAGGTTAGATTGTTGGAAGGCTTCTTTATTCTCTTCTCGGTGTGGTGTTTTTTTCTCCGGTCAAGTTTTTCAGGGTAGGATTTCCTTGGTTCAAGCATGTTTCTTCAGCTTTCTGCTTTATTTTCTCTCCTTTTGACCTTCTAGTGAGAGTTGCAAACTCCCTGCAGCATATTGTGTGTTCATCTCTTCTTCAAGCTTGAATAATGTTCCATCAACTATCAGACAAAGATTATTAGATTTTTTCTTCTTACTGGTTTCCATTATATAGAAGCTCTGAAATCTTCCTGTTATTCTCTGAGAGTAATCTGTTAGACTGAAGGACAGAGCTCATTTTTCTTTTGGTACAACGGTCGTGTACTGCAGTTTACTGAAGTTTCCCTTGGGATTTGATATTCAAATATTCGTTGCCTTTTATTAGCTCTAGCCTTCTTATTTAATGTAGGACCGGGAAATGTAAACTACAACTTAAACAATTAAGTGAACAAGATTAACTAATAAAGGATGTTTCATTAATCATGATCATTACAAATATTGAATATAAACTTAAAGTATAATACAACAATGTCCTATGCTATTACACTTCCCTTGCGGTTGGGTTCGTTAGTTGATCGGGTGAGGTGAGAATTCCACGAAAACATGTGGGATTGAGCGGGGTGATGGACGAGGGGAGAGATCATAGGCAAACTCCTTGAGACAATATGGCAGAACCCCTATTGTTAGGGCCGTGTGTGTATGTGTATGCTTAGATGTGCTTGGGGACTTAGCTCTGAGACTAAGTCCTTGAGAGTGAACTTGAGGCTCGTGGAGACCAAGTACAGAACTTAGTCTATCAGGCCAACAAGGTTGGTCTTCTTGGTGGTAACAAGTTGGTGACTATGTGTTCTAGAGAGAGAAAGTTGGCTTCTAGAGAGAGAATCTCTCAACTATTCCAAGTTTTCAAAAAGTTTCAATCTCCTCTCAAATGAGGAGGGGGTATTTATAGGCATCATGGGGGTTCCCCCATGTGCCGTGCACATGAACTATCTTTCACTTATAAATTGTGCAAGTACTACATTTTCGGAGTTCGTTTTTCCCTACATCTCTAACCGCAAGTCTAAAACCCTCACCGAATCCCACTCCAGACGACCTCTCTAACCCTCTCCCAGAGGCTAGAGAGATAATCTATCTGCCTGGGATTCTTCATTTCGGCTCCATTGGGAACAAATTGGGAAGAATAGTCTTGTTGTTACATCATCACGATGGCTCATGACATCACTAAGAACATCATTCTTGAAGCTCTACTATGCTCCTTGTGCTCATGGTGCCAATTGGTGGCTTGAAGGCATGACTTGTTGCTTGACTTCCTCACTTTGGGCCTACTTGTGTACTTGGAGCCTACTTTTGTACTTGGAGCCTACCTCTTGGAGGTGACTTTTCCTTCTATTATCCTTCTTTGCTCTCATGTAATGCTTTGCTCTTTCTTGAAATCTCTTTAGTTGTGAAACATCTTGAAATTTTGACCAAGTGTTATCATCATTAGATGAGTGCAAGGGCCTCCATGAGGGAGAAGCCCACCTTGGGGCAGACCCTAGGGTGGCCTTCCTCTTGCTCTTCCATGCTTTGATCTTCTTCCTCATAGCTTCCTTCAATTTGAATTTGGCCAAGTGTTGGAGATGATATGTGATGATAGAGTATGTGGGGAGCCTCACCATGGGGGGAGACCAAATTGGGGTCGACTCCAGGCCTTGGGGTCGACCCTAGGGTTGGCTCTCCACCCCATGGTGATGTCTTTCTTGGTTCCTTCTTGCTTTGAGGCTTTCTTGTGCAGCCGTCTTGGATTTTGACCAAGTGTTGGACATAAGGATGATGTGAAACCCTTAGGGCAGCGCTCCACCACGTTGGGGCTGACCCTATGGGGTGCCCTCAACCTTTGGTGGCCTTCTTCTCAATTCCTTCCCATTTTTGGCCCTTTCTTGCATTCCTTCTTGAATTTTTCCTTCTTAAATTTGACTTAGTGTTGAGATCATGGTATGATGAGAGAGTGCTTGGACCACCTTGTGTTTGGAAGACACTCCTTGGGGCCGACTCTAGGGGTTGGGGGCAGACCCTAGGGATTGTCCCCTAACCCTCGAGGATCCTTTCCTTGGTTGTTCTTCATTTTGGTTTCTTTGCATGATTTTCTTGGACTTTTGACCAAGTATTGAACATGAGGGCACTAGAAACATTCCCACCATGAGGGCTTGGGCCCGACCTTAATGGTTGGGACCAACCCTAGGGTGTGCCCTCACCCCATGGTGGTGTCTTCCTTGGCCTTTCTCTCATCTTGATCCTTCCTTGCATGCTTTCTTGAATATGTTGAATAAAGGCTTGGGCAACCCCACCATGAGAGGGAGAACCACCTTGGGGCCAACCCTAGAGGTTGGGGTCGATCCTAGGGTGGCCTCCCACCTCATGGTGGTTGCTCTCTTGCACAGTTTTGTTCATTGGTTGCTTGGTTGTCCAACTTCATACTTTGCTTGTTTTGATCCTCCTCTTCTTCTTCTTCATTCTTTCTCGTTTGCTTGTGGGAGAGTGAGGTATGCACCATGGAGTGGCATTGGGCATTCCCTCATAGTAGCTCTCCTAGTGAAGTTCTCCATACTTGGCCAATTTCTTGTCGGTTTCCCATATTTAGCCAATTTTGGCTCTTTTAGCTAGGAATAATCAATGCTTTGTCTTGGCTCCTTCTTGGGCACTCATGATGGATGGTGAGGGATGTCAAGAGGCATATTAAGTTTCCGAACTTGACGTAGCAATACGGGTGCCTTGGTAGCCTCCCGGGCAGGGCCCGCCGGGAGCCATTTTTTGACGGAGATTATTTTTCTTGACAGGGACAAATCCGGGGGTTAACTATCACTACTTATGATTTAATTAAGGTCATTAACCCCCTAATTTATACCCAAAATACAATTATCAAGGCATAAAGTTGACTTCGAATCATCTTTGATTGACACTTGACTGGGACTTGACTCTGCTTATCAAGTTTCCTTGCTGGAGAAGCACTTTGTTGATTTACTCTGCCTGTCTTAGTATGCTGAAATTTATGGTCTTAAGGATATGCTGTTGCTATTGACTTGACTTTAAACTCTGCTGCAACATAAACATAAGTAAATGAAATTACATATGGAAGTTACTACTGCTTATTATAATTACTGCTATTACTATTAATATCTTTATTGATGTTATTTTCGTTATTGTTTGTATTATTATTTGTTGTTATTATTACTGTTATCTATTTTAGCTAATTTAACAGCATGGTGGAATAGATTTTTCTTTGTAAGTTTTATGTTTAATAAAGTAATTTGAGTTGGCTATTACTCAAATAGACGAGTCGTAGACTTTGTTTCCAGAATTATTCTTGAACGAAGGAAATAAGTAACCTTTGTATGGACAAATTGAGAGGATGAAAAATTGTTCTACTTTGTGGGATCTGATGTCCAGAATCTAGGTTCTTCTGTGACTTTTGAAAACTGTTAAAGCTTATCAAGTCAAATAAATTAAAGTTTAAGAACTTCCAGCTAATAATCCGTGCCAGCCAAGGAGCCATACTTCCATTATTAGACCTTGTCCAGCTTGGCATTGCTCTTTCAGATATACTGGTGCCAGGCCATTATTAGACCTTGTCCAGCTTGGTATTGTTGCCAATTGCTGGCCATCTAGAAGTTTAGTGGCCACCTCAAAAGCTTTGTATGGCCTAGACTGGTATACAGTGGATATCATTGTGCTGGACATATATACATTTGTATGCTGCTTTGCATAATTACCTGTGCTTATGCTAACCACCTGTTATTCCTGCAAACATGGACTTGGGTAAACATGTGCAGGGGAAGGTGTATTGCATAAAAAACTAATTCAACACTTGCTGTAATTGGGACTTGAGTGGAAACATGTACAGGGGAAGGTGTATTGCAGAAAAAACTAATTCAACACTTGCTGTAATTGGGACTTGAGTGGAAACATGTACAGGGGAATGTCTATTGCAGAAAAAACTAATTTAACACTTGCTGTAACTGTACTTGGTTACTATGCTTGGAGGATGATTTCTTACTTGTTTTGGTTGAATTTGGAAATAGGAGCTCTTGGAGGATCCCACAACAATAAGTGCTATAGATGAGGAGACTGAATTTAATGCCTTGGTAGTAAGTAATTTTTCCCTGACCAGGATTCATTCTGATTAAGCATCAACTAGTTAAAATAAATATTATAGCTTTTTGTTGATATTTTTGCAGGAAGAAGAGGCAGCTCTTCTAGAGTCATTGTTGGGCGAAAGATGATAGATTTGTTGTACTATTATGAGCCAGTTTGCATAATTATTTACAAGCTGCCAACATGTCTCAACTATGAAGATATTTCACTCTTACTTTTGGTAGGAGTTTGTTGTGTTAGGAACATACTATACTTTTTAAAATTTTAATTTATTTTAAAACTTTTTGTATTTATAAATAATAGTGATCGACTCTTTGCAGACGCCCAAAACTTACACTGCAATTAAAAATAATGAAAATACCCAAAAATAAAGAAAATTAAGAAAAATAACATTTTAGTGTTTAAACAGGAAAACATAAGGGGCTAGAAGAGGGAAAAGACCTGAAGATACCCCATGTGCATAGCCTAGGGATCCGTGTCTCAAGACGCATCGAGATGGCGGTTTAGCTTAAAGCCGCGCTATCAGGATGGCGGCTAACCCCCGGGTGAAATTTTCAGTTATTTATTTGCTCTTTCTTTTGAATGTGTCAAGAGAGTTTACTTGCAAAGAAAGAAAAAAATAAATATTGGGAAAGTAGCTTAATTTCTTGAAGAATTGGAGTTGATTCTTTGAAGGAATTGGGTTCTTTTTTCAATGATACACTTTGAATTTCAATTGTAAAATTCCTTGTTTGGGGGCTTGGAAGTGGTCATTAGTTATTGTAAATCATTTATGAGCCTAAAAAATCATTCCGCTGGTTTTTACCTCTCAAGGTGGAGTTTAAGGATCAAATAGTGTATTATTAGTGTAATTTGGTGACGGACTCAATGGGATGATTTTCATGTCCTTTGTTGAATTCTAGCCCATTTACTTGTTTTAGGTAAGAAAAAATAATTTTAAAAACTAAAGGCTTTCTAAAATAAAACAAATTCAAAGGATAAAAAGTAAATGTGTCAGACACCGGAAAGATTTTTCTCCTTTTTCCTATGTATTTTTTACCCTTTATGTTTTTTATGTGAATTTGTTTGATCTAAAGGGTGAAAAAACTGACATATAATGTCGACGATTTGAAAAAATTTGATTTTATTGAGTTCGAATTAGACAGTCGTCAATTGGTATGAGTTAAATGGTTGTACTAACTCAATCGTGTTTTGGAAGGTTTTGCAATATGGCTCAATTATTGGACTCTGTTTAATTGGTTTTGGAAATCGAGATTCACAGAGTTTGGGGGCTTAATTAAGTGGGGAAAAGTGTTAGGCACCCCTCGACTTCTGTGAAACACGATTACCGCGCTTTTTGTTTCCTAACTTGTGTGTATGTGTGTGCATTGCAGTTAATTGGGCCTAAGTGCTTTTATTTGGAAGTAATGTTATGTCTCTTTTGCACGTATATACAAAGGGTTTAACTTGTATAAAAATTTAATTTTAATACAAGACATATAAAATGATATTTTGAAAACAGTTTTCAAACCCTTATGTTAACATAGTAATTGAGGTCTTTGATACTTTCATTTTATTCCGTATTCGGTTTATTTTGATTTTATTCTCGAGATGCGAAACATCTTCGATAAAATAATATATATAAGTGTCGAGCTCCTTATGGGCATGAAAGCCATCAAAGTATGCTCGACCACCACAAATAAGATTTTCACTATTACGGGGACTTTAAATCTGGATAACCGTTTTAAGGTCTTATATTTACAATTATAAAATTTGCAGGCTAGCTGTACAATTGAAAAGGGTCCATCATGGGAGCCAGATCTAGATCCGTCAACTGTATCTTAGATCACGTGGCTCCTAGACTCGCATAATATCACATAAATAGCATGCATAGCAAATATACTGAAATAAAATTGATATATTTACACTAAACGTTGCAAAACAATGGATCCATAAGTCAAATCCTTGTAAGCGCGTAGCCAAAACTTCCAGTCCTCTAGATACAGATCTAGATACATAGTAATTGAGGCCTTTGATACTTTTATTTTATTCAGTATTTGGCTTATTTTGATTTTATTATTGAGATGCGAAACATCTTCGACAAAATAATATATATATATATATATATATATATATATATAATGTGTCGAGCTCCTTATGGGCATGAAAGCCATCAAAGTATGCCCGACCACTACAAATAAGATTTTCACTATTACGGGAACCTTAAATCTGGATAACCGTTTTAAGGTCTTATATTTACAATTACAAAATTTGCAGGTTAGGTGTACAATTGAAAATGGTCCATCATGGGAACCAAATCTAGATCCGTCAGCTGTATCTTAGATCACGTGGCTCTTAGACTCTCATAATATCACATAAATAGCATGCATAGTAAATATATTGAAATAAAACATATATATTTACACTAAACGTCGTAAAACAAAGGATCTATAAGTCAAATCCTTGTAAGCGTGTAGCCAAAATTTCCAGTCCTCTAGATTCAGTTATAGGGCCGCGTAGTTGCTAAATATTTACAAAAACTACAAAAAAAACTATATCTATACATATCTTAGCCATTCTAGAAGTTGAAATTTTATAACTTTTGAACCGATCAAAAGCTAGATCTAGTACAGATATAGTCAATATAGCTCAAATATTGAATATGTACAAGAAATGAACGGTTAAAACTTTAGATCTAACGAATATTAACCGTTAGGTGGCACCAGCATTGATAGGTGGCACCAACATTGATACGGCCGAAAGACAAACTACTATAACATAATGTTCCCCAGGGGTGATAAAGGCTATTTTTCCCTATCTTCTTCGGTAACCATGATTTGGTGGTATCCAGCAAAACAATCGACAAAAGAGTAAATGCCATACTGCGCCGTGTTGTTTATCAATATGTGGATGAAAGGTACTGAAAAGTTATCATTGAGATAAGCTTTGTTCAAATCCCGGTAGTCCACGAATACTTGTACCTTCCCATGACACCATGATAATTCCCGCTTTAAATTTCTTGATAACTTATTCTTTGACCTTTAAACTCCATTCAGGTTTCAGTCTCCTGAGTTTTTGTTTGACAGGCTTGAATCCCTCTTTAATGGGCAGTCGATGGATGACATGTCAGTAGGCAAGCCGACCATGTCTTCATATGACCATGCAAATACATCCTGGAACTGAGTTAGGAGTTCAATCAGGTCAATTCTTTGGTTTGGGGTCAGGTCATTGTCTATCTAGATTTCTTTAGGATTTTCTGAGGTTCCGATATTGACTGTGGTGGTTTGATAAAGGTTTGGTTTGGGTTTGTCTTCCACCCATTCTCTGATCTCCTCAGGCACCTCATAGCCATTTATCTCCTTTTGATCAATCCCCATCAAATCAGAGTCCAGTTCTACATCAAAGTTGTAGTCACTTTTGAGACTTAGCATTTCATCAGCAAGGTTAAACAAATCCAGGTTTGGAGTCCTAAAAACAAAATGCTTTCACTTATTATATGAAACTGCTTAATAATACAAAGCATTAATGAAAGCATCACCAAAGTAACTGCTAGTACTATGCAACAAAAGTAAGCATTATATAATATCTACACTTCAGGGCAGATGAGATCTCTGCCCTTTTACCCTTTTCGACAGATGCAAGGAGTGATGCTCCAGTTGTCCAGGGTCAGGTCTTTGTTGACAGCTGTGATGAAGGGATGGTTGATATCCTCTTCCTCTTTGATGATGATCATGACTGAATTCATATCAGGGTCAGTACTTTTCTTTGGACAATTCTCTTTAACCTTATTTATGTGAGGGATCAGGATTTGATCTTTTGATTAGTCATCATCTTCGACAAAATAATATATATATATATATATATATATATATATATATATATATATAAGTGTCGAGCTCTTTATGGGCATGAAAGCCATCAAAGTATGCCCGACCACCACAAATAAGATTTTTACTATTACGGGGACCTTAAATCTGGATAACCGTTTTAAGGTCCTATATTTACAATTACAAAATTTGAAGGCTAGCTGTACAATTGAAAATGGTCCATCATGGGAACCAGATCTAGATCCGTCAGATGTATCTTAGATCACGTGGCTCCTAGACTCGCATAATATCACATAAATAGCATGCATAGTAAATATACTGAAATAAAACATATATATTTACACTAAACGTCGTAAAACAAAGGATCCATAAGTCAAATCCTTGTAAGCGCGTAGCCAAAACTTCCAGTCCTCTAAATACAGATCTAGGGCCGCATTGTTGCTAAATATTTACAAAAACTACAAAAAAAACTATATCTGTACATATCTTAGTCATTCTAGCTTTCAAGTTGATGTTTTATAACTTTGAACCGATTAAAAGCTAGATCTGGCTAGATCTAGTACAGATATAGTCAATACAGCTCAAATATTGAATATGTACAAGAAATGAACGGTTAAAACTTTAGATCTAACAAATATTAACTGTTAAAAAGCTATATAGAATACTTATATACGTATTAGAGCAAGCGAAGAAGCCAGATCTGGAAAAATCTTACAGTTATGCACGAGAATGGTTATTAAACGGCTTTAAACACCTCAACACTCAGTTTCCACCAGTTAAAACTTGATATGTTGTAATATATAAGTATAAGAGTGTTTACAAAAAAGTTTTACAAGAATCAGAGCACGATTCGAGCTCCGTTTAGCTATTCTAGCCTCTATTTCTCTCGCCTGGGCCCTCTTCTTTCCTATTATTCTCTTGGAAGCTAAAGGGGTGAGGGTGTATATATAGACCCGGGTTGTTGCGGTTCTATTTGCGGTTGCAGCGGGTCTACCTGAGACTGGGCCTAGTGGGCCCCGTTGTCTCGAAGTACGTGCACTCCGGCCAACGCGTAGTCTACTTGAACCTTCATAACTTTCAATCCGGGAATCCGATGGAGGGGTGCTATACCTTTCCGGAAAGCACTTTCCGAGAGCTACACAATGACATGTGATTTGACCTTTTCTGAATTCAGGAAGATGGGTCCATGATCAGGTCTTTGACGTGTTATAGCTGTCTTTCCTTAGGGTTATCTCCGGGGTTTGACGTCTGTTGACTCTTGTCTGTCTTCAGGGTCATCTTTGAAGTTGATTTGATGATTTCCCATGGCTGTCTTTGGGGTTTGGTTTGATGATTTCCCGGTGTTGTCTCCGGGGGTCTAGTTTGATGATTTTCCAAGGTTGTCTCCAGGGTCTAGTTTGATGATTTTAACTTCCAAGGTTGTCTATGGAAGATGAAAGATGATTCTGCTTTCCTGTATAGTTAGTAACAGGAATGCAAAATTTTGAGTGTCTACAGATGCCCATCTTTATCATGTTTATGCAATGTAATGGAATGAACAATATAAAGATTGCTAGACACTGGAAATACGATAAATGCAAATGTAATACAATGCATGACATGATATGCTACGAATGCCATATGCCTACGTGGGGTTAGCTGCCACAGGTTGTATCAACGACCATTCCCTATTCTCTGCTGGGGATGATCTCTATGGCTGATACCACTAGACTTTTCTGAATTCAACGTTGGGGTTGTCACCAACGTTCTTTGCCTTCAGATACGTGTCCTAACTTTACCTTCGTTGGGGATATTCCTTTCTTTCTGAGTGACCTCATTGGGGATTCCCGATGCTTATCCTGATGATAGCTTGCACCGGTTCACATCATCAGATCCTTACCGATGATACGCTGGGGCTATCTCCAGCGGTTTGTATTTCTATCTAGTTGATGTCGATGTTGTTATCGGGGATAAATCTTACAATCATAACATCCTCTCAACGCCTACTCGAACGGTAGTTTCCAAATGTTACCCATCACCGAATATTCTCGATACCTACTCGAACGGTAGTTTACAAAGGTTACCCATCACCGAACCTTCTCGGTGCCTACTCGAACGGTAGTTTGCAAGGTTGAACATCACCGATCCTTCTCGGTGCCTAGTCGAACAGTAGTTTACAAAGTTGAACATCACCATCCTTCACGGTGCCTACTCGAACATTAGTTTGCAAAGTTGAACATCACCAATCCTTCCCGGTGCCTCAGCTGAAGATTTCTTTTATAACAGATTCCATCATCGATCCTTCCTGATGCTACGTTGGAGTTGTCGCCAACGAATTGTAATATCGGATACTCTGATCTCCGCTGAAGTAGTTTTCATCGGCTTTCATCACCAAAATTTCTCGATGCTATGTTGGGGTTGTCACCAATGGTTTGCAACATCAGAAACTCAAACCTTCATGGAAGAAGTCAATGACTTTCATCACCGGATCCTTCCCCGATGTTACGCTGGAGATATCACCAATGGTTTAAATCATCGGACCTTTCTCCGATGCTACACTAGAGCTGTCGCCAATGGTTTGAATCACTGAATCCTTTTTCGATGCTACACTAGAACTGTCACCAACGGTTTACAGAAGATTTTTAGACTTCCGAAGTTTGATGTCCCGTTTCAGGATTTTA
This sequence comes from Panax quinquefolius, assembly GCA_020205615.1. NCBI lineage: Eukaryota > Viridiplantae > Streptophyta > Magnoliopsida > Apiales > Araliaceae > Panax > Panax quinquefolius. Next base: position 97,238,905 of record CM035162.1, read on the forward strand.
GGCCATTTCCGCTCAATCGCGTAGTACCTTTTTTTATTGATTTTACTTTTCAACTTCAGGGACCTTCGCTATAACTCAAATTTGATCAAGTCAGAGGGGGAGGAGTCCACCCTAGGTTGCTGCAGGTAGAGTTGCGAAAGACCGCGGGTGGATTTATACTCCCCCTAGCCTTTCAAAAGTCATTTTCAACTTCAACCCTCTAAAAAATCCGAGCCTTCTAGCTCAGATCCACCCAGTTTGGGCTGCTTTTTGCGAAATCCGTCACCGTACAAATGTTCTGCACAGCTTTAGTAACGTTATATCCTTTCTTTTCAAGTTTTGACCTCTAGAACGTTTGATTCTATGTAGTATGAGTTTACAAAATGTATCAAATATGTATGCACATATGACTTGATAAAAATGAATGGGCGTAGTAAATGTTTGTATATTACCATGTTGGACATTCTGATGTGAAAAAAACTAATTTCTGAGATAGTCATTTTACACCCTTTTTGGCTATTTTATTTATCCTATTTGAAGACAAATGAGCATAGATTTTCAAGTAAAATTCACATGGTAATTTGGCTGCCATGGTGAGTTTAATCTTAATACTTTTCATACATATGAAATGTTCATAATTTTGGGTTAGTGTGCTACTGAATGGCCACCTAGTCATGCCTATGTGCATGCAGATAATCTGTTTTACAAAGGAGACTAGAGAAATTTTTTCAAGAGTCTGGGCATGCAATTTTAACTCTACTAGGGAAGTATGTTAAACTAATGCATGTTTTCACATAAACTATGCACGATGCAATGATTGGAATTTAATTGCTTTGATTTCGAAGCGAACCTCACCCTTTCTGAGGTGATTTGGAGATTTTGCTCAGGTTACGAACTCAGATCAACCAAGTAGTTCTCATCGGGTTTCCTCAGGCGTGAGGAGGAGATCTTCTGATGTCCCTGTGCCTCATCCGGCCCGACATCCTCGCCGGTTGACCGAGTCAGTGATTCATCCCATTCAGGTCGATAGGACGGAGGCTATAGATGAGGAGGATGATGTTCCTATTGAGGACCCAATTCCTTCTACTTTCATTCCCCGTCGGGAGCGTCCAGCTATTAACGTGACTGTTAGTTCCCAGAGACACAATAGTTATCTAGAAGGGGGGGGGGGGGGTTGAATAGATATTTTAAAATTTCTTTTTCAAAATACTTTGTCAGATTTGTTAATCAATTACAACGGAATATATGATTTGTTTGTTCCCCTTTAAGATAAACTGAGTTAATAGTTAATAGGCAGTTATAACAAATATAGCAGTTAAATCAAGAATATAAAAGACACAGAGAATTTAAGTGGTTCAGAGCACTCAAGGCTTGTAGTCCACTCTTCTATTCCTTAAGTAGGAAATCCACTAAGGATGTCTTTACAATCTTTGAATCTCACAGATTCCTTCAAGACCAGCAGTCTTGGAACTTCTTAGTTCACTTAGAACTCTTCAAGTACAGTAGACTTGAAATACACTTGATGAGAGTTGAATTCTTTGGGTTGTGATACTCAGTTGATGCTAGGCATGTGTTCTAAAGAACTGAGTTCCTGAGCAAGCTTTATTTCTAGATCGTAGCGTTGAGCGTTGAGTGTTCTTTAGCTTTTCGTTGTGTACTTGCTTGCTTTCTTGCATCTGATTTGTATATAAGGTGCCTTTGAAATATGTTCGTTTGAAGGCATCCATTGAAGCATTAATTGTATTTGACATTTCTGAGCACTGATGGTGACTTCCTGGAAATCTTCTGTCTAGCTGTTTGGTCCACTGACACAGTAGACTGCTATTTCACCTAACACCTGAAAAGGTGTTTTCAGCTGACATGTAGTACTTTCCTTAGCTTCTTCAATACGTTTATTTGTTATATACTAAGGATGAGTGTTGGGTCATTGGGATTTTCGAGAGTCTCAACGTCTATAATCCATTCCACATTTGTTGTAATTTATTCTTCAACAAATGGACAAAGCTCGATGCTTCTGATGCAGACAGATGATGCACTACGATCATGATCGTGGTGTCTTGCCATATTCGTGCTTGATCTGAACTGATAGAGGAGAACATTATGATTTCTCTTAAGCACTGGTAGACTACGATATTTGCTTGCTTGATTTGCAGACTCTACGATTCCGAGAACAGACTACGATTATTAATTTTGCTCGGCAGACGTTTAGACCACTCTACGATACTGGGATAGGCCCTCCAAAGTAGACAGACTATGATTCTCGATACTCTATGATTCTGCCTTGGCTTCTGCAATCTCTTGGCTAGCTTGACAGACTACGATTCTGTTGATGCCTATCTATTACATCTCAAAATAGATCATCCTAACAGTCTTGATCTTTTCTTCTATACATTCAGTTACAGAATGATAAACATAAAGCACATATCAACTTAACAATTTTGATCTATCATCTAAGTCCTTGTACATATGTTCTTTGAAGGACTTTACATATAAGCATGATTATTTACTTTCAACATCAAATTTAAATATGCAATACCCAACAATCTCCCCCTATTTGATGTTAACATAACCAAGGAGATTTGTATCATAATCATCAATTTCTAGATGCAGTTGCTTGAAAGTAAATATGACATAGTGTTTCAGTGAGCAGCTGAAATCTCTAGAGAATAAGCATGAATTTATTGATGTTTAAAAAGACAGATATTACAATAAAGGATAGTTACATCAATAAGAAATAAATTTCAACTTATCTCTATTTCTTCTACCTTTTGCTACTTGGAGTATTGTCATGCTCTTCAACTCTCCTTCTTCTGCTAGCTTCATCTTTCCATGCAATGTCTTCCATCTCTCTTTGACTCAGCCATTCTCCATGATCATGTCTGTTCAGAAATATAGGATCTCCAACTGGCATGTTTAGGCCAGTAGTGGTTACTCCTTGTGAGCTAGGAGATGGCCCTCGACTCCTTAGCGATTGCACCATTAGTATTGGTTGGCGCTGCTGCTGTTCGGATCGTGGAGTTTGATAGCGAGGTTATCTTGTGGGAGGACTCCTTGAGGATTGCTTTAATATGTTTTCCTCTTCCTTTGCCTTTCTCTCCTTCCCCTTTATTCTCCCCTTTTATGTCAGCATCAAGGGTTCGAATGTTGTCAGACAGACGATTCATGCCTTGGACAAGTTCGTGGAGCTGATTCCTGAATTGAGCAATGTCTTCATGATTTTCTTGAACCAGAGAATCAGTTCGAGACTTGTTCTTTTGTAGAATAGCCAAGACAATGTCTGTTTGTTGCATCTGACTCATTGAATAATCTTGGAATTCTTTCATTGAGGTTCGTAGACTTGAGAGGCTTTTCATCACAAGTTTATTTTGAGTTTCCTGAGTCTTTTGCAGAAGGAGAACAACTTCCTTGTGCTTCCGGGCAGATTGAAAGTGAATCTGATCTCTTTCATTAATGTTGTGGATCATTTCCTTGATGATCTCCCGAAGCTTATTTGTGAGCTCAATACTCAGATTGTTGGGAAGGGTGTTAGCATCATCTATCAAGTGATTCATCCTTGTATGCACGAGTAGAGAATGAGTTTCAAGATCATCTTGAATATCTTTGGTTACTTTTTGTGATGCATTGGTCAGCTCAGATTTGGTAGGAAGATTTGAGAGACGCTCAAGAATTTGCTGAGTGTCTTGAGGAGAGGCTCTTGTATTTTGATTTTACAGATTGTAGAGAGCAAGATCAAGATCAAAATAATTATTGGTTGATGAGGAAGGAATATCTGAAGGAGGTGCATGTATGTAAGTTTGAGTTATGGTAGGAGGTGCTGGTTAAGTGGGTGACTCTACGATTTGAGTAGGATCGATATTTGTAGAGTGAGAGATTGTGGGAGATGGTATCAATATAAAGTTAGGTGTACTTGGTTCATCAGTTACAAAATGTTGGGATTCTGTAGCTGGAAATTGGTTTATTGGATGAAGTATCACTTCCAACCATCTTGGTAATTCGTATAATTGGTTGAAGTTTGATGGAAGACAGTGACTAACTCTGAAGGAAAAAGGAATTGATTGTACCTCATGCCCAGTTTCTGAAGAAGGATGTTTAGTGATTAGCTTCTGAGCAAACGTGAGGTTGCCTGGGAATCCATGAGCAAGCACTGAGATTGCTGGATAAGCTTTGAAAGTACATAACATGTGATCCCAAGAGTTGAGAATTTGGCTTTGTGATAGGGCATCATAGGCAAGTAGGAGAACAACTGATTGTAGTTGGTTCTCCTATATGCATCCCAACCCACTGCTATAATCTCAACTTCATCATCCTCTTCTTCTTCTCTATCTTCGTTTTATTCATTTGAAATTTCCACCACTTTAAACATCTCCTCATACCTTGTCTGATCTTCACCCTTTTCTACCTCCATAGCTTTTAAACTTTCGATTTCCATATCCTCTTGTATCTCCCCCTCAGCTTTAGCTTTATCTGGCACAGGAACTTCGAGAGACGCCCCCTCAATCTGATCATTCATTTATACTTTAGGCAGCTCCCCCTCAGCTGGAGCATTTTCTAGTGCAACAATTTCAGGAAGCTCCTTTTCTGCAGCTATTTTTCTTTCTTCTTCCTTTAAGGCTTTCTCATTTTCAAGAACATATTTCTTGACAAGCTTTCTCCTTGTTTTTTTGGGCTGAGCTTCACTTCTGTGCTCTTCTTCACCAAACTTCGATAATTGGTTCAGCCGAGATATCTTCTTCGCAAAGATCCACTTCTGGAGTGATTGTAAGTCTGGACTCTACGATCAGTAATGACTCTACGATCGAGGAGAGTGAAGACTTCATTGTCTTGTGGCTGCGTTTTCCCTTTTAAGTAGCTGAGAGATGGTGGCTCTGTCTTCTTCCTCTTCAGACTGCAGTTCCTTCCTCTTCATTTCCTTTAGAATTTTAGAGCCCAAACTTTCTTGGGGCGCATCAGTGGTTGAGCCTTGAGGCTCTTCTGTTGCTTGAATTTTTATTTTCCTTTTACCATTTCTTTTTATGATTAAAGAAATAGGTTCTTCTTGATTAATTTCTTCTTCTTCATCAGCTTCCTTCACAACCGACATGTTTCTTGGCAGTTCAGACACCTTTGCTTCGCTGGTTCTTCCACTGGATTCAGACATCATTTTTTACATTTTCTGCAGGGTTTCTTTTCCAGTTTTGAAACAGCTGTTGTGTCATTCTTCTGTTGGGATTGATGGATTCACCTTCCTTGTCCCCAATTTTGTCACCCAGAGCCGATTGCAGAATTATGCTTATGTACCTCCCATAGAGCATTTTTCCAGAGCTCTTTGTCTTCTTGGAGCTGAGCATCCACTTCCCTATCCAATTTATGAGCAGATCCCATAGTTGAGTTAAATTTTGAAGCAGATTGATGTCATGAGCTTTAGTTGAATTTCATTCACAGAGTCATGGCCAAAGCTTTTACAACATATGAACTTCCCAACAATGTCAGCCATAAATTCATACTTCTGGGGAAACTCTTTCTTCTTGTACCCCTTGACGTTCTGAAACTTCGTGTGGTGCATCTTCTTCAGACCTTCATGGAAGTCGATGACATCCATAGATACGAGTTCCTTTGATTTGAAACCTAGGGCTAGGTTTATATCTTCTGCTTTGAGTTTAATTTGTTCCCCTTTGACCCTTGCAGTGATAATGTCATCCTCAAAGACTCCATTGATGTAGAACTCTTTAACAACTTCGGGTAGATCCATGTGCTGGTGCTCAGAACTTCTTCGAGACTAGCTTTCTTCAGAAGAGATAGAATCTTGTGGAACTGTGGGTCAGCTGTCTTGAATTCGTCGAAGCAGAGTTGGTAACCAGATATAACATTGGAAGCAACCATTAATTTTCTAGAACAGAAGTTGGTTGATCTTTCTGAAAGCTAGGTTTTCTTTTGAGAGAAAGAGAGAGAGAGAAATGAGCTTTTGAAATTTTGAGGTGAATTTTCAAAAACATTTTCAATCTGTATTTGTAACTTCCCTCCTCACGATCTGCATAGTGGGGCACATGTCGAGTTCTGACGGGCTCCACGATTTTAAATAATGTGGAAAATAATGATCTGCCCTTAGCTCCCCTTGAGCTAGTGTATCCTTAGGGAAGACTACGATCGTCGAGGTCGCTTTCTACGATTGTCGAAGTTCACTCGCCGATTAAACTCTACGATCATTGTCTCCGTCTCCGGTCCTTGTGATGAGCTCCGACTTAGCATTCCTTCTGGTTAAGGTAGCTCAGAAGGGCCAACCTCTTAGATCGAATCTAAGGGTCGTTTTGTCCCCGAGGCGCTTATCGAGAGGGGTTGTTGGATTTGATAGGAATGTTGTCATCACATGATGCTTCTCTATCACGTCGAGACTACTCTACGATCGTGGTTTCTCTTTAGTCATCTCTACGATTTTAACATAGCCTTTTTATCTGCATGGTTAACACATACTAGAGCATATAGTTTATGGTTGTAGATTTAGCATACCTAACTCACTTATCAATTTATTAAATCTGGATTCATCGAAAGGTTTTGTAAAGACATCAACTAGTTGATTTTTAGTAGGGATGTATTGTAAAGATATAGTTCCATTTTGGACGTGATCCCTAATAAAATGATATCATATTTCTATATGCTTAGTCCTATAATGCATGACATGATTATGTGTTATTGCTATGGCACTTGTGTTATCACAATGAACATGTATAGATTTGAAATCAAACCCATAGTCTGCTAGCTGATTTTTCATCCATAAGATTTGAGCACAAAGAATTGCCAAAGATAATGTATTCAAATTTTCTGTTGTTTAGGTAGATACTTAGTTTTGCTTCTTACTAAACTAGGACACAAGTTTGTTTCCTAGCAACTGACAAGTGCCACTGGTACTTTTTCTATCGATCTTGCAGCCAACAAAATCAACATCTGTATATCCTGTCAGTTCAAAGGAGGACTCCTTGGGATACCAAAGTCCCAAGTGAGGTGTGGCTTTGAGATACCTGAAAATTCTCTTTACATCAGTTAAGTGTGATTCCTTAGGATTTGCTTGAAATCTAGCACATATACATGTTGCAAACATTATGTCTGGTCTACTAGCAGTTAGATACAGAAGAGAGTCTATCATACCTATGTATTGAGTAATGTTAATACTTTTACCTTTTTCATCTTTGTCAAGCTTAGTTGCTGGAGCAATTGGTGTTTTCATGAGAGAGGCTGATTCCATGCCATACTTTTTAAGTAAATCTTTAATGTACTTGGCTTGGTTAATGAAGATACCTTCATCAGTCTGCTTTACTTGTAATCCAAGGAAGAAATTCAGCTCACCCATTATACTCATTTCGAACTTGCTCTGCATAAGCTTGGCAAATCTTTTGCACAGTTTTTCATCAGCAGAGCCAAAGATAATGTCATCTACATATATTTGAACTAATAAGACTTTATTTTTGTGCTTCCTAAGAAATAATGTAGTATCTACTCTACCTCTAGTGAAGCCATTTTCAATAAAAAAGTTAGTTAGTGTTTCATACCATGTTCTAGGTGCTTGTTTAAGTCCATATAAGGCTTTGTCTAATCTATAGACATAATTAGAGAGAGTTAGATTGATGAAACCTAGAGGTTGCTCCACATATACTTCTTCTTGAAGTTCATCATTTAGAAATGCACTTTTGACATACATTTAAAAGATTTTGAACTTCATGTGGGCAGCGAAAGTAAGGAATATCCTGATGACTTCTAATCTGGCAACAGATGCAAAGGTCTCATCGTAGTCGATGCCTTCTTCTTGGGAATAACCTTTGGCTACTAGTCTTGCCTTGTTTCTTGTTATTACCCCATCTTCATCCATCTTGTCTCTGAAGACCCACTTGGTTTCTTGGTCTTGGAACCAATCTCCATACTCCGCTTCTTTCAAACTGATTTAGTTCCTCTTGCATGGCTTCTATCCAACTTGAGTCTTCTATAGCATCTTCTATCTTTTTGGGTTTCATTTGTGACAGAAAGCTTAAATATAAACACTCATTCTGGGTGGAGGATCTTGTCTTGACTCTTGCATTTGGATCTCTAATGATTACGTCTTGAGTGTGATCTCTTGCCCATCTATTTCCTGTTGGAACATCTGTCGTGATGCATTCTTGTCTGAATTCTTCAAGATCAACCTTTACTTCTTGATGTGGAGGTTCGTTGTCTGGCGTAGCTCTCTCTACGATTTCTTCTTCAGGCTCGACGATTTCATCTTCTCGGACTACGATCGTGGTGTTGAGCTCGACTAACTCGTTCGTAGAGTCTGAGTCTTCGATAGTAGTGTCTCGAGGCACAGATTTGTCTAAGTCTGTTTCATCGAAGAAGATGTGAATTGAGACTTCAACACTTAGTCTTTTTGTTGAATACTCTATAAGCCTTACTGTCTGTGGCATATCCGAGAAAGATTCCTTCGTCTGACTTAGGTTGAAACTTAGTCAGATACTATTTTCCATTGTTGAGAATATAGCATGCACAACCAAACACATAAAAGTAGCTGACATTTGGCTTTCTTCCTCTCCACAGCTCGTATGGAGTCTTCTTTAACGTAGATTGCACAAGAGACCTGTTCTGAGTGTAGCATGCAGTGTTCGATAACTTCGCCCGTAAGTATTCAGCGAGATGAGTCATCGCTAGTAGTAGTTCTTCCAACTTCAATCAACGCTCGTTTTTTCTTTTTAACTACTCCGTTTTGCTGTGGAGTTCGTGGAGCTGAGAAGTTATGACTGATGCCATTGTCTGTGCAGAACTGGTCCATCTTAGAGAAGTCAAATTCGCTACCATGATCACTCCTTATAGCCTTGATTTTCTCCACTTTCTAGTTCATCATCAGCTTGAACATCTTGATGTGTTGGGAACTTGTTTCATCTTTTGAGTTTAGAAAGAACACCCATATAAATCTGGTGTAGTCATCCACTACGACCAATGCGTATCTTTTCCCTCCAAGGCTTGTTGTTGGAATTGACCCAAATAAATCCATGTGAAGTAACGACATGGGTTTATCAATTGAGTTGTCCGTTTTGCTTTTGAATGAGCTTCTAGTTTGTTTTCCAAGTTTACAGGCGTTGTATGGCCTTTCCTTGACAAAACTGAGCTTGGGTAAGCCTGCTACTAGATCCTTGGAGACCAGTTTTGACATGCTTTTGAAGTTAAGATGAGACAACCTTCTATGCCATAGCCAGCTCATTTCTTCTGAGGCTTTAGCCAGAAAGCATATTATCTCCTCAGAACTTAGTTGACCAAGATTAACAGTGTAGACGTTTCATTCTCTTGTTTCGATCAGCTTTATGGAAGAGGTCTTCAGGTCTCTGAATTGACATTGATTGTTGAGAAAGGTAACTTGATGGCCCTTGTCACAGAGCTGGTTTATACTCAGAAGATTGAGCTTTAGTCCTTCCACATAAGGCTACTTTGCTGAAGGACACTGTATCATTTCTAGCTGAGCCATAACCTCTTGTTTTGCCAGAGCTATTGTCTCCAAAGATGACTGTTGGACCCTCTTTCTCTATGAAGTTGGACAAAAGGGCTTTGTTCCCAGTCATGTGTCGTGAGCACCCACTGTCCAGGTATTAAATTGTAATCGTGGAGCTTTGTTCCTGCAGTGAGATTTAAGCTCTCATTTTGGTACCCATACTTGTATGGGTTCTATCTTGTTAGTACCCTTGGGGACCCAAATTTGCTTGACTTTGAATTTAATATGCATAGGATTATTGTAATATACTGCCGCCTTATGACCAATTTTATCACATACAAAACATCTAGCATGATGTATGCTTGTGTGTGTGTTTGGATTCTTTCTCCATTTGGACTTATGTGGATTTCTGGTAGTCCTTCCTTTATATTGATTCTTCTTTTTCAATGTGTCCTTGTGATTCATTATTTATGAAGAGTGTAACTTAACTCTACTATTCCCACCTGGTTGGTTCGTGGAGTTGATTTTGCTCGACTCTACGATCCTTCGAGGTTGGAGAGTAGTGACTAAGTTACTCTTCTCTTTTCTAAACCCTAGGCCAACATGGGATCCGTTATGCCTTGTAGCATAGATCGGATCGTAAGAGAGTAGGATGGACCGGTTCTTCCTTCCTTGAGGAGGATTTCACAAATGCAATGCTTTTATTGAGGTTTGAAGCACTACTTGATGTTAGTTTCTTTTGACTTTTCCACATGTGGTTCTCGAGGTGGATTCCCCAAAACCTAAACTCTGTTCTCGTCGAGATGCACTTCTCTCTCTACCGGAGATCGTGGAGTCCATGGATAAAGAGGATCTATTCCACGTTAAGATTGTCTTTTATAGTTCCTCAATCTTAGATGTTAGTTTTGAAACTCTTTGTGCATTAAGTTCATTGGTCTGTTTTAAGAGTTTATTCTCAGCTTCAAATTTAGAGAGAGAGTTAGCACTTAGAAGAGCTGTTCCAGTTCTTCTTGAACTTTCTCTTTCTCTTTTTGAAGAAGAGAATAATCTTTAGATAGAACTCTGAACCATTTCATGTATTGATGCAGATCAGATGTTATGCCATGTAGTGCATTTCTTAAATCATCAATATCTACATCAGGAGAATTAAAGTCAAATACCTCATCGATACTTACTTCATGATTGTCAGTGCTTTTCTTATCCTTTGCATTTTTGGCCATTAGACACAAATTTGCTACTTGAGGATCTTCATCATCTCTAGACTCAGGAGTTGTGTCGTTGTCTGAGTCACTCCATGATCCTTCGGCCACAAGACCTTTGTCTTTCTTCTGCAACCTCTTGTTGCCTTTGAACTCTTTCTTTGGATTTGTTTTCCTCTTTAGTTCTTCTCTAAGAGGTTTGTTGCAGTTTACAATGAAATGACCAGGCTTCTTGCAGTTGTAGCATAAGTCATTTATCTGCTCCTGGTTGTTGTTGTTGTTGTTGAATCTATTAGGTTTGCTGCTTCTGCCTTTACGCATGAACCTCTTGAGTCTTCTTACTAGCATTGCAATATCCTCGTCATCATCTTCTTCTGATTCAGAGTCATTTTCAGTATAAGCTTTGGAGATGGTATATGTTACTTTGAGAGCAACTCCTTTGTCCTTCTTTCTTCCTTTAGATAGAGTCCCTGCTCGTTGAGTCAGCTCCAGTTCATAGGTGAGAAGATTGCCATAGAGTTGTTGAATAGTCATTTCATGTAGATTCTTTGATTCTCTGATGGCAATGGTTTTGGCATCCCACTTACTTGGTAAAGCTCTCATGAACTTTATGATCTGATCTTTGTTTGGATAAATCTTTCCAAAAGCTCGAAGAGAGTTGAGCATAACATTGAATCTTTAATAATTGGAAGTGACATTTTCCCCTGGAACATGGGCAAACATTTCATATTGTTGAGTCAGAAAAGATTGTTTGTTTTCTCTGACTTCTTCAGTTATTTCATGCATAATGAGCAATGCTTCCCATACTTTCTTGATAGTTTTGCTATTGACCACATTCTCGAACAGATCATCTTCGAAAGATTGGAACAAGATGTTCTTGGCCTTTTTATCTAGTCGGACAACTTTCTTTTTGTTGTCAGTCCACTTAACTTTAACCTTAATTTGAACTCTGTTTAGATCTTTTGGAGTTGGTGCGAGCTTTATTGGAATGTAGGGCCCATTTATGACAGTTTCAAATAGCTCTTCATCTATTGAGTCCATGTATGCTTGCATACGAACTTTCCAGTTGGCAAATTTATCTTTGTTGCACATTGGTGGCTTGCTGCCTCCTCCAGTCTTTGATTCGCTTATCAGATGTGCCATTGGATCTACTCAAGCTTTGTAAGCTGATTGAGAGAAACTGCTTTGATACCAATTGTTAGTTCCCAGAGGCACAATAGTTATCTAGAAGGGGGAGGGGGGTTAAATTGATATTTTAAAATTTCTTTTTCTAAATACTTTGTCAGATTTGTTAATCAATTTCAGCGAAATATATGATTTGTTTGTTCCCCTTTAAGATAAACTGAGTTAATATTTAATAGGCAGTTATAACAAATATAGCAGTTAAATCAAGAATATAAAAGTCACAGAGAATTTAAGTGGTTCAGAGCACTCAAGGCTCCTAGTCTACTCTTCTACTCCTCGAGTAGGAAATCCACTAAGGATGTCTTTACAATCTTTGAATCTCACAGATTCCTTCAAGACCAACAGTCTTAGAACTTCTTAGTTCACTTAGAACTCTTCAAGTCCAGAAGACTTGGAATACACTTGATGAGAGTTGAATTCTTTGGGTTGTGCTACTCAGTTGATGCTAAGCATGTGTTCTAAAGAACTGAGTAGCTGAGCAAGCTTTCTTTCTAGATCGTAGAGTTGAGCGTTGAGTGTTCTTTAGCTTTTCGTTGTGTACTTGCTTGCTTTCTTGCATCTGCATCTGATTTTTATATAAGGTGCCTTTGAAATATGTTCGTTTGAAGGCATCCATTGAAGCATTAATTATATTTGACATTTCTGAGCATTGATGGTGACTTCGAAATCTTCTCATTTATCTCCGCCCATCGACACAAAGACAGATCGCTGCTTTCACCTAACACCTGAAAAGGTGTTTTCAGCTGACAAGTAATACTTTTCTTAGCTTCTTGAATACGTTTCTTTGTTATATACTAAGGATGAGTGTTGAGTAATTGGGATTTCCGAGAGTCTCAACGTCTATAATCCATTCCATATTTATTGTAATTTATTCTTCAACAAATGGACAAAGCTCGATGCTTCTGATGCAGACAGATGATGCACTGCGATCATGATCGTGGTGTCTTGCCACATTCGTGCTTGATCCGGACTAATAGAGGAGAACACTACAATTTCTCTTAAGCACTGATAGACTACGACCTTTGCTTGCTTGATTTGCATACTCTACGTTTCCGAGAACACACTACGATTCTTAATTTTGCTCGGCAGGCATTTGGACCACTCTACAATACTGAGATAGGCCCTCTAAAGCAGACAGACTACGATTCTCGATACTCTAAGATTCTGTTTTGGCTTCTGTAATCTCTTGGCTGGCTCGACAGACTACATCTATTACATCTCAAAATAGATCATCCTAACAACCTTGATCTTTTCTTCTATACATTCATTTATAGAATGATAAACATAAAGCACAGATCAACGTAACAATTTTGATCTATCATCTAAGTCCTTGTACATATGTTCTTTGAAGGACTTACATATAAGCATGATTATTTACTTTCAACATCAAATTTAAATATCCAATACCCAACAGTGACGACTCCAAATCTTCTGGATGATTTGAGCTGTGACAACCCGAGAATTTACAAGATTAATAAAATCTTGAATGATTAAATAAATATGAAATAATAAGACCTAGACTTGAAATAGAATATGAATTTAAGAATTTTGTGAAGGATTTGTAAGGTTTATAAGCTGAAAGTGATTATATGTATGTGTAGTATGTTGTGACAACCCGAATTTTCATAAGTTACTAAAATAAGAATTTAATAATTAAAATTCTTATTATGAGGTGTATATATTTTGAATTATGTGATTTGGTGTGAAGAGAATTATATATTCATATGTTGAAGAGTGAGATTTAATAGTTAATTTAACTATTAAAGAAATTAAATAATATTAGTTAATTTAATTAAGTTGAAATTATGTTATGAGATAATATAATTTTAATTGTTATGCCTCAGGGCAATGGAAGTTATTATGAGTTAAGTTTCATAAATAGTGTGAATAATTCACTTAATTAAATAAGTGAATTAATACAAGTATAATTGATTTAATAAAGTGAGAAGGAAATATATTGCATGAAAATGTAAATATTAGTATAATGCTAGTAAAATATTTATTAAGTACATTAAAATTTTAGTTAGAAACTTTATGGAATAAAATGAATATTTATGGTATTAAATAAATATTTGATGAAAATTGTTATGAGATAGTTTATTTAAGTGTGATAAAATAGATGAGATTTATACGTATTTTATTACGCTATATTATATTCTAATGATATTCTAATTTAGGTGAGATTTTGTTAAATAATGTTATGATCATTACGGTTGAATAGAAATTATAATTTTAATGATAAGGTTAATTTTATTTCTTAAGGAATTAAAGGTACATAATCTAGTTTATATTTCTAGTTTATGTGTTCTTGAGTTTCTTTTAAAATTGTGGTTTTGGTTAATGAATTGGTGGGTTACGATGTTATATATGTTATTAGATATTTATAATTTGATAATGGTCATCTAGAAATATTCATGAATTTATACTAAAGAAGAGGAATTTGGGTTTTGATTGTAATATGTGTTTTAGTGTACTTTGGGACTAAAATTGATGATGAATTCGTGATGGAAACTTTAAATTGATAGATGATTGTTATTCTCCTCTATAAAACGAAAACAACACAACTTGAACGGATCGAATTGGTTAAGAAATGAATTCGTGATGAATGAATACACTTAACATGTTGAAAATATGAAAAATTACTATAAACCATTTAGAATTAGTATAAACCAAGTCCCACATCTACTAAATTAAGAACTTTAATCCTTTTTTAAACCTATAAATAGAAGGGCTTGACCCTTTGTTTCATTCACCAACAACAAGGCCTCCAATTTTGAGAAAGGATTTGTTGTGGGAGGACTTTTTATAAAGACCTCCTTAGTTAAATTTTGGCGTGAAAGTGCGTAGTCTATTTGTGGAACTCGTATTTTCGGGTATGTTTCTTATTTAATTTTTGGTAATGTTATTATTTTAAATACTGTATTTAGTTTGTTAATTAAAGTTTGAATTTTGGAAGTTTAGTTAGTTTTGTTAGTAAAACTAGTTAGTTTACTATGTTTATTTTGGCTTGGAATTGATTATGTAAATGAGTTCTAATGATGGTAATTAAGCCGAGACCTTAGACGAGTCTAATTATGTTAAATAAAACTTATTTGTAAAGAAAGTTGGGTTGGAACGAGTCGAGGCGAGTTTTGGATGTCAAAACGAGAAGTCCGAAAAACTAGTGGACTGCTGATCCAAAAACAAATATTCGGGGTTAGCTAGATTGTTTAGAAAATTCTGGGCTTTTGGTATGTTATAGTACACTGAATAAGCTTTCCATAAACTCTAGAACGGACTAATTCCGACTTCGTAGCAAAGAGTTATGGCATTTCAAAGTAGTCGCGTCAAAACTGTCTAACCAACTCGGGGCAGTCACCTTGAACAAATTTTACAGAATTCCGTGTTTAGAATTTGGAAAAGGTCAAAGAATAAAAGTTGTATTCCTGGAAGTTAGCTTCGCGTGGGCTTAAGAATCGCTCAAAAACTTTTTGAAACGGAAAAGTTATTACTGTTTTAGAAAGTGAGGGTAAAGCTGGGAAAGAATGAAAAACAGTTTTAAACGCCCCTTTTTGAACACAGTTTTGGACTGTCTATCTTATCCGAAATGGGTGTCCAATAACTTTTAAAAATAGGTTAATATGATGTTTCCAGCATATCCAAAGTTGGATGTCATCGGACGTATGAGATATAGAGTAAAGTTTACATTACAACTACTATGCGTTGCTATGTGACTAATAGTTGATGTGTATGATTATATAATTGTGTAGGCACGTGAAGTGCGAGATAGTAATTAAAATCGTTATTGGTAAACAACGATCAAGGCAAGTCTTTCAGTTCGTATTTGCTATGTGAATTTGATGATGAACTATTTGAAATCTTTATTGCAAATAACATGGTGTGTTATATAAATGTTGAAAGTATGAAATGTTAAAGTCAATTTATGACTACGTTGATTGAGTAATGAATGTTGATTTAGTAAGTAACTCAATCTTTATACTTGTTATATGAACTACAACATGTATGTTATGTTAGTCCAATGTTTATGAGATGTATATCGAGCATGTTATTATGTGATATGTGATGCATGAAAACTGTTAGATTTTGTTGGGCTATCAAGCTCAACCTTGCAAATAACCACTTTTGCAGGTTAAAATTTTAAGGTAAAGTTATGTGCTACTTGAAAGATATGAATCAAATGTGATACTTGAAGATTATATACTTTGTTTGAGTTATTAATATTTGAACCATGTTTAAGGTTCCGAATAATGTATTAATGTTGAATTGTAATAACGTTTTGCGATGTAAACCCTTGCAGTATTAAAATGATTCTGAGATAATTAGATGTAAACGTTGAAAGTTTTGGGAACGAAAATAGATTGTAATAAAAAATTTTAATTATTTCACAAATTTCAATGGTAGTATTATCGTTTAAATATAAAATTAGAGGTTGAATGTATTGTTAACGACCATAGTCGAGAATTAAATTGTATGAAAATTGGGGTCGTTACAGTTGGTATCAAAGCTGATAGGTTAGAAACCTTAGGTAAGAGTACCTTAGGCTATAACCATAGAGAAGAGAGGTGAAGATAATGAACAAATAAGCTCAAATAGAGTTTGAACAATAAGAAGTCATTTAAGAAATTTTTAAAGAAGGGATTAAAACATGCGTAAGAGAATTCAAAGAAGAATCTCGCAGAGTTATTAGGAATATGAATGTGGGGTTACCCAACTCCAATAATAAGGATATAAGGTGATAATAAATAGACAATGTCTGTAAGAAGAGAATGATAAAGAAGTTAAGAATAAAAAGTTATATTTAAGTATGGTACAATTGTACTCTTTAATAGTTGATGTATGGTATCTGGGCTAAACGATTCCTTCATAGAGCAGAGGTATATACGAACTAGCAACTCAGAACCTAGTTTGTTGGTTGTTTGTGGGAAACCACTCAACGTACCATATTGAAACTGTTAGAGACTCGATGTGTACCAAGTATAGAAGATGGATACGTATGATGAAATTGTGGAATTCGAATGAAATGTTGAGTAATGTAAATAAAGTTAGAAATTCTTAAAGGAAGAATTGTTATATAAACAAGAAAATTCAAAGAAGAATCTTGAAGAGATATAAAGATAAGAAATGAGAGTTACCTAACTCCAATAGCCAAGATAACAAATAATGATGAATATATAAAGCCTATAAGATTAAGCATAAATGAAATCGTAAATGATGAAAAAGGAAAGAAAGAGGATCGTAAAACTAAATGATCACGAGTTAAGAAAATAATTTTAAGGGAAATGATTATAGAATAAGATCATGACGTGATCTGTTTAAGTTATAAAGAAAGATGGTTTGTAATGTTTGAATAATTATAGCTTGATGCTATGAAGATAATGTACTATGATATAGTACAAGATAAACTCACGAGGAGTTATAGATAATATGATACGAGGAATTCGTATTGAGCAAGTTATGAGTAAGGTAATGTTAGGTGGGATTTCAATTGAGGACTCATATGGTGACTAAGTTGTACAAACCTTTGTATGGGCAGAGATTTTGTGCATGTACTTGTTTTATCACATTGATAATCATTGGAATGTCAGTGTCGCGCTATAAATGTATATGTGGTGAAAAGGTGATTCTTTTCTCATGTGTATATTTGATAGTTAGAAACTATTAAGATTAGTCAGATACTATTAGGATTAGGCGCGGTTCTTAAAACTAATGCATATGGTAAGTTTGTGACTCATAATAATATGGTATGTTTTGAACTCCTTAGCGAATGGACGCCTATGGTCTGACTAGGATAAGTTCTTAAACTCATATTATTGTGGCAAGTTCTTGAACTTCCAAGGTGCGGTAAGTTTGATGAACTATACTGGGGGTATACGAGGATGGTAATTTGAAACACAAGAATATCTAGTATAAAGATTGAAATTTATGGAGAAAATTAGATATTCTCAATCTACTAGCTATGCTAGACTTTCGAGATTTATTGAATTCGTGCCGATTGTTGTACTTTTGATTTTTGAAAAATGTTGGATCACACTAGTGAACCAAAGAATTTTAAAAAAAGGCTATTATTATTCAGTATCTATGCTAATCTGCTTCGACTAGATAAAAAAAATGATTTTAAATTTTCAAAATATATTTTAACTATATGTATCGAACTCCGTGATATGATAAATGATGGAGTCATCAATGCAATGGAACTTTGGGTGTTGGATGTGATCATATGATCGTCAACCCACTACGGTGAGATGTAGTATGATAACGTCATAATCACGACGCCATAAAAAAAAGATTTTTGAGATTTCTTTAAGATATATATATATATATATATATATATATTTGATTGATGTCAGAATTGTTGTAGAAGTCTATATATGCTATTTGATTCAGCTAGACGAATATTGAAAGATGTTCATGAAATTCAAGCGTTTTTTTTAAGTTATGTTAAACCAAATTGTTTTGATGCGGATTTAGATGTTGAAAAGCTGAGATGAACAACCCTATTATAGGGGAGTTATTTTACGCAATGCGTTTAGATGTTTGTGCACAATACATGGTACGAAGGGCTGATCACCCTAAGTACGGGGAGTCCCTACAAGATATCATTAAGGTTAAAGTTAAAAGATTACTTGTAACCGTGGACATAGTTCGTGGTCTTGTGACCCTCAGTTACATCTCTAAAAACTGAGAAGAACAACCCTATTATGGGGGAATTATTTTTACGCGATGCATTTAGATGTTTATGCACAATACATCGTACGAAGGGCTTAACACCCTAAGTACGGGAGTCCTTATAGTCTAATGACTGTTAAGGTTTAAGTTGAAAGAGTACTTATAACCGTGGACATAGTTCAAGGTCTTATGACCCCTCATCATGATTTGGAATCTTTTAAATTCCTGAGTTATTCATACTGCTTCCCAATTATTGAGCAATTGTGGAAGATTCTTGTTATTCTAAAAGGAGAATGTGGTAAGAATGATATTCCTTAGAAAGAAGTAAGTCGTAGAATGCGACACTGAATGATGAATATATTGAATAAGTGAGAAAAGAAATTTTTAAATGAGAAGGAGGTGCGTTATCAAAGAATAATGTAAAACTTTTAATAGAAAAGTTAATAATTATAGAAAGATCTTTGTGGAAAGAAAGTGGTTATAGAACCCAATGAATGAATAAAGTATTAACGTAAAATATATTTTGATAGATTGAATGAATAAAGATTAATAGATAAAATTTTGAGGACGAAATTCTTAGAAGAAATGGTGAATGTAATATCCCGAGTGTTTATGATAACGATCTTTAGAAAAGGAAATGAATGGGTTAAAGAATATTTAATACTCAAAATATAATTGAGTTCAAGTGAAAGTTATGAAATAAAACCTAGAATTTGTTGAAGTAATGAATGTAGTAGAAAATATAAAACCTATATTAAGGTAATATGTTAAAGATATTCAACTATAAATTTTGAAAAGAGATTTGGTGAAAATTGAGTAAGGGAGATTTCTTTGATTCCGAGGACGGAATCCTTATAAGGAGGGAAGGATGTGACAACCCGAATTTTCATAAGTTATTAAAATAAGAATTTAATAATTAAAATTCTTATTATGAGGTGTATATATTTTGAATTATGTGATTTGGTGTGAAGAGAATTATATATTCATATGTTGTAGAATGTGAGATTTAATAGTTAATTAAACTATTAAAGAAATTAA
This sequence comes from Panax quinquefolius, assembly GCA_020205615.1. NCBI lineage: Eukaryota > Viridiplantae > Streptophyta > Magnoliopsida > Apiales > Araliaceae > Panax > Panax quinquefolius. The sequence goes on from CM035162.1 coordinate 97,258,393, forward strand.
ATAATATTAGGTAATTGGATTAAGTTGAAATTATGTTATGAGATAATATAATTTTAATTTTTATGCCTTATGGGCAATGAAAATTATTATGAGTTAAGTTTCATAAATAGTGTGAATAATTCACTTAATTAAAATAGTGAATTAATACAAGTATAATTGATTTAATAAAGTGAGAAGGTAATATATTGCATGAAAATGTAAATATTAGTATAATGCGAGTAAAATATTTATTAAGTACATTAAATATTTTAGTTAGAAACTTTATGGAATAAAATGAATATTTATGGTATTAAATAAATATTTGATGAAAATTGTTATGAGATAGTTTATTTAAGTGTGATAAAATAGATGAGATTTATACGTATTTTATTACGCTTAGTATATAATGATATTCTAATTTAATTAAATAATTAAATTAGAGGAGTGAGATTTTGTTAAATAATGTTATGATCATTACGGTTGAATAGAAATTATAATTTTACCGATAAGGTTAATTTTATTTTTTAAGGAATTAAAGGTACATAATCTAGTTTATATTTCTAGTTTATGTGTTCTTGAGTTTCTTTTAAAAATGTGGTTTTGGTTAATGAATTGGTGGGTTACGATGTTATATATGTTATTAGATATTTATAATTTGATAATGGTCATCTAGAAATAATTGTTCAGAAATCAAATTCATGTATTTATACTAAAGAAGATTAATTTGGATTTTGATTGTAATGTGTGTTTTGGTGTACTTTGGGACTAAAGTTGATGATGAATTCGTGATGAAAACTTTAAATTGATAGATGATTGTTGTTCTCCTCTATAAAACGAAAACAACACAACTTGAACGAATCGAATTGGTTAAGAAACGAATTCGTGATTAATGAATACACTTAACATGTTGAAAATATGAAAAATTAGTATAAACCAATTAGAATTAGTATAAACCAAGTCTCACATCATCTAAATTGAGAACTTTAACCCTTTTCTAAACCTATAAATAGAAGGGCTTGACCCTTTGTTTCATTCACCAACAATAAGACCTCCAATTTTTAGAAATGCTTTGTTGTGGGAGGACTTTTTATAAAGACCTCCTTAGTTAAATTTTGGCGTGAAAGTGCGTAGTCAGTTTGTGAAACTCGTATTTTCGGGTATGTTTCTTATTTAATTTTTGGTAATGTTATTATTTTAAATACTGTATTTAGTTTGTTAGTTAAAGTTTGAATTTTGGAAGTTTAGTTAGTTTTGTTAGTAAAACTAGTTAGTTTACTATGTTTATTTTGGCTTGAAATTGATTATGTAAATGAGTTCTAATGATGTTAATTAAGCCGAGACCTTAGACGAGTCTAATTATGTGAAATAAAACTTATTTGTAAAGAAAGTTGGGTTGGAACGAGTCGAGGCGAGTTTTGGATGTCAAAACAAGAAGTCCGAAAAACTAGTGGGCTGCTGATCTAAAAACAAATATTCGGGGTTAGCTAGATTGTTTAGAAAATTTTGGGCTTTTGGTATGTTATAGTACACTGAATAAGCTTTCTATAAACTCTAGAACGGACTAATTTTGACTTCGTAGCAAAGAGTTCTGACATTTCAAAGTAGTCGCGTCAAAACTGTCTAACCAACTCGGGGGCAGTCACCTTGAACTAATTTTATAGAATTCTGTGTTTTGTATTTGGAAAAGGTCAAAGAATAAAAGTTGTTGTCCTGGAAGTTAGCTTCGCGTGGGTTCAAGAATCGCTCAAAAACCTTTTGAAATGGAAAAGTTATGACCATTTTAGCGTGAGAGGGTAAAGCTGGGAAAGAATGAAAAACAGTTTTGAACGCCCCTTTTTGAACACATTTTTGGACTGTCTATCTTATCCGAAATGGGTGTCCAATAACTTTTAAAAATAGGTTAATAAGATATTTCCAGCATATCCAAAGTTGGATGTCATCGGACGTATGAGATATAGAGTAAAGTTTACATTACAACTACTATGCGTTGCTATGTGACTAATAGTTGATGTGTATGATTATATAATTGTGTAGGGCACGTGAAGTGCAGATAGCTATTAAACTGTTATTGGTAAACAACGATCAAGGCAAGTCTTTCAGTTCGTATTTTCTATGTGAATTTGATGATGAACTGTTTGAAATCTTTATTGTAAATAGTATGGTGTGTTATATTAATGTTGAAAGTATGAAATGTTAAAGTCAATTTATGACTACGTTGATTGAGTAAAGAATGTTGATTTAGTAAGTAACTCAATCTTTAAACTTGTTATATGAACTACAACATGTATGTTATGTTAGTCCAATGTTTATGAGATGTATATCGAGCATGTTATTATGTGATATGTGATGCATGAAAACTGTTTGATTTTGCTGGGCTATCGAGCTCAACCTTGCAAATAACCACTTTTGCAGGTTAAAGATTTAAGGTAAAGTTATGTGCTACTTGAAAGATATGAATCAGATGTAATACTTGAAGATTATATACTTTGGCTGAGTTATTAATATTTGAACCATGTTTAAGGTTCCGAATAATGTATTAATGTTGATTTGTAATAACGTTTTGCGATGTAAACCCGTGTAGTATTAAAATGATTCTGAGATAGTTAGATGTAAACGTTGAAAGTTTTGGGAACGAGAATAGGTTGTAATAGAAAATTTTAATTATTCCGCAAATTTCAATGGTAGTATTATCATTTAAATGTAAAATTAGAGGTTGAATGTATTGTTAACGAGCAAAGTCGAGAATTAAATTGTATGAAAATTGGGGTCGTTACATATGTGGTTAAGGGTTAAGTAAGAATCAGATAAAGTATAACATTGGTAAACCCTAATGTTATGTTAAGAACCCTAATGTCTAGTTTAGAAACCCTAACGATCAGTTATAAACCCTAATTTTGATTTTTGGAAGCCCTAAACCCTAATCAGGAATTTTAAACCCTAATTTGGGAACCCTAATGCTAAGTATCAAACCCTAAGGGTCAAGAGTTATGTTATATATGTGAAATGACCAAATTATCCTTCAAATTATTGGGGAAATTACCAAAATACCCTTAGTGTGTGCAAAATTACCAAAATGCCCTTTTACTTAACTATTAAGTTATAGATATTGCCAAATCTTGGTGACTCATCTTCCAAGATCTTCCATGTGTTTAATTCAACACCACTCAGCCATTTTGGCCACCTAGCAACATTCTTTTCCATGGAAATCAAAGATTAGAAACTTAAAGTAAGAAAATATCTTTACTTTAGTTTCTCATAAGCCAAGACTCCCACTCTCTCTCTAACCCAAAAGATTTGGGAGTGAAATTAAGTCCAAAGTTAAGCCAAGATCATCCCATAAACTATCCAAAATCAGATTAAAGTGCAGAGATCAAAAAGTGGATCAAGAAAGGTATAAATCCTAATTCATGCCAGATCTTTAAGATCTCAGTAGATTATGTGTTTTGATGTTTAAATATGTGTTATGTGATGTTATTTAGTGATCTAGGATGATATATCATGGATCCATAACATCTAAGTGCATGAAAATAAGGATTTTAGAAACTGACATGAACCCTAAAAATGAGGTATGGCAGTCAAATGTCAGAGCCTCTAGATCTAAATCTGTTAATTGTTTGAGGTTGTAAGTGTATCATTGATATAGTATGCCATGAGGAGAGTACACTAGAAGTGGAATCAAGTCCATACCATGTCTAGATTCCAAGTTATTAATGGTTAAACATGGTTGACCAGTCACAGAAACTGGAATCTGAAAATCCAGATTTCCCAGAAACTGTCTGACAAGGTTTTAGGGTCTTAGATCTTGCATATGTTAAGTTGTTAGCTTGTCTAAGTGTATCATTGATTTACTCTGACATATGGACTATAGAACCATGACACTAGAACACCTAAATCATCAACAAGATCAAAGTTATTAATGGTCAAAACTGGGTTGACCAACTGGCATGAAGAACTTTATGGAAATTCAAGATTCTTCAAGAACATGTTCTGGCAGGTACTTTGACCAAGCCAGATCATGCTTCTGTGATGTTTTTAAGCTACCTAAGTGTATTACTTTTGTACCTTGACATACATACTACAAAGGTGTGACACTTTAACACTTAAACAAAGCCCATAAATCGAAGTTATTAAATCTTGAAAATAGACCCTCATCACTGTTTGAGTTTCTGGGTAACCCGAAAACTCAAGAACAGCTCTGACATCACTTTGGATGGCTTATATCTTCATGATATGATAAAGTTTGACCCCTAAAATTGATTAGTACATGTAGTATTACATCAATACAACATAACTGATACACTTTTATGCCCAGAAACATTATGAACAAAGAATTAAAGATGGTCAAAGTAGGCATCTAGACACTGACCATGAGTGTTCTTCAAGGCTCAAGAACACCTATAGCGACAGTTTTTGTTGCGATAGGCCTTTAGCGACCGTTTAATTAAAAATTAAATTATTAATTTAAATAATTAGAAAAAATAGAAAATAATTATGAAAAATTCATAATTAAGTTTTAAAAATTATTTTAAGTTATAAAAATTAACTTTTAATAAATTGAGATAAATTTCATTAATATTTTAATTTATTTAAAAATTAATGATATTAACTTTATTTAATAATTGTATTAAATAAATTAGTTAAAAATGATTTTAATATTCTAAAAATAATTTAAAATGATATTAAAGTGTTAGAAAATATTTGAAGTTATATTGAATAACATTTGATATTTTGGTATGGATTTCATTAATAAATTAATATTAATGATAATAAATTTATTTAATAATTTTATTAAATAAATTATGTAAAAATGATTTTAATATTTTAAAAATGATTTAAAGGTTTTAAAAATGTTTTAAGTTATAATATATAACTTTTAATATTTTGACATGAATTACATTAATATTTTAATATTAATAGCGAGTTATTTAAGAATTATTTTAAATGTTTTAAAAATCATTTAAAGGTGATATTAAGGTATTAAAAATACTTTAAGTTATTATAAATAACTTTTAATATTGTGACATAGATTTTATTAATATTTGAAATTAATTAAATATTAATGATGATGGAATTATTTGGTATTTAAATCATTTAAATATGATATTAATGATTACAAAATTATTATAAATGATAATAATTATTTGCAAATTATTATGAGCTTTCGAAAAATGTTACACCTGATAAGTAAATTATCTAAGGTAATATTGAAGCAGTTAAGTAGAGATTTATTTAAAATAAACTCGATAATTATCCGATAAGGCAATTGGGACGTCAAAATAGTACCGAAACCAAACCAGACTGAAATAGTTTGATTTGATACCAGGTCTATTGTGTTCTAGCGACTGTTAAGGATATGTGGTAATGTGTTTAAGTTATATTATGACTAGTGAATAACAGTGATAGACGTTATGATATTATTCTAATTGAGAGATCAATATTATCAATAATAAGTCTTTCAAATGAAGCTAAACTAGATTGCATAGCAGTAATCGATGGTACATGCAAGTTCCTATACTCTTTTATTGAGCAAGTTTCCTAACTCAACTTCGAGTTGTTATTGTAAAGCATGTTCGTGATTAATCATTGTTGATTATATCACATCTATGAATTATTGATTCACACGTTATGCATGTTATATATGTTTATCAGGTATGAAAGGTTGATCACCTTCATTACCATATTGTTCAGTTGAATTTGTTAATTTTCATTGTGGGCCATTCATCATTATTGACTCGGTCATTCAGTTATGAAAATTGATTCATATTCTTTCACAATTATTATATTGTTGAAAGTTTGTCAACTTATTATTCTTTTCAATTATGATATATCTTTTGTTGAACTTAAAACTTGCTGGGCAAACATGTTGTTCACCCTTGCTATATCATGATAAGATTTTCAGATTAGGACGAAGGCTTGAATAAAGACAAAAGCAAAAGGCAAAATCCAAAATTGGATTATTATGCAGTAAAATTTTAAAAGTATTGGATGCAAACGATATGACGCCCCCAAAATAGGTATACAAAACCCATTCTGAGTCTCCAAATCCATGGTACATAATTTAAATACAAACTTCGTTTGTACAATACGACAAAACGTAGCTAAGAGTTTTAGCACGAATATTATCTTATAAATAATATCCAAACTCAAATAGAGTCCTCATTACAATTATTATCACACTATTTTATAGAATAGTGAGGACTACTACAACCACCATCTCAGATCGTCACTCCATTCCCCAACTAGTCCCGACTATGTTCTCATTTCCTGAAGAGAATAATGAAAGTAAAGGGTGAGCCCAACTAGCCTAGTAAGAAATATTATGACTAAGATAATGCAGAATAAATTATCGTTAGCCTTCAACAGTGTTAAACTGATAGAATACAATAAACAACAAGTTTAACTGCAGTGGAACAAACAATCCATTAGAAGAGTCAAGTAGAGCATGATATCTACTATCATCAATATTTTATCGCTGTAACACAGCTCAATAAATAATCCACATCACTGAATTATCCATGCACTACGAGCTAAAGATATTCATTAGTATCACATCCACGAATCATCCATGAATTACAGGCCAAGGATATTCGTTATTATCACTAGTGGTCATGATCATGCCAAACAACTGTCCATCAATGCACTACGGGCCAATGAGGACTTTTACAACATCATTTGTAACATTACAGGTCATGATTATACCGATACATAATTCCTAGTCATAATCATACCAATACACAGTCCATCTATGCACTACGGGCCAAAGATGACTTTCATCACAATATAAGCATGAGGATGATGACAATGATATAAGAATTCAATTAAGTGAGAGCAATGTTAAATTTTAAAGATTTATAATTTAATTTTTCCAGAGTTCAAGAATGTCCAAATTGTCAACATGATACCTGCTTTGTGGAGTAAAATTCAAGAATCATATTCATGTATTAAAAATAATTTGGACAAAAAAGAAATCAATTTTTGTTGTGAATAGTGCCTCGGGTGAATAGTACCCGAGTGAATAGTACCCCATGAATAGTACTTCATGAATAGTACCCCGTGAATAATATCCCGACATGAAAAGATTAAAATTTAATAAGAATATTTAGAAAAATATTCTTATGAAAAGATACTAGATGAAGCGCAAATTTCAAGGACATTCTACTAATTCCAAGGAGTATAGAAGCAATACTTAACAAAATGAGTGTAGAATTCAGAATCTGAACGAAATAATATTACTTACATACTACAAAATATAAAAGAAAATATTATTTCATACGAATATTGAACAAAAATAATATCCCTTATCTTAAAAGGAGAGTATTTCTGACTGGTAGAGCGGGGATATTCTTTAAGAAAACTTATACTATTTTCTACGCTCAAAGCTTCCTTAAACTCAAAAGAAATACGCTCAATATTATAGAAGAAGAATTCTCTAATTCTAGTGTGATTTTCATTTTTAATAAAGCATCCTATTTATAGGAGAATGGAAGGATACTATTTAAGAAAAAAAAATCATGGGTGAACAGTAGTTGAAAATTCACGGGCGACGTTCGGCTGAAATTTTAATTTTTTTTGATTTACTATGCTGCACTATGCAACACTATGCACATACTATGTAGTACTATGCAATACTATGCAGTATTATGCAATCAAATAAAATACAATATATTCAATTTTTTATAAAAAACAAAACGTATTATAATATAATAATAATAGCTCCCCCCCGTGAACCATTATTCCCTCCCCAGCCGACAATTATATATATATATATATATATATATATATATATATATATATATATATATATATATACAGAGATAACTTTCTACCGACAGTTTTGAAAAATGGGTAAGTGGGAGTCCATATAATAAGCAAAATTTACAACAATTACTTCATAAAAATCCCCTCTATTTATCTCAATTCACTTGGCTTCACAAAACACATTTTTAATAATATTTATTCATCATTTATAACTCACAATATTAACAGCCAGATCATTCACAAGAAAGAGGGGGCTTTCCGATAAGGACTTCTCCTTATTGGCGCGCAATTAGGTGACCAAACCCCTTTCCCTCGACAGAACTTTCTAGATATTGTCAATAATGAAAATAATAATATGAATAACTTGTCATCTCAATTATTGATTTAATAATATAAAATATTGTGACAATAATTGAATCAATAATGTGAGATACTATGCAGCAATAACTGTGGCAATAATTGAGTAAAACTGAGTGACTTCTCACGTAAGCATCAATAATCAATATTGTGTGCTATTATACAACCACACATTTTACTGTACTTATATCACCGGGTATTTCAACAGTTAACGGTAAAACTTTCACCGTTATTTTTTTAAAAAGATATTTCTGTCGTGTTCTAACTCCGATAGTAATTCTGTTATGGGGTCCACCAATGATTGTGCCATCGTACAAATATTCCCTGATAAAACGAATATTCCCCGACCAAACGAATATTTTATGCCAACTTACTTACTTTGAAATATTTGTAAATATTACCCACAACTATAACATTATATCAAATTCACACCTTATTATTCAAAAATAATATTTAGAGAAATTAAACGACATTGTAAGTTGTGTAGAATATGAATGTGTGTATTAAGTTAAGGGTAAAGACCTTGGGAATTATGTGTAAAGGTTATTGTATAAACAATTTATGTTTATATCTTTCGCAATAATTATAGAAATGATGTATCGTAACGTACCAGATTTGAGGTAAAAAGTACCTGAATTTGGGAGCGTCACATTTGGTATCAAAGTTGATAGGTTATAAACCTTAGGTAGGAATACCTTAGGCTATAACCGCAGGGATGAATATAAGGAATGAACTCAAATAGAGTTTAAGATTTAAGGGATGAATTTGGGAAAGGTATTAGTAAGTAAATAAGATTCAAAGAAGAATCTTGAAAAGTCATACAAATACGGAGTTACCTAATTCACCCATCTTTCTGGTGGTGCTTCTGGTGGTTCATTCGAGACTTCTACCACTATTCTCCTGGTGAATTTTGCTGGAGAGAGGACATGATAGAATTCTGGTTCCTCTGATTCCTGATTTTCAGAATTGGAATCATTCCTGAACCATCTTGATCATTTCCAACAATGAGTCCTTATTGCTCCTTTTCATTTATAGAACCTTCTTTAGCAAGATCTTCTTCTGATTCATCTTCTGTTAGGTTTGTAATATTCAAGTGCGCAATCAAATTGCAAAATTAATGCGGAAGCGTGTAAAATCAGAGTTTAAAAAATTTACAAACCATATACCCGGATCACCCTTTATGCATAATTATTAATTAAACGAAAAGATAAAGAATAAAATCATACCCTTGAAGATCGAGCTTCCTCGTGTACAAGTTCACCTCCAATCCTTTTCGCTTCAACTTGAATCCACCGGGTTTGGTTCCTTCCTTTGATCAACGTTAGCCACCCATGTGTTTGGCCTCTAGAGGTGATCCACCAAGGAAGAATAAAATTCAAGAAGATGGGTGTTATGGCTAACCCTAGTTTTCTATCTCTATAGAAAAGGCATACTCCCAACAACTTGGAATTATTACGTGCTTTGTTAAAGTCAACAACCCATACCACCCATAATAAGACTCCTCTTATTTATAGATGTGGGCAACCCACCTTAACAATTAAGGAATTGAGTTTTATTTAATTAATTAAATTTTTTAATTAATTAAGCTCCCTAATCTTATTAGGGATAATTAATTAAACTCCTTTAACTAATTTTCCTTCCTAATCCAATTAGGAATAAATGAGAGTACTTATATTAAATTAATTCCTAAACTCTTTTAGAAATTAAAATAATAATAATTGTAATAATATTAATAAGACTCCTCTTATTAATTTATATTTAATATTTCTAAAATATTAAATAATAAATATTAAGCTATTTAATTTATTCTATCACCATAGATTAAATTAAATATACTTAACATATTATTACGATTATGCCATTAACTTCTTAAATAATTATTCTTCCTTTTATGGTGTGACCCTTTAGGTTCTCCATATTAAACCCATTGTGAAAATCAATTAGAACAATTCTAATCTTATTTAAATAAATAAATTAAACAATTAATTTATTTAAATAATATTTATTCTACAATAAGGATAAGCCTCCCTAGCGATCAACGACTTTCCGATAATATAGATTTCAACATTAATCATTAAAGAACCTTTGAGTAAATAGTTCACTGCATAATTCAATCCTTCCACCATACAATGTCCCAATTAAATATAAGACATGGAATTCTTCACAAGTCTTATTTTATTTAATTATATGTATTTCGATCCTTAAATGCACAACTCAAATAATGCAAATTAGAAACTCCTTTCTAATTTCATTACGCCTATAACCAAGGACTCTTTGGGTTGTCATTTATCGAATCACATAGGACATTTCTCTTCTTTTATTAGAAGTGGTAGATTCTTTATTGATCATACATTATCTCCATGTACAACTTATTATACCCAAGCATACCCTTTGATATACCCTAAGGGTCTTAAGGAATAAGTCAAAGTATAACTCATCATACACAAGATACTATGATGATCTCAAGTCCAAGGATTACTTGTACTACTATCACTACTGAGAATTCCTATTGACAGCAAATAAAACTCCATTAGGTATTCCTTAGCGAGCCAATGCTTCAAAGAACTTATTCTCTAATAAGCACCTACATACTTGCTTTAGTGTCTCCACACAAATGATCATGAGATCAATCATCCTCATCCAATGAGCAAGCAACGATGTACCAATCTATCTGGATTCACTAATCCCCAATTTAGTAATCCAATGATTGGGAACTATTTTAGTTTTTAAGCTTTCTAAGAATTTAGATCTCATTAGAATGATCATCATCATTATTCTAAAAGCATTGCTTAAAACTATGGGTTTATCACATATTATAAAAACAAAGATCATGTAGATAATTAAAAGCCTTTAATAAATTAATACTTTTTATTAATAAATGAATAAGATTGTTACAAAGTATATGCTTTATCATCAAACATGATTGGCTTGTGTGCATACTACTTTCAATCTCCCACTTGCACTAAAGCCAATCGCCATGGTATCTTATACTCTTCTTCTCTAAGTGACGATTATCCTGCTGTTGGATAAGCTTTAGTTAATGGATATGTAATGTTGTTCATGAGAGTCCACTATCTCTATAGTGATTTCCCATCTTTCAATGATTCTAATAATCAAATGAAAGTGCCACAACACATGTTTAGATCCAAGATGAGATTTAGGAACTATTCCTAGTTCTGTAATGAACTTTTAATCCAAACAATCAACTTGCAGCTTCATTTATAGCTATATACTTTGTCTTTATCACTAAACCAAAGAACTCTTTCTTTGTTTGGAACCTTTCCAATTCACTACACCAATCGCTCAAGGTAACCCTTTACCTTAAAGTAGATTTTTTCGTCGTTTTGGTCCGTCTCGAAAAACTTGAGTCCGTGAAGCCCTCTAGTTTTAAGTCGGACCCACCATGAATATGATCACATCCTTAGTCTTTGGTTAAGCACTTTAAGATGTTTTTCACCGCCTTACGTGATCTTCTCGAAATATGATGATCAACATCGGTCTCGTATATTTCATTGCATACATGATTGTCACTCATGCGATCTCTCTTCTTTGGAGTCTATGGGGACTATTAAGAGAGATACACTCGTAGCTCATCGACATGAGACATCTCTTGAGTTTGCCATGCTAAACGACTTTAGCATCAAATGAATATCGTTCCTTGGGTTAAGTCGAGCATCCTTTTAAATCTATCTATATAGATTTATATCCCCAATTAAGATACTCTTCCAAATCATTCATGGAGGAATGTTTAGACAACTTTATCTTTCTTGATTGTAGCATTGGTATGTAATTCCTCATCCGTAGTATATCAACATATAATACTAGAAATTTCACGACGCCCCAATCGACCCTTTTTGTACACACTAGAACTCTTACCTCATCGTATGTAAATCGGATCATCATCTTCTATGATGTGTACCTCATCATCATCATCCATGATGAATCCATACCTCCCGGTATCTTCTTGACTATTCCGATTTACGATTCGGTTGTGGTACAATAGGTCTATCTACAGGTTCCTCTTATTTGACTTATAGTGTTTTGTGGTTCTTGAACTCTTCAAGATCTATTATCCTCCCACTAGCCCCTTCAATGATAAACACCTTTATCTTAGAAGGTAGTGTGTTTCGCAACAAACACCTTTTGCTAAGTAGGATTATAGAGCATATACCCTAAACTTACTTTAGGATGTCCCACAAATTGACACTTGTCAAATCTTGTCCCAAGCTTATCCTTTTGAAACCTTTTCACATAAGTTGGACAATCCCTTATCTTAACATACTTAAGATTAGGAATCCTCCCTGTCCATAACTTTTATGGAGTCTTGGGGCCGGATTTTGAGGTTACCATTTTAGAGATATGCTGACCATTTCTAGGACATTATCCCAGAAGGATACTTTGGAATGTCGGTAAAATCATTATGGACCGCACCATGTCCAACAAGGTACGATTTTTCCATTCAAATACATCAATCAATTATTGTGTATCAGGAGGTGTCCATTATGAGAAAAACCATTTGAGATGATCTAGAAACTTATTGCACAAGTATTTATCCCTTGATCTAATCAAAGAATCTTAATACTTTGCCAATTTGTTTCACTTCCAATTCTTTGAACCTTTCAAATAATTCACACTTGTATTCGAAAAATACACACATTCAACTCTTTGAATGATCATCTCCTTTTCTTACACTAATTTGTTCAATATGCAAAATTATTTTCATGTAAGTCAAGTATACAAAATTTATTAAGTAATATTCCATTCTATACAAGACATTATTATTATAAATAGAACAACAATTGTTCTTAATTATAATACTAAAAATTTTATTGTCCAACAACAAAATAGAAATAATATTTCTAACAAGAATCAAATACAATAACAACTTATTGACTTAATAGATTTTCCCATAGGCATTGCTAAACTATAAGTTTCTATGGCTAATGTAGCAACCTTTGCTTCATTTCCCACACATAGGATTACTTATCTATGTTCAGCTTTCCACTTCTGCTTGGTCCCTTCATAAATCTATATTTATGATAACCAAAGTCGGTATCCAATACCCAAGTAGAACCTTGACTTAAAAAAAAAAATAAATTATTTCAATCATGAACAAAAACTGTATTGTAACCGAAACTTCACTAAGCTTCTTTGGTTAGCCTCTGCAAGATGCTTTTCGCAGTTTCTTTCCGAAAGGTCCGGGCTTATAGCGAAGGAAGCAAACTCCTTTGCTATCCGTATCGCTTTTGTTCTTATTATCCTTTGTTTATGCCTTTCTATTTACCTTCTTTGAATCGTTCTTCTTTTGAAAGATCCTTTGGCCCCTACCAAGTAAGACTTGGTCTTTCTTGGTTGAAAGTGACTCTCAACATTTTTCAATATGTTAAGCAAATCAATGAGGCGATATCTAGCTTGTTCATATGAAAATTCACAACAATTGTGAAAAGAGTCCGGGAGTGAGTGCAAGATCAAATCTTGACTCAACTCTTCATCCATGACAAAACCCAGTTGTCCTAATTGATCAATCAAATTGATTATGTTAAGAACTTTTTCTGCATACTATAGTGCCATTGGCCATTCTAGATCGGAAGAGCTCCTTAGATATCTGATATCTATCAGTCCTACTTTTCTCACCATCAACTACTTGATGTGCAGGAATATAGTAAGAGCATCCCTAGTTTCATGCTGACGCTGAAGCTCGTTACTCATGGATGCGAGCATGATGCATTGAGCCAACTGTGCATCATCTTGCCACTTACTAAAAGTAGCAATGTCTTCCTCAGAGGCATTGTCTGCAACCATTGTAGGGATAGGCGTATAAAGGACATAAGTTAGCTTTTCAGCTATGAGAACTATTCTCAAATCCCTTAACCAATCCGTTTAATTTGGTCTGATTAATTTAGCATCTAATATGCTACTGCAGATGATAGTAATTTTAGACATTGTAAAATTACAGAAATGAATTTGTAATTAACAACATTTTAACATACATTCTTTTATTAATTACCAAAATAATTTAGGTCTTGTTTTAAATTGGTATCTCCCACTATTTTCTTCAAACTATATTACCCTCACTTATATAGTTCGGCAAAATCTAATTAAAGATTTGCTAGTGAGAATAAGGATCCCATTTCAAATGTATATAGCCTTGTGGTGACACAACAAACTATATATAAATAAATAGGTAGACAACTTTTGTCAATTACATCAACTATGCAACTCCTTGTATTTTGCCTCTTAGATTATTTTGATCAAGTGGTGGCACATCCGAATCAAAATTATCCAAGTTAAGTCCAACCTAGCACTCCATATATTCAAAAAAAAAAAATATCATCCTTGTGGTGACACAACAAAACAATATTGTTCAATTTTCTTTATAAGCATCAAATGTGATAAATTAACATCTTAAATACTTAATACTTGCCTTGTGGTGACACAACAAACTCATATTAAATATTTAATACTCTATTAATTTTATCATGCTAGAAAGGCGCTTACGCTCGATATTCCAAATATCTTTGAACGCTTAGGACTTAATATAAAAAATTGAGGGGTTTGTTATTAATTTGTCTCATCTTGTTTAGCACGCATGCATATATATATAAAAAAATGCGTCATATTAATGAACATGCGAAGCATGTTTGCATAATATATAATATATATAGCATACGCATGCACATATAGAATACTATATTCTACCCGGATTGATTATGGACTTTTATTCTAGTTTGGTTCACTAGAGCCACCAAGTGAACCAAAAGGTCAAATCTTAGGGTGCAAGAAATAATATTTAAATATAACTATTACATTTAAACCCTGCTCCATAACAAACGGGTCTTCACGCCTCCTTGCTCTTTGATCTCCAATTTTTCTAAAATTAATTCTAACTATTCCTATTACAATACTATTTAAAATAAATAGAAGCCTTGATCGTCAAAGATCGAGGGAAGTACATAGGAGGAGATAGAATTTACATTAAGAAAAATTAGAGAAGACGAGTGCACGCAGACCCCATTTAATAAAACTCATACATTCATGCATCCAACTAAAATGAAATCCAATCGCATTGGTCAATAGTCCATAATCAATCCCATTTATTATCATACACATCACCATATGCATCAATAAATAACATTCATCTCATGAATAATAAACATTTAATATATATATTGATATCATTTAATGGGCAAAATTAGTTAGTATAAAATCTAATTTTTGAATCAAAATAAACTCCTTTATTTTAATCCAAATTTAAATCAAAATAAAACTATTTTATTTTAATTTATCCAATTTTAAATAAAATAAACTATTTTATTTTAATCAAAATCTTTAATTAAAATAAACTCCTTTATTTTAATTAATTATGGAATCCAATTCCATGTAAAAAAAAATATTAAAGGAAACACGGATATTCTTTCCTATTCACAAATAAACTTCTTTATTTTAAATAATATGAAATCATATTTCATATCTAAATAAACTCCTTTATTTAAGGAAATTAGGATTCTTTTCCTATTCACAAATAAACTCTTTTATTTTGAATAATATGAAATCCTATTTCACATCTAAATAAACTCCTTTATTTAAGGAAATTAGGTAATCCAATTTCAACTCTAATTAGTTATCATGGAATCCAATTCCAACTCTAATTAGTTAGCATAAAATTCTAATTTTAAAATTAAAATAAACTTTATATTTTAATATTAAAATAAACTTTTATTTTAAAATTAAAATAAATTTTATTTTAATTATAAAATAATTAATATATATATATATATATATATATATTATATTAACCGTATAATATATATATATATATATATAATATCCGTATATATATAATATATAAAAGTTAACTTCAATTATATATATATATAATCGTTAATATTAATTATATATATATATATATGATACCACAAGTCCAAAAACCGTGCACTTTCCTTTATTCACGTGCCAGCTGCTTGTTAAAATATAACCGTGTAGCTCATTCATTATATATTATATATTATATATATATTATTATATAACATGCAAGCCACGAATCAGGACCCAAAAAAAAAAATTGAACGGGATGCAAATGCACGGTTTATAAGCCCCGTCCACTAAATAAAAAAAGAAGCGCATTACTTAATTTTTTTTTTTTTTTTTTAAATTTTATACAATAAAATTATGCCCAATTAAATTGTTCTAAATACATATCAATATATATATATCAAATCAAACAATTAATAATTACGCATAAAGGTTTGGCTCGATGCCACTTATAGGGTTTGTAATATTCATAACGCAATCAAATTGCATAAAATTAGCTAAGCGTGTAAAATCGAGTTTAAAAATTTACAAACCATATACCCGATCACCCTTTATGCATAATTATTAATTAAACGAAAAGATAAAGAATAAAATCATACCCTTGAAGATCGAGCTTCCTCGTGTAAGTTCACCTCCAACCTTTTCGCTTCAACTTGAATCCACCGGGTTTGGTTCCTTCCTTTGATCAACGTTAGCCACCCATGTGTTTGGCCTCTGGGGTGATCCACCAAGGAAGAATAAAATTCAAGAAGATGGGTGTTATGGCTAACCCTAGTTTTCTATCTCTATAGAAAAGGCATACTCCCAACAACTTGGAATTATTACGTGCTTTGTTAAAGTCAACAACCCATACCACCCATAATAAGACTCCTCTTATTTATAGATGTGGGCAACCCACCTTAACAATTAAGGAATTGAGTTTTATTTAATTAATTAAATTTTTTAATTAATTAAGCTCCCTAATCTTATTAGGGATAATTAATTAAACTCCTTTAACTAATTTTCCTTCCTAATCCAATTAGGAATAAATGAGAGTACTTATATTAAATTAATTCCTAAACTCTTTTAGAAATTAAAATAATAATAATTGTAATAATATTAATAAGACTCCTCTTATTAATTTATATTTAATATTTCTAAAATATTAAATAATAAATATTAAGCTATTTAATTTATTCTATCACCATAGATTAAATTAAATATACTTAACATATTATTACGATTATGCCATTAACTTCTTAAATAATTATTCTTCCTTTTATGGTGTGACCCTTTAGGTTCTCCATATTAAACCTATTGTGAATAAATCAATTAGAACAATTCTAATCTTATTTAAATAAATAAATTAAACAATTAATTTATTTAAATAATATTTATTCTACAATAGGATAAGCCTCCCTAATGATCAACGACTTTCCGAGATAATATAGATTTCAACATTAATCATTAAAGAACCTTTGAGTAAATAGTTACTGCATAATTCAATCCTTCCACCATACAATGTCCCAATTAAATATAAGACATGGAATTACCACAAGTCTTATTTTATTTAATTATATGTATTTCGATCCTTAAATGCACAACTCAAATAATGCAAATTAGAAACTCCTTTCTAATTTCATTCTCGCCGCCAAGGACTACTTGGGTTGTCATTTATCGAATCACATAGGACATTTCTCTTCTTTTATTAGAAGTGGTAGATTCTTTATTGATCATACATTATCTCCATGTACAACTTATTATACCCAAGCATACCCTTTGATATACCCTAAGGGTCTTAAGGAATAAGTCAAAGTATAACTCATCATACACAAGATACTATGATGATCTCAAGTCCAAGGATTACTTGTACTACTATCACTACAGAATTCCTATCGACAGCAAATAAAACTCTATTAGGTATTCCTTAGCGAGCCACGCTCAAAGAACTTATTCTCTAATAAGCACCTACATACTTGCTTTAGTGTCTCCACACAAATGATCATGAGATCAATCATCCTCATCCAATGAGCAAACGAACGTATGTACCAATCTATCCTGGATTCACTAATCCCCAATTTAGTAATCCAATGATTGGGAACTATTTTAGTTTTAAAGCTTTCTAAGAATTTAGATCTCATTAGAATGATCATCATCATTATTCTAAAAGCATTGCTTAAAACTATGGGTTTATCACATATTATAAAACAGCATCATGTAGATAATTAAAAGCCTTTAATAAATTAATACTTTTTATTAATAAATGAATAAGATTGTTACAAAGTATATGCTTTATCATCAAACATGATTGGCTTGTGTGCATACTACTTTCATCTTCTTCACCATAGGTTTCATCTTCAGCACTTACTTCCTGTGATACAGCTGATGGGTGGGTTTTATACCTACTTAGGGAATACCAATTCACGCGAACTATGCCCATCTCAAGTACATTTTAGTGTGTTTTTAGTTGCATTTCATGTTATTTTGCATTGCATAAACTTAAAACTCCTTTTGGTGAAAAAGTGCAGGAAACGACCTAATTTGGTGGAATTAGAAGGCACGAGGCGAATGGACGCACGAAGCGAGGCACAAGCTGGGATATGCATGGCATGAGGATCAAGTGGAACAGAAGACTAAGCGTGGATGGACAAAGGAAGGAGCAATGAATAGATCGATTGCAACAAAGAAAAACCAGAATCAAATTGCGGTTGCCGCATGGCATGCGCGTGGCGAGATAAGTTTGGGAACACGCGCCCGCGTGAGCACCCAGATGGACAACATGACACACTACAAGTTATTCTTGCCATGAGGAGTACATCGGGGAGCGCGGCATGGTCATGCATAGCGATGTTGATTTGTTTTATTTTATTTTAATTTTTAATGAAACAGGTTGTAATTGGTTTAAAACGATTTCTGACTGGTGTCAGAGGGCAATTATTCAATTTTTACGTATTTATATTTTGAAACTAGGGTTTACACGGGGAGAGAGATTCCAACGTAGAGCGAAGCCAAAACTCTTCTTTTATAACTCTTCTTGGGATTCTCTATTGGTGTGGATTATTATTAGTAGTTGCTGGATTTATATGAGGATTTGAGCGTTAATAGTGGATTGTAATCAGCAATTGGTTGGATGATTTCTATCTTTCATCTTTCAATTGTTTACTTATTAGCCATGTTTAGCTTTGATCCCATAATGGCTTTTGGTTCAGTCATGAACTAAACTCCATTATGGGATTCTAACGGATTTTAATATGTAGTTTAGTTGCATGCTTGAATGCTGGATTGTATTACATATTATATGGGATTTCTATCATGATTGTTTTGCATGTATGAATGCTTGATCACCATTCTCTTTTAGTATTTGTATGGAATTGACAATGAACATTGTTGGGTAAAATCAATACGGGCAAAACACGCAAGTGTACGTGGTCAATAAGTAATATAGTAGTGAATAAAGTATCGTTCCCACGAGGACAAATTATCAAGAATTTTAACTTCACAATTACCAATTTTCTATTAATCCTAATTCTATTAAACTATTCAATTCAATGATTTTAAATTATAGCAACTAAATTAATAAATAATTAAACTATCACAAAACAACCGCTAATATCAAAATCCTGAATTTCAAATAATTAATGGAGAATTAGACTTATGATTTCATCCTGAGCTTCACTCTGATTTGCAAACCTTTATTCCAACTCAATTTAATATCCCAGTTTATTAATCAAGAACACGAAAGTAATACTAGCCACCTCTCGATGCACTAATACCGTATTAACGTCAATCCACAATTAAGATAGAAATCCGTTAAACACCTAAATCAACCAACTCACTATATCTCTATGTGAACTGCAATTAAAGAAGGTTTAAGCTTAAGTTCTCTATTCGATTACATATGATGTTAAGCATATCTCTACCTTAACAATAATCAAAAATCTGCTATTGACAAAATTTATGACACATGCTATATTAACTAGGTCTAGATTTGAATCTCCTCTCTCGATTCCATTCAAATCCACAAGGAATTTTTGATCAGGCAATTCATAAATTCACACTCAAATTAACATAGATAAACGAGAATATATTATTGAATTGGAAATCAAAGCTATAGAATCATCGTTTCGCCCAAAGATCCATCACAAGTCTAATAAGCAAATTAGTTCATAACGAATGAATTAAAAACTGAATAATATTCTGAAAACATCCTTTCAATTACAAATAAAGAACTAAATAGAAGAATAATAATGAAAACCCCTTCACATAGCCTCGATTTGAAATCGTCACGATAATCTCCGAAAATTACTCCTCCAAAGCTCGCACTTGAATCCTGGAATTTTCCTTGTATTATGCTCCTTGTGTTGTATGATTTGTTGTATTCTACGTATTATTCACTCTCTCTTTTGTTACGCCAAATATGCTATTATAGAGTCCAAGCGCCTAACAAAAAACCAACAATCCAAGTCGCAGCAGAGTTCAAAACAAATAAGAGAGTCACTTGCGGGATTCGGGACCCACTTCCTCGGCCGAATAATAAACAAAAAAGGCATACAGTGGCTAGACTCTTCTTAAAGGATTTTTTCACTTTCATGAGTTTTTCCACTTTTGCTCCAAAACTCCGCCATTCTTCACCACTTGCATCCATGACCACCCTACACATAAAATAACACGAAACAAGTGAAAATGAACATAAAACACGAAGATAACTATGAATTTAAACTTGAAATGAATATCGATTCGTGTATATAAAATTCACTTATCAAACTCCCCCAAACTTAAACCGTGCTAGTCCTCGAGCACAAAACAAACTACATGCTATGCAGTGCAATGAGATGCAATAACATTATAAATGCCTAAGAATCCAACAATATTGCAAAAACTAACTTATCTCATCGGCCTTAGAGAAAACAAGCAACCTTACAATATGAATCACTAAAACTAATCCACAATTTCGTATTAATTCTTAAATCTTGAACAATTATCACTGGAATAGCATGCGTGTGTGATCAACATCTAAGATAACTGATACGGACCCAAATTAAATACATAAGCAACTTCTTAGAAGGAATCATACAGTGCAAACTTAAAAATTTCAAAGATAGGCACAACCCAACTAAAATTAAACAAAACCAAATTCAAGGGTACATGCAGGATACTTATGCTTTCTTCTTTTTCTATTTTTTTTAACACGGGGGCTTTTTGCACTTTTCCCGTTTTATTCTTATTTTTTTTCCTAAATATATATAAGGATTGGTGATGTCTCATCCCATTAAGCTAACAAGATGTTACCCTTAGCTTGTGACTCCCGCACCATAAAAGACTTTAGGCGTGGTGTCAATCCCCTGCATTTTGCTCAAGTAACAAAGGCCCCGAAACAAGACTAGTCACCATGTATACTTTTTTTCTTTTTCTTCTTCTTTTTTTTTCCAAAGCTTATATACCCCACATATACTCCCCCAAACTTAGGTTCTTGCCTAATTTAAGCCTTTACTGCCTATCCTTGTCATTTTCTGGTTCACCCTAGCATTATCCTTTAGAAACTATTTATGTATCAATTTGAACTGATCGGTCAACAAAGATGTTATTAGTGCTAACCTTTTTATAACAGTTTCAAACAAGTCCAAGAATCGATTCATAACAGAAATTGCCTCATAGTTCTAATAATCAAAACTGTAGTGGTTAACTTGTTCACAATCTCATCATTGGCCCACATATAACATGAAAATGCAACCCCGTTGGACATATGCAAACACAATAATTAACTAATTTTTTTTTAATTTTTTAATTTTTTTATATGTAAATACAGAATTAACAAAATTGCAAAATCCTAGATTACTATGCAAATGCCTAATCTACTATGCAAAACTAAAATAACAAAATGCATGCGACTAAACAAATAAATCCCCCAAACTTAAATAACACAATGTCCTCATTGGATAAAAATAACATAAAGTGCATGAGGACTTCCCTGGAATCGTCTAAGTCTGGGGAGGTGGTTGGTGCTCTTCTTCATCGGAATCACTTGGAGGAAAGCGAGGTAATGGTCCGGGTTGTTGATATGGATAGTGTTCCGCAGGGTTGAAGCTTTGGAGTGTTGTGTTGAGTGAGGCGAAAGATGCGTTCATAACATCAAACATGTGATCTTGTCGCATCGCCAATCGCCGCATTTCCCGGCGTGCTGCTCTATTGTGCACATTCATCTAATTTTGGAACTTAAGGAACTGAGGACTGGATAATGCCTCGGTCTGCGGAACCTGCTCGGTTCCTTGATCTCCCATAGGTTCATCCTCATCCCCCGAGGTATCTTCTGCATCGACTTCGTCTTTCGACACTGATGGAAAAATAAAACCCAGACCTCGTGGATGTGACTCGCCTCCATCCCATACAGAATACCGCGCAATCATTCTCGAGTCAAGCAAAGAGAGCGGCATTTGAGTAGGCTCATCATCGGACCATCTCACCCCTGCATTGCGGCATTGACAGATGAGTGATGGTGTGGCAAGCCACCCGAAAAATTTCCACGTAGGCATCGACGGATGGAAAAATTGATAATTGCCCCGACGTCAATGATGAAATCTTGCACAATTGCGTACAACAGTAACGCCTTCTCTTTGGTGACGTCCGAAGTGTGTTGGAACGAAAACAATTTAGCACATAAGAAGGCGTACCATATTTTTCCATACCGGCTAAGGTCCTTGCTATGGAACACTGCACCTCCCTTTCGACCTTTGATCCAAGAAGTTCCCGACTTTGTCATGTTCGTGATAACTTTCTCGTAGTCCAGGTCAAAATCTCTCAATTGTGCATACTGAAACTGCTGTGGCACCCGCAATTGATAATATACATTAATGGCATCATCATTGAATGAGACCATGCGACCCCGCACAAACGCATTGAATGGGGCTTTGTCTTCGGCGTTTGCATAAAATTCTTTGACGATGTTGACAACGGCATGTACCGGATGTTCGGTGAGTTTGAGCCACCCCTTTTGATATATTTGAGACATCATCTCCCCATCATTTCCCTCGGGGGCCAATCCACGTTCCGGCGTAAGGGCTTTGGTTATCATGTAGTCATCTGGAAATTACGTGGCGGCACTCACAAATTTTCGTCGATCGTATGTTCGTGGCGGTGGAGCGGGTCTTGAACTCTCTCCCCTTTGGCGTTTTGATGTCGGTTGTGAAGCCATTGAATTTTGGATGGTACAACTTGCTAGCACACACTACCTTTCCCTTACACTTGGTTCAGTCAATTTATCAAACACTTGGTGTGCACAACCCGTTCTTCCCCCAAACTTAGGTTATTTCTATGGAATTCAGTTGAGAAAAGATGAAGACTCAACACGAACGTAACCTCCTCTCAAGTGTGCTATGTATTTCCCAATTTCTTGACAAATTCGGCTTTAGTGGTGATGAATATGGGAAGTATAGGTTAGGGTTTATATAGAGGTGAGATAGGGAAGAGGAATTCATGGGCTTGAGTGTGTGGGTTAATGGAATTCGTGGAAAGTGGGTGCAATGGATTTAGATAGTGGGTAGGAGGAAGTTGGTATCGTGGGTAGAAGGTGTTCTTGTAATGGAGGCTAGGTGGTGTGGTTGAGGGAGAATGAGATGACAAGAGGCGTGTATGGGTGTAAGGGTTTGATTTAGAAGGCAGCGTGTGTAACGGCTACATGCCTTCCCAGGATTTGGGACCCTAGCCCCGGCGGGGGGTACTAAGCCATTTGAGCCCGCCCCAGCGGGCATGCCCACTGTAATCCGATTTTTGGTTTCCAAAAGTGCAGATCAAAATTCTCCGATTTTGCTTATTTTCTTGCCTGTTATTGCTCTTACTCACTTTTGACCCCTCCTGCAACCATAAACAAGCAAGATGTTAGATTATTGACGACTTGGAGTTTGATTTAGAGTTTTAGCAGAAGTTTTACTTGATAAGACCTACCTAATGCTTAATAAAAATTACATCTTAACAATTAAAATGTAACTACGAAAAATAATGAAATGTTGGGTTGCCTCCCAATTAGCGCTTTATTTTAAGTCGTTCAACCTGACTACTCCCTGTTTTACTATGTATCGGCGAGGGTAATGTCGTCGGTGTCCCAGTTCGACTCGCCACCCCAGTAATTCTTTATCCGTTGACCATTGACCTTGAACGTCTCTAATGGATTACGACTGTAGAGTTCAACGGTGCCATGAGGAAAGACTCGCTTTATAATGAAAGGTCCCGACCATCTCGACTTAAGCTTTCTTGGGAACAATCGCAACCGTGAGTTGAACAAGAGGACTGATTGACCCGGCTCGAATGTTCGTTGCACAATTTTTTGGTCGTGCCATCTTTTAACCTTTTCTTTGTATAGCTTGCTGTTCTCGTAGGTTTGGAGTCGGAATTCGTCGAGCTCATTTAGTTGGTGTAGCCTCTTTTCTTCTACATCGGCTTGATCAAAATTCAATTTCTGTATGGCCCAGTAGGCCTTGTGCTGTAGCTCCACCGGTAAGTGGCATGCTTTTCCATACAAGAGTTGATATGGTGACATCCCGATTGGTGTTTTGTATGCGATCAAATGCATACCATAATGTCGTCGTCAATGAAGTGACCAATCTTTCTGACTCGGATTAACGACTTTCTCTAATATTTTCTTAACTTCTCTGTTTGAGACCTCAGCCTATCCATTTGTTTGAGGATGATACGCTGTAGCTACCTTGTGGTTAACCCCATACTTAGCCAAAAGAGCTGTAAATGACTTATTGCAGAAATGACTACCTTCATCACTGATTATTGCTCTTGGCGTGCCAAACCTCGTGAAAATATTTTTCTGTAGGAATTTGAGGACCACCTTGGCATCATTAGATGGTAATGCGACAGCTTCAACCCACTTCGAGACGTAATCCACCGCGAGTAGAATATACTGATTGCTCAAAGACGAAGGGAATGGCCCCATGAAATCGATGCCCCATACATCAAAGATTTCTACTTCAAGAATTGTCTGTAGGGGCATCTCATTCCGTTTAGAGATGTTGCCCACCCTTTGGCATCTATCACATGTTTTCACAAATTGGTGGGCGTCTTTGAACAATGTCGGCCAATAAAACCCGGCTTGAAGCACTTTTGCGCGGTGCGCTCACTCCCATAATGTCCCCCATATGCCGATGAGTGGCATTCCTGCAGTATGTTGTGCACTTCACTGTAGGGGATACACCTTCTAATCATCTTATCGGCGCACTGTTTGAATAAGTAAGGCTCGTCCCACATGTACCACTTGACATCATGAAGAAACTTCTTTTTCTGTTGTCTTGTAAGATCAGGGGGAAGCATGTTGCTAACTAGATAATTTGCGAAGTCAGCATACCAAGGAAATTCAGCATTTAACCCAAATAATTGCTCATCTGGGAATGACTCATTAATTACGCATCTATCTTCATCCTTTTTCTCCGAATTTTCCAGTCTTGATAAATGGTCGGCAACTTGATTCTCCGTCCCTTTCTCTATCTTTAATTTCTAAGTCAAACTCTTGAAGTAGGAGAATCCATCGGATAAGGGTGTGCTTAGCATCTTTTTTATTATTAGTGCCGAATCGTAGAATGATCCGTATATACTATCACCTTGGTCCCGTCAAGTAAGCCCGAAATTTGTCAACGCGCGTACACCACATTGCAAGCAATTCCTTTTCCGTGGTAGTGTAATTCATTTGAGTCTCTGTGAGTGTTTTGCTTGCATAGTATATGGCGTGAAACACTTTGTCTCGTCTTTGTCCCAAAATATTTAACCGCGTAGTCGCTCGCATCACACATAAGCTCGAATGGCATATTCGGTCCGGTCACGACTATCACGAGTATAGTTAATTTCTTCTTCAACAATTTAAACGCGAACTTGCATTCCGCGATAAAGCGAAAGTGGCATCCTTCTCTAAAAAACCGCATAGAGGTTTTGTAATCTTAGAGAAATCTTTTATGAACCTTCTGTAGAACCCAGCATGCCCCAGAAAACTTCTAATACCCTTAACGGAGTTTGGTGGAGGCAGTTTCTCGATCGTATCCAGCTTTGCTTTGTCCACCTCCAATCCATGAGCAGACACCTTATGGCCCAAAATTATGCCCTCTTGACCATGAAGTGGCATTTTCCCAATTAAGTATGAGGTTTGTATCCTTACATCATTTGCAAAACCATGACCAGGTTCTCTAGGAAAGTATCAAAATAGTCTCCATAGACCGAGAAATCGTCCATAAAGACTTCTACATTTTTCTCCATGTCTGAAAAAATGGCCATCATACACCGTTGGAAAGTTGCAGGTGCATTGCATAATCCAAATGACATCCTCCTGAATGCAAATGTGCCGTAAGGGCATGTAAATGTTATCTTCTCTTGATCCTCAGGAGCGATGGCAATCTAGTTATAGCCCGAGTATCCATCTAATAAACAGTAGTACTCATGTCCCGCTAGTCTGTCTAACATTTGATCAATAAAGGGCAGCGGGAAATGATCTTTTCGGGTTGCCTTGTTCAATCTCCTATAATCGATGCACACCCTCCATCCTGTAACTGTTCTTATTGGAATTAACTCGTTGTCCTCATTCTGTACCACAGTCATTCCCCCTTTTTTCGGCACACAATGAACCGGACTAACCCATTTACTGTCGGAAATTGGATATATAATACCTACATCCAATAATTTCAGAATTTCCTTCTTTACCACTTCCTTCATAATTGGGTTAAGTCGACGTTGATGCTCGACTGACGGTCTCGCATCATCCTCCATCAGAATCTTGTGCATGCAAAATGATGGGCTAATTCCCTTTATGTCCGCAATCGTCCATCCAATTGCTGATTTGTGATCCCTAAGCACCCGTAGCAACTTTTCTTCCTGCAATTCGTTAAGTGCAGCAGAAATAATTATAGGTAAAGAATTTGAATTGCCTAGGTACGCATACCTGAGATGTTTAGGGAGTGGTTTAAGTTCCAATGTTGGTGGCTCCTCCAAAGACGGTTTCAATTTTTCTATAGCTATTTTCTCAGTGTGCAAAGGTTCAAGCGGTTATTTCTGAATCGGCTAACCCGTGGCAATGAGTCTAGCATATGTAAGAGTTCCACAAATTCTTGGTCATCCTTTTCTTCATCCCCCAGTAAGGTTGTTTCTAATGGATCGTTGACCAAACTCTTGCTCATATCTTCACTGATGATTTACTCAATTAAATCCATCCGAAAACATTCTTCTTCATCCGTAGGGAATTTCATGGCCTTGAACACATTAAATTTGATTTCTTGATCTTGGACTCTCATAGTAAGTTCTCCTTTTTTGCGTCGTCTATGAGTGTCCTTCCTTCCGTAACCAAAAAGGTCTCCCTAAGATAATCGGTATGTTCTTATCCTCCTCGAAATCGAATGATAAAGTCTGCAGGAATATAAACTTATCCACTTTCACGAAATATCCTCTACTATGCCTCTCGGATATGTGACTGACCTATCAATTGCTATGATGAAAATATTATTAGGCTTTGGCATGGGAAAACCCAATCCTATGTATCTGAACAATGGCATGAGGTTCACACTCGCCCCCCCAATCATATAGACATTTGTTAAACGACATTTTCCGATCGTGCATGGGATAGTAAAAAGCTCCCCGGGTCTTTAAGTTTTGGTGGTAACTTCTTACGTAACATCGCTTTTCTCCTCTGTTAGTGCCACTATTTCAAATTCTTCCCATTTCTTTTCCTTGACATAAATTCCTTTCATAAACTTTGCATAACTTCGGCATTTGCTCTGGGGCCTCATGAATGGGATGTTAATCTGGAGTTTCTTGAACACGTCTAAAAACCTTGCTGCTAACTATCGACTTCATTTTTGAACCCTCTCTTTGAAATGGGTGGTGGAGGATAAACAATTGGCTTATTGTTTAACTTTATTTCCTCTTCCTTATTACCTTCCACCACGTTCTTCATCATCAACTTTTTCCTCCGGTGTCATTGAATTTTACGCATTATTACCCCGAGATGTTTTCCACTTCTCAACATAAGCTGCTTGACATTGCTCATGATTACCCTTGGTTTCTCTCAGTGTCGCTAGGTAATGTTCCTTGTGGTCTATTATTCACTGCTAACGCCAGCTGTCCAATCTGATTTTCCAAATTCTTGATCGACATCTCTTGACTTTTCATCACCATTGTTTGATTTTTTATTGTTGCCTCGGTAGCTAGTTATGAACTTGACACCATTTCCTCGAAATCGATTTCCTTTCACGATGTTGAGCCGGTTGTTGGTGACTCTGAAAACCAAGGGGATATGATGGTCGTGGAGCTTGAGTTTGTTTATTGCTTTATTGCTCCATGAGAGGTTTGGGTGGTTCTATTCCCCAGTTGTAGGTGTTTTGGTATATATTTTGTGGAATTTGTTGTTCTACCGTGGATCCCGGGCGGATCTTTGGATTAATTGCGCCCGATCTGATACGTAGGATGATCACCCGCACAATGAATTCATATACTACTACGCTGACTTCTTGAACTTGAGCCCCTGTCGTAGTATCGACCTTATCATTCATAGTATCAACTTCTTGGAATAATGTAAAAAATCAGTTGCTTGTATATATTTGTCACCCCCATCTCTAATCCAAATCCCAAATCCCCTTTACTGTGTCATTCTTCTTGTGGGCCACTTGGTAATTATTTTTGCTGCCATGGTTTGATCAAATGTAGGCTTCCTCGTAACTCTTAGCCATAAATACACCACCCGATGCCGCATCAATACTGTTACGACATTCCCATTTTATTTAGTCCGGATTATAAAGGTGTTCATTTGCAACCACTTGGGCAATCCATGATGTGGGCACTTTCTACGAGTAATTCCTTGTAACGCTCCCATGCCTCATATAGTGACTCCCCATTCTGCTTTGCTCGAACATCGTAATGTCGTTCCTCATTTTAGCGATTTTAATGGGTGGGAAAAATTTGGCAAGGAATTTTTGAGCCAAGTCTTCCCGTGTAATAATCGACCCGGTGGTAGAGAATGTAACCAACTCTTCGCCTTGTCCGTAAAGTGAGCAGGAAACAAACGAAGTCTCAACGCCTCATTCGACACCCCATTGTACTTGAGCGTGTCGCACATTTCGAAAAAAGCGATTAAATGCTCATTCGGATCGTCATTTGCCATTCCCCAAAGCCGAACTAGATTACGCATCATCCGAATGGTCCCGAGCTTGATTTCAAAAGTATTCGCGACTATTGCGAGCTAGTGATGCTCATTGCTGCAGATCAGTCACCTTAGGTGTTGCAAAATCTCTCAACACTTTTTGGTATTCGGCAGCCATTATTTCTTCCTTATCAGAATTTTCGAATTCGTTCTTTGTTTCCTCGATCCACTTACTTAACCTCTGAAATCTTCTTTCAATGTCGTCCTCAAAAGGAAGCAAGTCTGGATTTTTGGATTGTGTTTGCATAAACAAATGTCAAAAACCTGAAATAGGAAAAATAAAAACAAAAACTGTTTAAGTAAAACTGGACTAATTAAATTGATATCGTAAAAATATTTAAAATCTCGGCTAAATTATCCCCGGCAACGGCGCCAAAAACTTGTTGGGTAAAATCAATACGCGCAAAACACGCAAGTGTACGTGGTCAACAAGTAATATAGTAGTGAATAAAGTATCGTTCGCACGAGGACAAATTATCAAGAATTTTAACTTCACAATTATCAATTTTCTATTAATCCTAATTCTATTAAACTATTTAATTCAATGGTTTTAAAACTATAAAAAAATAAATTAATAAATAAGTAAACTATCACAAAAACAACCGCTAATATCAAAATCCAGAATTTCAAACAATTATTGGAGAATTAGACTTATGATTTCACCCTAAGCTTCACTCTGATTTGCAAACCTTTATTCCAACTCAATTTAATATCCCAGTTTATTAATCAAGAACACGAAAGTAATACTATCCACCTCTTGATGCACTATTACCGTATTAACGTCAATCCACAATTAAGATAGAAATCCGTTAAACACCTAAATCAACCAACTCACTATATCTCTATGTGAATTGCAATTAAAGAAGGTTTAAGCTTAAGTTCTCTATTCGATTACATATGATATTAAACATATCTCTACCTTAACAATAATAAAAAATCTGCTATTGACAAAATTTATGACACATGCTATATTAACTAGGTCTAGAATTGAATCTCCTCTCTCGATTACATTCAAATCCACAAGGAATTGTTGATCGAGCGCAATTCATAAATTCACACTCAAATTAACATAGATAAACTAGAATATATTATTGAATTGGAAATCAAAGTTATATAATCATCGTTTACGCCCAAAAGATCCATCACAAGTCTAATAAGCAAATTAGTTCATAACGAATGAATTAAAAAGCTGAATAATATCTTTGAAAACATCCTTTCGATTACAAATAAAGAACTAAATAGAAGAAGAATAATGAAAACCCCTTCACGTAGCCTCGATTTGAAATCGTCACGATAATCTCCGAAAATTACTCCTCCAAAGCTCGCACTTGAATCCTGGAATTTTCCTTGTATTATGCTCCTTGTGTTGTATGATTTGTTGTATTCTACGTATTATTCAACTCCCTTTATGTTCTGGCCGAAATGCTATTATAGAGTCCAAGCGCCTAACAAAAAACCAACAATCCAAGTCGCAAAGCAGAGTTTCAATAAAGAATGACGAGTCACTTATGGGATTCGGGACCCCGCCTTACGGGGGTATATGAAAGTAGTATGCACACAAAGCCAATCATGTTTGATGATAAAGCATATACTTTGTAACAATTTATTCATTTATTAATAAAAGTATTAATTTATTAAAGGCTTTTAATTATCTACATGATGCTGTTTTATAATATGTGATAAACCCATAGTTTTAAGCAATGCTTTTAGAATAATGATGATGATCATTCTAATGAGATCTAAATTCTTAGAAAGCTTAAAACTAAAATAGTTCCCAATCATTGGATTACTAAATTGGGGATTAGTGAATCCGGATAGATTGGTACATACGTTGTTTGCTCATTAGATGAGGATGATTGATCTCATGATCATTTGTGTGGAGACACTAAAGCAAGTATGTAGGTGCTTATTAGAGAATAAGTTCACTGAACGTGGCTCGCTAAGGAATACCTAATGGAGTTTTATTTGCTGTCGAATAGGAATTCTCAGTAGTGATAGTAGTACAAGTGATCCTTGGACTTGAGATCATCATAGTATCTTGTGTATGATGAGTTATACTTTGACTTATTCCTTAAGACCCTTAGGGTATATCAAAGGGTATGCTTGGGTATAATAAGTTGTACATGGAGATAATGTATGATCAATAAAGAATCTACCACTTCTAATAAAAGAAGAGAAATGTCCTATGTGATTCGATAAATGACAACCCAAAGAGTCCTTGGTAAAGGCGTAATGAAATTAGAAAGGAGTTTCTAATTTGCATTATTTGAGTTGTGCATTTAAGAGTCGAAATACATATAATTAAATAAAATAAGACTTGACAAAGAATTCCATGTCTTATATTTAATTGGGACATCAGTATGGTGGAAGGATTGAATTGTACGGTAACTATTTACTCAAAGGTTCTTTAATGATTAATGTTGAAATCTATATTATCCGAAAAGTCGTTGATCGCTAGGGGAGGCTTATCCCTATTGTAGAATAAATATTATTTAAATAAATTAATTGTTTAATTTATTTATTTAAATAAGATTAGAATTGTTCTAATTGATTTATTCACAACCTATTTAATATGGAGAACCTAAAGGGTCACACCATAAAAGGAAGAATAATTATTTAAGAAGTTAATGGCATAATCGTAATAATATAGTTAAGTATATTTAATTTAATCTATGGTGATAGAATAAATTAAATAACTTAATATTTATTATTTAATATTTTAGAAATATTAAATATAAATTAATAAGAGGAGTCTTATTAATATTATTACAATTATTATTATTTTAATTTCTAAAAGAGTTTAGGAATTAATTTAATATAAGTACTCTCATTTATTCCTAATTGGATTAGGAAGGAAAATTAATTAAAGGAGTTTAATTAATTATCCCTAATAAGATTAGGGAGCTTAATTAATTAAAAGAATTTAATTAATTAAATAAAACCCAATTCCTTAATTGTTAAGATGGGTTGCCCACATCTATAAATAAGAGGAGTCTTATTATGGGTCATATATGGGTTGTTGACTTTTTCACAAAGTACGTAATAATTCCAAGTTGTTGGGAGATATGCTTTTCTATAGAGATAGAAAACTAGGGTTAGCCATAACACCCATCTTCTTGAATTTTATTCTTCCTTGGTGGATCACCTCTAGAGGCCAAACATTTGGGTGGCTAACGTTGATCAAAGGAAGGAACCAAACCCGGTGGATTCAAGATTGAACGCGAAAGGATTTGGAGGTGAACTTGTACCTGAGGAAGCTCGATCTTCAAGGGTATGATTTATTCTTTATCTTTTCGTTTAATTAATAATTATGCATAAAGGATGATCCGGGTATATGGTTTGTCAATTTTTAAACTCTGATTTTACCACGCTTCCGCACTTTTTATGCAATTTGATTGCGTTATGAATATTACAAACCTAACAGTGGCATCAGAGCCAAACCTTTATGCGAATTATTAATTGTTTTAATTTGATATGTATATTGATATGTGTTTAGAACAATTTAATTGGGCATAATTTTATTGTATAAAATTTAATAAATAAATAAATAAAAAAAAAAAATATGAAAACCGGACTTGTTGCATGAAAATTTAATGGCAGCAGGATATTTCAAGGAAGTAATAAATGGGCCGGTTTTTTTAACATAATACCCACTTTAATTAATAAAAATATGAAATGGCATAAGAATAATAATATAAAGCTTAAAAATATATAAGTAATACTGAAAAATGGCCAAATGCTTGTTTTTTAATTCATTTTGAATACACGGTTTTCAAGGGAGCTAAGATGGCAGTTCATGATTTAAGGGATTTTTGATGCTTCGGTCAAAAGTGTAGCAGATCCGGTTTATTTCAAAGCAGCCACGGTTTTTGATGTTGCACGGAAATCGAGAACAACATATATATATATATACGGTTATATATATATATATATATATATATATATATAATATATATATATATATATATATTCTTAATTATTATATAATTAAAATAAAAGTTTATTTTAATTTTAAAATAAAAGGTTTATTTTAATATTAAAATATAAAGTTTTATTTTTTTATAATTTTATAATTAAAATAAAAGGTTTATTTTAATCTTAAAATAAAAGGTTTATTTTAATATTAAAATAAAAGATTTATTTTAATTTTAAAATTAAATTTCATGCTAACTAATTAGAGTTGGAATTGGATTCCATGATAACTAATTGGAGTTGAAATTTGATCTTTCCTTAAATAAAGGAGTTTATTTAGATATGAAATAGATTTCATATTATTCAAAATAAAAGAGTTTATTTGTGAATAGGAAAGAAAATCCGTGTTTCCTTAAATAAAGGAGTTTATTTAAATATGGAATAAGATTTCATATTATTCAAAATAAAGGAGTTTATTTGTGAATAGGAAATATAATCCGTGTTTCCTTTAATATTTTTTTTTTTACATGGAATTGATTTCATAATTAATTAAAATAAAAGAGTTTATTTTAATTAAAGATTTTTTATTACATGGAATTGGATTCCATAATTAATTAAAATAAAGGAGTTTATTTTGATTAAAATTTTGATTAAAATAAAATAGTTTATTTTATTCAAAATTGGATAAATTAAAATAAAATAGTTTTATTTTGATTTAAATTTGGATTAAAATAAAAGAGTTTATTTTGATTCAAAATAGATTTTATACTAACTAAATGTTGCCCATTAAATGATATCAATATATATATTAAATGTTTATTATTCATGAGATGAATGTTATTTATTGATGCATATGGTGATGTGTATGATAATAAATGGGATTGATTATGGACTATCAACCAATGTGATTGGATTTTATTTTAGTTGGATGCATGAATGTATGGGTTTTATTAAATGGGGTCACAGACCGCCTTCTCTAATTTTTTCTTAATATAAATTCTATCTCCTCCTATGTACTTCCCTCGATCACGATCAAGGTTTCTATTTATTTTAAATAGTTTTGTAATAGGAATATTTAGAATTAATTTTGAAGAATTAGAGATCAAGGAAAGAGAAGCGCTTGAAGACCCGCTTTGTAATGGAGCCCGGTTTAAATGTAATAGTTATATTTAAATATTATTTCTTGCACCCCTAGGTTTGACCTTTTGGTTCACTTGGTGGCTCTAGTGAACCAAACTAGAATAAAAGTCCATAATCAATCCGGGTAGAATATAGTATTCTATATGTGCATGCTTATACTATATATATATATATATATTATGCAAACATGCTTCAGCATGTTCATTAATATGACGCGTATTTTATATATATATATGCATGCATGCTAAAACAAGATGAGACAAATTAATAACAAACCCTCAATTTTTATATTAAGTCCTAAGCGCTCAAAGATATTTGGAATATCAAACGTCGCCTTTCTAGCATGATAAAATTAATAGAGTATTAAATATTTAATATGAGTTTGTTGTGTCACCACAAGGCAAGTATTAAGTATTTAAGATGTTAATTTATCACATTTGATGCTTATAAAGAAAATTGAACAATATTATTTTGTTGTGTCACCACAAGGATGATATTTTTCTTTTTGAATATATGGAGTGCTAGGTCGGACTTAACTTGGATAATTTTGATTCGGATGTGCCACCACT
Organism: Panax quinquefolius; assembly: GCA_020205615.1. NCBI lineage: Eukaryota > Viridiplantae > Streptophyta > Magnoliopsida > Apiales > Araliaceae > Panax > Panax quinquefolius. Next base: position 97,293,070 of record CM035162.1, read on the forward strand.
TGATCAAAATAATCTAAGAGGCAAAATACAAGGAGTTGCATAGTTGATGTAATTGACAAAAGTTGTCTACCTATTTATTTATATATAGTTTGTTGTGTCACCACAAGGCTATATACATTTGAAATGGGATCCTTATTCTCACTAGCAAATCTTTAATTAGATTTTGCTTAAACTATATAAGTGAGGGTAATATAGTTTGAAGAAAATAGTGGGAGATACCAATTTAAAATAAGACCTAATTTATTTTGGTAATTAATAAAAGAATGTATGTTAAAATGTTGTTAATTACAAATTCATTTACTGTAATTTTACAATGTCTAAAATTACTATCATCACGAAGCATATTAGATGCTAAATTAATCGGGATCAAATTAAACGGATTGGTTAAGGAATTTGAGAATAGTTCTCATAGTCGAAAAAAAGCTATCTTATGTCCTTAATACGCCTATCCTCGCAATGGTTGCGCATAATGCCTCCGAGGAAGAGATTGCTACTTTTAGAAAGTGGCAAGATGATGCACAATTATTCAATGCATCATGCTCAAGATCCATGAGTAACGAGCTTCAACGTCGAGATGAAACTATGGATGCTTCTACTATATTCCCGCACATCAAGTAGTTGATGGTGAGAAAAGTAGGACCGATAGATATCGAGATATCTAAGGAGCTCTTCCGATCTAGAATGGCCAATGGCACTATAAAGATGCATAAAAAATCCTTAACATTATCAATTTGATTGATCAATTAGGACAACGGGTTTTGTCATGGATGGAGAGTTGAGCCAAGATTTGATCTTGCACTCACTCCCTACTCCTTTCACAATTGTTGTGAATTTTCATATGAACAAGCTAGATATCGCCTTTCACGATTTGCTTAACATGTTGAAAAATGTTGAGAGTCACTTTCCAACCAAGAAAGACCATGTCTTCTTCGGTAGGGGCCAAAGGATCTTCCGAAAAGAAGAACGATTCAAAGAAGGTAAATAGAAAGGCATAAACAAAGGATAATAAGAACAAAACTCGATACGGATAGCAAAGGAGTTTGCTTCCACCGCAATAAGCCCGACACCGAAAAGAAATCTGCGAGAAGCATCTTGCAGAGGCTAACCAAAGAAGCTTAGTGAAGTTTGGTTACAAATACAGTTTTTGTTCATAATTTAAAATAAATTTTTCTTTAAGTCAAGGTTCTACTTGGGTATTGGATACCGACTTTGGTTATCATAAATATAGATTTATGAAGGACCAAGCGTAAGTAGAAAGTTAAACAAAGATAAGTAATCCTATGTGTGGAAAATGAAGCAAAGGTTGCTTTGCATTAGCTATAGAAACTTATAGTTTAGCAGATCGCTTTCACACGCAAATCTATTAAGTCAATAAGTTGTTATTGTATTCCAATTCTTGTTAGAAACATTATTTCCATTTTATTGTTGGACAATAAAATTTTTGGTATTATAATTAAGAACAATTGTTGTTCTATTTATAATAATAATGTTTTGTATAGAACTAGAATATTACTTAATGGATTTTTATATACTTGACTTACATGAAAATAATTTTGCATATTGAACAAATTAGTATAAGAAAAGGAGATGATCATTCAAAGAGTTGAATGTGTGTATTTGCTGAAATACAAGTATGAATTATTTGAAAGGTTCAAAGAATTCAAAAGTGAAACAAATTGGCAAAGTATTAGGATTCTTTGATCAGATCAAGGAAGGAATACTTGTGCAATAAGTTTCTAGATCATCTCAAATGGTTTTCTCATAATGGACACATCCTGATACGCAATAATTGATTGATGTATCTGAATGAAAAATCGTACCTTGTTGGACATGGTGCGGTCCATAATGATTTTATCGACATTCCAGTATCCTTCTGGGATAATGTCCTAGAAATGGTTGCATATCTACGAAAAATGTAACCTCAAAATCCACCCCAAGACTCCATAAAAGTTATGGATGGGAGGATTCCTAATCTTAAGTATGTTAAGATAAGGGGTTGTCCAACTTATGTGAAAAGGTTTCAAAAGATAAGCTTGGGACAAAATTTGACAAGTGTCAGATTTGTGGGACATCCTAAAGTAAGTTTAGGGTATATGTTCTATAATCCTACTTAGCAAAAGGTGTTTGTTACGAAACATGCTGCCTTCTAAGATAAAGGTGTTTATCATTGAAGGGGCTAGTGGGAGGATAATAGATCTTGAAGAGTTCAAGAACCACAAAACACTATAAGTCAAATAAGAGGAACCTCAGAGATGTACCTCCATTGTACCACAACCGAATCGTAAATCTGGAATAATACCGAAGATACCTAGGAGGTATGGATTCATCATAGATGATGATGATGAGGTACACATCATAGAAGATGATGATCCAGTTACATACGATGAGGTAAGTGTTGTAGACACTCAGAGAAATGGATCAAGCAAGTTTCTCAAATATGGAACATTCGTTTTGATGAGGCAATCAAAAGAGTTTGATTTTATCAAAAATAAGAATGAACCTAGTGTGTACAAAAGGGTCAGTGGGAGCATCGTGACATTCCTAGTACTATATGTTGATATACTACGGATAAGGAATGACATACTAATGCTACAATCAAGAATGATAAAGTTGTCTAAACATTCCTCCATGAATGGTTTTGGGAAGAGTATCTTAATTGGGGATAAAATCTATATAGATAGATACAAGAGGATGCTCGACTTAACCCAAGGAACGATATTCATTTGATGCTAAAGTCGCTTAGCATGGCAAACTCCAAGAGATGTCTCATGTTGATGAGCCATGGAGTGTATCTCTCTAATAGTCCCCATAGACTCCAAAGAAGAGAGATCGCATGAGTGACTATCATGTATGCAATGAAATATACGAGACCTCGATGTTGATCACCATATTCTCGGAGAAGTTCACCGTGAGTCGCTGAAAAAAACATCTTAAAGTTCTTAACCCACTAAGGATGTGATCATATTCATGGTGGGTCTAAATTAAAACTAGAGGGCTTAATGGACTCAAGTTTTTCGTACGCACTAAGATGATGAAAATCCACTTTAAGGTAAAGGGTTACCTTGAACAGTGGTGCAGTAAATTGGAAAGGTTCCAAACAACAAAGAGTTGCTGGTTTAGTAATAAAGACAAAGTATATAGCTATAAATGAAGCTGGAAGTTGATTGTTTGGATTAAAAGTTCAGTACAGAACTAGGAATAGTTCCTAAGTCTCATCTTGGATCTAAACATGTGTTGTGGCACTTTCATTTGATTATTAGAATCATTGAAAGATGGAAAATCACTATAGAGATAGTGGACTCTCAAGAACAACATTACATATCCATTAACTAAAGCTTATCCAACAAACCAGGATAATCGCCACTTAGAGAAGAAGAGTATAAGATACCATGACGATTGGCTTTAGTGCAAGTGGGAGATTGAAAGTAGTATGCACACAAGCCAATCATGTTTGATGATAAAGCATATACTTTGTAACAATCTTATTCATTTATTAATAAAAAGTATTAATTTATTAAAGGCTTTTAATTATCTACATGATGTTTGTTTTATAATATGTGATAAACCCATAGTTTTAAGCAATGCTTTTAGAATAATGATGATGATCATTCTAATGAGATCTAAATTCTTAGAAAGCTTAAAACTAAAATAGTTCCCAATCATTGATTACTAAATTGGGGATTAGTGAATCCGGATAGATTGGTACATACGTTGCTTGCTTGCTCATTAGATGAGGATGATTGATCTCATGATCATTTGTGTGGAGACACTAAAGCAAGTATGTAGGTGCTTATTAGAGAATAAGTTCAATCGAACGTGGCTCGCTAAGGAATACCTAATGGAGTTTTATTTGCTCGTCAATAGGAATTCTGTAGTGATAGTAGTACAAGTGATCCTTGGACTTGAGATCATCATAGTATCTTGTGTATGATGAGTTATACTTTGACTTATTCCTTAAGACCCTTAGGGTATATCAAAGGGTATGCTTGGGTATAATAAGTTGTACATGGAGATAATGTATGATCAATAAAGAATCTACCACTTCTAATAAAAGAAGAGAAATGTCCTATGTGATTCGATAAATGACAACCCAAAGTAGTCCTTGGTTAAGGCGAATAATGAAATTAGAAAGGAGTTTCTAATTTGCATTATTTGAGTTGTGCATTTAAGAGTCGAAATACATATAATTAAATAAAATAAGACTTGACAAGAATTCCATGTCTTATATTTAATTGGGACATCAGATGGTGGAAGGATTGAATTGTATTTGCAGAACTATTTACTCAAAGGTTCTTTTAATGATTAATGTTGAAATCTATATTATCCGGAAAGTCGTTGATCGCTAGGAGAGGCTTATCCCTATCAGAGAATAAATATTTTATTTAAATAAATTAATTGTTTAATTTATTTATTTAAATAAGATTAGAATTGTTCTAATTGATTTATTCACAACCTAAGTTTAATATGGAGAACCTAAAGGGTCACACCATAAAAGGAAGAATAATTATTTAAGAAGTTAATGGCATAATCGTAATAATATAGTTAAGTATATTTAATTTAATCTATGGTGATAGAATAAATTAAATAACTTAATATTTATTATTTAATATTTTAGAAATATTAAATATAAATTAATAAGAGGAGTCTTATTAATATTATTACAATTATTATTATTTTAATTTCTAAAAGAGTTTAGGAATTAATTTAATATAAGTACTCTCATTTATTCCTAATTGGATTAGGAAGGAAAATTAATTAAAGGAGTTTAATTAATTATCCCTAATAAGATTAGGGAGCTTAATTAATTAAAAGAATTTAATTAATTAAATAAAACCCAATTCCTTAATTGTTAAGATGGGTTGCCCACATCTATAAATAAGAGGAGTCTTATTATGGGTCGTATGGGTTGTTGACTTTAACAAATACGTAATAATTCCAAGTTGTTGGGAGATGCCTTTTCTATAGAGATAGAAAACTAGGGTTAGCCATAACACCCATCTTCTTGAATTTTATTCTTCCTCGGTGGATCACCTCTGAGAGGCCAAACATTTGGGTGGCTAACGCCGATCAAAGGAATGAACCAAACCCGGTGGATTCAAGATTGAACGCGAAAGGATTTGGAGGTGAACTTGTACCGAGGAAGCTCGATCTTCAAGGGTATGATTTATTCTTTATCTTTTCGCTTAATTAATAATTATGCATAAAGGATGATCCGGGTATATGGTTTGTAAATTTTAAACTCGATTTTACCACGCTCGCACTTTTTTTATGCAATTTGATTGCGTTATGAATATTACAAACCTAACAAAGATAAGTTGAAATGAATATCGATTCGTGTATATAAAATCCACTTATCAAGCTTGTGCTTAAATTCAATATAATTGCAATTTCACATAGACATATAGTGATTTTGGTTATATCGATGATTACATAGAGTCTATCGCTTGTGGATGCTATGTAAGTAGGTCATAGTACATTGAAAAATGGCTATGACTCTTTTAGTGCTCTTGGCTACTTTCCTGTGATATGTGAACAAGCCTTGCATGATAGTGGTGATTAAATGAAATATTAAATGAAGTTAGGATCCCATTACTCTCAGATTTGATTTATTACATCTTTATTATTGTTTTAGTCGTCATTTGCGAGTAGAGTAACAAACCAATTATAGTCATTAGTTTGAGCATATAAATATAGTGAGTTAATTGATGCATAGTAATTTAAATTAAACAACTTTCCCTGTGGGATCGATACTTTACTTGCTCTGTATTACTTGTTGACACATGTATGCTTGCATGAGTTAGAGCTCTTTTGTTAGAACTAAAAAAGAGGCAACAAGTTTTTGGCGCCGTCGCCTGGGAAAGGCGTTTAAATTATTATTATTATCATTAGTTTAAAGCTATATTGTATGACTTAGACAAATCCATTCTTATCTCATTTCCATTTTTATTTTTGTTTCAGGAAATTGTATAAATTTTTATGCGCACGCTATCATCCAACCCTGACTTAACACCTGTTCAGGACAACATAAACGGGAGAGGTTGGAAAGCGAGTGTTCGTAGAAATTTACAAGCACAGTTAGAAAGTACCACAACTAATACGGCAAACGAGGTATAAGGAGAAGAGCAAAGAGAGGAGCATAGGGCTCTAAAGGAATATTCCATGCCCAATATTAATGGATTACAATCTAGCATCGTCAGACCAGCGATAGCAGCCAATACATTCGAGATAAAAATGGGCACTATTCAGATGGTACAAAATTCGATACAGTTTGGGGGTGCCGCTACAGATGATCCTAATGAACACCTGTTGAGTTTCATCGAGATTTGTGATACATTCAGATATAATGGTGTGACGGAGGATGCTATCAGACTTAGGCTATTCCCATTCTCATTGAGGGATAAAGCAAGAAGTTGGCTTCATTCTTTGCCAGCAGGATCTATAACTACATGGGAGGACTTAGCACAAAAATTCTTTGCCAAGTTCTTCCCAATGGCTAAGAATGCAAAGATGAGGACAACTATTTCTCAGTTTGAGCAACAACAGGGCGAGTCCTTATATGAAGCATGAGAGAGATATAAAGAGATGCTAAGAAAGTGTCCACATCACGGTATGCCAGATTGGATGGTGATCAACATATTTTATAACCGATTGGGATGGCAGTCGAGACCGATTGTAGATGTAGCTACAGGAGGGGCATTATGGGCAAAAAGCTATGAGGAAGCCTATAACCTTATCGAGACAATGGCATCAAACAATTTTTAGAATCCTACATCTCGAATGACATAGCCCAAGGTTGCAGGTGTGTTGGAAGTAGATGCTATCACGTAGTTGTCAGCACAGATGACAGCCATGGCGAAGAAAATAGATAAATTAGCAGAAGGTAAAACAAAGACGGTTGCTTTCGTATGTGTTTGTACGGGGTCACACTCGACAGATCAATGTGCTATCAACTCGGAGTCGGTACATTATGTGAGCAATTACAAAAAAGACCAAGGTTAGTTTCAGAACACATACCACCCCAACAACCAAAATCATCCAAACTTTAGTTGGTCAAATAACCAAGGGAATCAGCAGAATCAGTTTCAATCAAATAATCGGTTTTGACACAACCAACATGCAACTTACGTTTAATCCTAGACCGCCTTTTTCGCCGGGATTTTCTCAACAACAACAACATCACACTCCAGCTGTACCTCGGAAAGAAAAGAAATCAGAAATGGAGGAGATGATGATGAAATACATGGCAAATACAGAAGTTATGATCAAAAGCGAAGCAGTGGCTATAAAGAATCTTTAAACTCCGATGGGGTAGATGGAGAACATGCTTACCAATAGGCCCCAGGGTTCATTGCTGAGTAATACAGAAATAAATCCACGAAGAGATGGGAAGGAACAGTGTCAAGCTATCACATTGAGGTCTGGGAAAAACACTGTAGACACTGCAAGTCGCGCGCCCGCGTCCAATTGTAATGAGGAGGACGCGCGGCCGCGCGAGGCAGAGCAAGTGACTGACGAGGAAGAAAATCTTGAAAATTCTAAAGTTCAGCAGGAAGAGAAAGATAAAGTAGGTTCAGAGGAGAAGCTTAAGAGTTTAGTACCACCAATTCACCCTCAAGTTCCGTATCAGCAAAGATTAAATAAGAAAAGGGAAGATAAGCAATTCAGCAAGTTTTTGGAGATATTTAAAAAGCTGCAAATCAATATACCTTTCGCTGAGGCATTGGAACAAATGCCAAGCTATGCAAAGTTCATGAAGGGTAAACTATCAAGGAAGAGGAGATTAGATGAATTTGAGACAGTAGCCTTGATAGAAGAATGCAGTGCAGTACTTCCAGCAGAAGTTACCTCCGAAGCTGAAGGATCCAGGCAGTTTCACAATCCCATGCACTATCGGGAAGATGAATTTTGAAAAGTGTTTATGTGATCTTGGGGCAATCATAAATTTGATGCCCTTGTCAGTTTTCAATCAGTTGGGATTGCTGGCTCCAAGGCTGACAAACATTGCGTTATAGTTAGCTAACAGATCCATCACGTATCCACGGGGACTTGTTGAAGATGTCTTGGTGAAGGCGGACAAATTTATCTTTTCGACTGACTTCATCATTTTGGATTACAAGGAAGATAAAAATATACCAATTATACTGGGGAGACCATTCTTAGCCACATGCAGAACTTCGATAGATGTGCAAAAAGGGGAACTCACGATGCGTGTACATGATCAGGAGGTGACCTTTAACGTCTTTAAAGAAATGAAGTTCCCAACAGATGAAGAAGAATGCTACCGGGTTGATGTGGTGAACCGGGTTCTAAATGATGAAGTACATAGTATAGTGGATTGTGAACCATTGAGAAGTATCATTGCTAAAAATTCAGATGTGGAGGATGAGGAATTAAATATATTCGTTCAATATCTGGATACCACTCCACAGTATGGAACCATTGTAGTATGTGATAAGTTTCCGGACAAGTATCTTAAAGTGAATGGCCAGAGATGGAAGAGTGATTCTAGTGGTGAGGTGGACAGAAAGAAAGTCACCTCGATTCTATCTTCGATATGAGACTCAGAGACAATATGCTAATTGACTATAACTTAGCGCTTGATGGGAGGCAACCAATTGTTTCCATCTCTACATAGTATTTAATTAGTTCAAGTTGTTTGGTTTAGCTTATGCTCATTACTTGTTAGGATAGTATGTGTACCTTTATATGCTTATTCATCGTAGTCGAATCACAGAAGAGCACGTGTATGCATTGCATTGAAATTAGGGAGACATAATATGCATTCATTTTTATTTAGCGAACCGTGCTTTGATAAGGTCTATTGATGTTATTGCAGGTGTATTGGAGAGCATGCATTTCTATCTTACAAATTACAAAAAAATAAAAGCTAGCAAGGTCATCGTGTATCGAGGGGCGCTTGCGGTAGCGCAACACTTTCAAGATATAGACTCATGGCGCTTGCAAGACGATATGACCGCTAGCACCAGAAGTTGCTTCACTGCGCCTTCGCCAAGACGCGATAACCCATTAAAATCTCGCGCGGCCACGCGCGACATCAGACGTGGAAAATTTTTTAAGTTTAAAAACGTGATGGACAGTTGGACTCTCATTTGCAATCAAAACAGAAGTGCACTCACAGTGTCTCTCCATAACTCACGTCTCTATCATCTATCAGTTATAAATTGAAGCCGTACATCTCTCAATCACATATCCATGATTCTCTCCACGTTCAAAACTCAAACCCACGCTCTCATCCAATTGCAGTATAAAACTAGGGTTTCTATTTGGTTGGGCAGAACGAATTTGGGGAGTAATATCATCATTTATTTCTTCTTCATTCTCAGTTATATCATCTGTGCAATCGTTATCAACTGCAAATGGGGCCTAAGCGAGCACGCTCTATTTCATCTTCTTCTTCATCTTCCTCGGGCAGTCAAGGGGGGGATATTGTTGACCACACCAAGTTCCTCAACTTGGAAGCTCAGCAGGAGTATTACCGAATTATGGTGAAGACGTTTATCAAGGAGCGCGATTTCAAACCAGAGGGGAAAGATGGTCAGTTGTGTGCCATGATTCATGAAAGAGGCTGGGGTGGATTGACTGCCACTCCCACACCCATTCCGATGAGCGTAGTCCGAGAGTTTTATGCCAACGCCAAGGTCACCATGAGCGGTATATCTATGGTTCGCAGTTTCGAGATAGATTACAGACCCCGTGCCATCCGTGCCATTTTTAGACTTACAGATACACCGCCAACAGGGGCTGCTAATTGGGTCACATGTGCACATTTGGTGACAGACATGGAGTTGGTTATTACTGAATTGTGCGTGCCTAGAACGAAATGGACCTATAAATTCGGCACGAATCAACCTCGCATATTCCTAGCCGCCGCCTTGAACCGATATGCAAAGGCGTGGAATCTGTTCATATGTGCCAAGCTCGTGCCTTCCTCTCATCAGCACAAAATAACAGCGGAGAGGGAAATTATTCTATGGGGCATAATCACTGGGAAATACATTGACATTGGTCATCTCATCCATCAGAATATGTTGCGATATCTGCGGGGAGGCACCATTGGGAGCATTCCACATGCATCAGTGGTTGCTATGCTATGTACTAATCAGGGATGCAACTGGGGCAACGAACAAATGCAATACCCAAGCCAGGACATAACTCATGCCACAACTATAAAATTTGAGGATCGGGCAGAGTGGTGTCTGCATCCGCATGCGGACTAGGTTTTATCATTCACCTTTTTTTCCCGGGCCGTCACAATGACCCCTCGATGGATGAGGCGGAACCGGCCCACGCAAGCACCTGCTGCCCATGGTGATCGCCAGCTCCGAAGGTTGGAGCGCAATGTCGATGCCATGTAGGATAATTTCGACACATTTGCGACGGGACTCACGAGTGCCTTGGCCGAGGCTTTTGCGCAGCAAGGAACGACGCTAGTGTGGCCTCAGTTCGGGACCGTAGTGCCATATCCACCACCAGATTCACCACCCGAGGAGGGTGGTACCATGGATAATTAGGGGAGTTTTTCCGTTACCCTTTACCTTCATTCAATGGGGCATTGAATATTATAAGTTTGGGGGTATTGGGGTAGTAGTATAGTTGCATGTAGTTTGTTTTTGCATGATTAGTTTAAATTTTGCATTATATAACTTATTTTTGCATATAGTTGCATGTTTATTTGCATGTTCATTTTTAGTTTGCATGTCTCACAGTTCTTGCCGTATGGAAATTTTTGTCTAGTCGATGATGATAGTGAAATTTTGAGAGATTTTTGAGTTTGTTAGGATAAAATGAGCTGAGATATAATGTTTTACACGATGAAGTTCATGTTGCTGTTTAAATACTTTCGGTTTGCACGAGTGTGTTCACAATCACTTGTAGGTATAAGAAGTATGTGTTGTTTTGCTCGATAGAAAATGTAGTGTTAAAAAGGGAAATATGTGAAACATGGATGTAGACTTGCAAAACGTTGATATTCAAACTTTGGGAAAACATGGGTATCTATGTATAAAAAAAACATAATAATAGTAATAACGTGGCTAGTCTTATATCGGGGCCCTGGCTACTTGAGTAAGTACGCCCGAGGGGATTGTTTCTACACCTAGCGCCCTAAGGTCTTTCATGGTCTGGGAGTCGTTGGTTGAAAGCTCGCTAAGGGGTAGCAGTGTTGCCTAATGGAGTAAGACATTGCACAGTCATGTGAAAATAAAGAAAAGAAAAGAAAAGAAAAGAAAAATAGCAATAAACACCGTGGGAATGTGTGAAAATTGCCCTCATGAGTAAAAATAAAGCAGTTAAGCCCATTGTTGAACCTTAGTTTGTCTTGATATGTTGGAATAATCTTCATTGCATATGTATACATGATTCTTGATTTAAACTATAATTTTCTATTTTGAGCAATTTAGTATGTGTATTCTTTGCTTAAATCAAGTTTTGGTGAACATAACACACACACACACACATCATATCTATAGCATTTATGAATTATCTGAGTGTACGACATTATGTCTACAGTTTGGTTTGAATCTGTATTCTTGAACCTGGAAAAACTCGCTGAGGCATTTTGGACTGAATTTCTGTGATAGCTGGAACTATGTGAGACTAGTTTGCATTATAGCTTAGTTGCATAGTATTGTAGCTATATTTTCATTATTCATTAGTATGCATTGCTTGAGGGCAAGCAATAATTCAAGTTTGGGGGTATTTGATGAGTGGGTTTTATACCAACTTATGGAATACCAATTCACGCAAACTATGCCCATCTTAAGTACATTTTAGTGTGTTTTTAGTTGTATTTCATGTTATTTTGCATTGCATATACTTAAAACTCCTTTTGGTGAAAAAGTGCAGGAAACGACCTAATTTGGTGGAATTAGAAGGCACGAGGCGAATGGACGCACGAAACGAGGCACAAGTTGGGATATGCGTGGCATGAGGATCAAGTGGAGCAGAAGACTAAGCGTGGATGGACAAAGGAAGGAGCAGCGAAACAAATCAGTTGCAGGAGTAAAATCAGGACTCAAAATTGCTGAAGCGCCACGCGGCCGCGCGATAGGACAAGCTTAGGAACGAGCGCCCGCGTGAGCACCCAGATGGACAACATGACACATTACAAGTTGCGCGCTTGCATGAGGAGTACACTGGGGAGCGTCTGACCACGCCGATCTTGATTTGTTTTATTTTAATTTTTAATGAAACAGGTTGTAATTGGTTTAAAACGATTTTTGACTGGTGTTAGAGGGAAATTATTCAATTTTTACGTATTTACATTTTGAAACTAGGGTTTACACGGGGAGAGAGATTCCAACATAGAGCGAAGCCAAAACTCTTCTTTTATAACTGTTCTTGGGATTCTCTATCAGTGTGGATTATTATTAGTAGTTGTTGGATTTATATGAGGATTTGAACGTTAATAGTGGATTGTAATCAGCAATTGGTTGGATCATTTCTATCTTTCATCTTTCAATTGTTTGCTTATTAGCCATGTTTAGTTTTGATCCCATAATGGCTTTTGGTTCAGTTATGAACTAAACTCCATTATGGGATTCTAACGGATTTTAATATGTAGTTTGGTTGCATGCTTGAATGCTGGACTGTATTACATATCATATGGGATTTCTATCATGATTGTTTTGCATGTATAAATGCTTGATCACCATTCTCTTTTAGTACTTGTATGGAATTGACAATGAACATACAAGTATGGATTGTAATCATGATAGCATACGTATATGGGGCTGTTTTTGTATGGCTTATGTATTTCGTGAATCAGATAGACATATACTGTTTCACCGTATGAGTTAGAATAAGAGCTTGTGCTTAAATTCAATATAATTGCAATTTCACATAGACATATAGTGATTTTGGTTTTATCGATGATTACTTAGAGTCTATCACTTGTGGATGCTATGTAAGTAGGTCATAGTACATTGAAAAATGGCTATGACTCTTTTAATGCTCTTGGCTACTTTCCTGTGATATGTGAACAAGTCTTGCATGATAGTGGTGATTAAATGAAATATTAAATGAAGTTAGGATCCCATTACTCTCAGATTTGATTTATTACATCTTTATTATTGTTCTAGTCGTCATTTGCGAGTAGAGTAACAAACCAATTATAGTCATTAGTTTGAGCATATAAATATATTGAGTTAATTGATGCATAGTAATTTAAATTAAACAACTTTTCCTGTGGGATCGATACTTTACTTGCTCTGTATTACTTGTTGACACATGTATGCTTGCATGAGTTATAGCTCTTTTGTTAGAACTAAAGAAGTGGCAACAAGTTTTTGGCGCCGTTGCCGGGGAAAGGCGTTTAAATTATTATCATTATCATTAGTTTTAAGCTATATTGTATGACTTAGACAAATCAATTCTTTTCTCATTTCCATTTTTGTTTTTGTTTCGGGAAATTGTATAAATTTTTATGCGCACGCGGTCACCAACCCCGACTTAACACCTGTTTAGGACAACATAAACGGGAGAGGTTGGAAAGCGAGTGTTCGTAGAAATTTACAAGCACAGTTAGAAAGTACCACAGCTAATATGGTAGCCAAGGTACAAGGAGAAAAGCAAAGAGAGGAATATAGGGCTCTGAAGGAATATTCCATGCCTAATATTATAGGATTGTAGTCTAGCATCGTCAGACCAGCGATAGCAGCCAATACATTCGAGATAAAAATGGGCACTATTCAGATGGTATAAAATTCGGTACAGTTTAGGGGTGCCACTACAGATGATCCGAATGAACACCTATTGAGTTTCATCGAGATTTGTGATACGTTCAGATACAACGGACTCTGTATTACTTGTTGACACATGTATGCTTGCATGAGTTAGAGCTCTTTTGTTAGAACTAAAAAAGAGGCAACAACAGCCTCATCATCACTTACTTCAACGACATCATTGGAGTGATCATTTCTCCTTGTAGAGGCCTTGCTACTGCTCCCAGTTGTCAGCCTTCTGTTCTCCTTGGGGTTTTTCTTCCAATTCACAAATAGTTGTGGAGACATCACTTTGTGAACGTTCAGAGGCTCTCCTTCAACATCCTTGATCTTGCCTCCCAGCTTCTTCTTCATTACAATGCTCAGTAGTCTTCCATGAAAAACCTTAGTCAGAGATTTATCTGTAGACTTCTTTAGCTCAGCCTTTTCTACCCATTTTGAGATCTGATCGAACAAGATAGCTCCAAAGTTGATTCATCTTTTTTGATCTATTGTTGACATAATCTTCAACTGCTGATCAAGCACAGTATCATGTGCAGTATCCTTGCATAATATACATTTGCCCACTATCTCTGCAAGGAACTCAAACTCCTCTGGAAACTCCTTCTTCTTCATCTCCTTCAGACTAGGGTTTCTTTGGTACCCCATGATCTCCTTTGCTTATTCCGTATCGATATCGTCAAGGCTCTTCAGTCCTTGGTTAGGAAAACCTAAGCATTGATTGAGGTCAGAAGATTTCAGCTTCAGAGACTGACCTTTAACCTTGGTAGAAAGGGTTCTATAGTTTATGGAAGCATTTGAGTAGAACTTTTTAACCAGGTCAACATATACTCGAGTGCTAGCCTCAAGGAATTATGAGAATCTAGCTTTTTTCACAAGTTCGAGAATGTTTCTGAACTTCTTTTCAGATTTTTCAAACGAATTGGTTCCGAGCTGAATGCCAGTGATTACTTGCTAGTTTTCCATTTGAGCAGTTCGAAGAATATGGGTATTTGATTCAGAGGGGTTTTTGAGAGATAGCTGATTATGATTTGGGCAAGATTCTAGAAGGTTAATTGATTTTGGCTTTTGAGAGGATTCTAGGGTTTTAAAATGGGAGGGAGAAAGGTTCGATGGTTTCTGATAACTGTTTGTAGATTTTGAATTAGTCTGAATGATAGTTCCTTCTAACTCTACATAATCAGTGATGTGTTAACCAACCATTGGTTGCATGATGCCCAATAATGAGCTGTAACTCCCCATAACTTTTCAGTTAGATATTTCTTTCAAAAGAGTAGACATTTTATTGACGTGGATTGACCGTTGACCTCTTTGGTTCGTAGAGTAGCATGGTAAGGCAGCTATGGACTCTACGTTTTCCTTGTTGACTCAACGATCAACTTTTGAGAGATACTGCAGTGGATGGTTTTGAAATTTATCCTCATTTTGATGCAGCATAGTTTGATCACTGATATATTCAAACTTATCTCCTTATTTTGAATGGTTGAGCAATTGTCCCATTTTCCAAGCTCCTTGTGAACTGGAGTACCCTTTGGTAGGACTGCGATCGTCGAGTTGTCTTCTACGATCGCTGAGGTTGCACTACGATCGTGGAGTTCTCTTCAATCTTGACTTTATGATCGTTGACTGACTTGGTCCTTGAGATGAACTTTACTAAGTATTCCTTCTAGGTCAAGGTAGCTCATGAAGGGCAAACCTCTTAGAGTGAACTAAGGGTCAGGTTTGTCCGTGAGGCGCTTTCTAGATGAAATACTTTAGAATGATTTGCAGTGATATCTCATTAGACCTTTTCTAGTGGGGAGGTCCTCTACCAACTTTGGACAATTGCATTTGCTGTAATCATGGCGTCCTCCTGCTCTTACACTACGATCGGATGTTTGATCGCTGGCACTCCACGATGTTGAGTTGGGTGGCTGATAGGTTATCAGTAATACGTTTTGAGACGCTCCTACTGACTATGGATCTTTATTTGGTTCATCAGCCACAAAGTTTTGGGACTCTATAGCTGGTACATTTCTTCATAGTATATCTCAGTGCTGTTGTTTCTTAACAGATCACTGCTCCCCCATGGTTGATGCTGTCTTCCCAGATAGATGTGATTCCCTTTACTTTAGGTTCATTTGAAGGCAGCCTTGCATATCTCCTTCTGACTGGAATCATCATTATCACTTAAATCTCCTTGTATCATAGGTATGGATATTTTCAGGACTAATCACTCTACGATCATTTGACAGCACTACGAACGTAGTCTCCTTTGACAGTCTTATGCGTGTGAAGTTCTGCTCTCGTAATGAGTTCTTCTTGAATGATGCTCGATGATCCTCTGATGTGAGCTTCCTTGAGGATTCTTCTCATATAGCATGCTTTGCCTGATTTGAGCATATAAGACCCTTTTCATCTTTGGTTGCATGGCCTGCTTCCATATACAGATTAGCAGCTATGTGAGCTTCACTTAGGTTAGCTCAGCAGGTCTTCAAGGACAAGCTTAGACATATAGGAATTTTCTTTGAATCATTTCTGAACAGTCCTTAGCCTTCTGTTGGTTGAGTCTTCTTGACTGAAGTCTTCTGCTTCATCATTCCTTAGTGTGGTCGATGTACTAAGTACTGCAGTTAGATACATTTCTATTTTTGGTACCCACAATTAAATGGGTCCTGCTAGGTTAGTTTTCTAAACCCTTGTTACTCATATTTGGATAATCATCACATTTATCACCAACAGTTATATTCATGCATGCAACTAGTTTTAGATAATACATTTTGAGATGCATGATGGTGAGTGTGTGTAAGATTCGTCATTTTAAGAAACACACTCTTTTTCTTTGATGGTTTCATCATTTGTAGGGTTATGTTCACAAGGTTTAAGTGTTCACAGAGTGAGAATCAACTCTACGATTTAGGAGTATCTAGTTGATTCATGGAGGTGATCAGTTTCTACACATCATCAAGATACTCTTGTAGAACTGATCATACTCTGTGTATTATCAAACACCTAGAACAAGGATTTGTACATACATACTAACCCACCAGCAAAGATTACTTCACATAGAATTAATTTGGCCTGTGATGCTCTTATGATCCATTTCAGATTTCCTTCAAGATGCCATCTTCAACCTAAAACTTGGATGGAGAGAAAGTTTATAGGCATTTGAGTTTCCATCCTCAGGGTACTTTCTCTCTTCACCTTTTTAGGTAGATTATGACTCCTTGACAGAATACTATTACAGTTCATAAGAAGGTGCAATTATGTTGTACACATTTATAATAGTGAGGAATCGTACCATTTTACTGTCAGTTTCTTAACAGTCATTTATCTTTAATATACTGAGTTTAGGCATTGATGTGCATAGCTTCACTTTTGCTCCTGATAGCTTATTGCTCTTGTTGGCCTTTAATCAATTAGTCGTAGTCTTGAAGATGCAGCCTGAGAATCTCAGCATCTTTAGTTCTTTGACTTCCTTCAGAGTCCAAAGTTTGCACCCAGCTGCTGGTTGGCCAGACACATGTTTGAGAAAAACCTCTTTCTTCTCTGGATATGCATTTCTTAGCATGTATGGCCTTTTCATCTTTCAGGCTGGTGGATGCTTGACTCTGTGTTGTTGATGTCTCGTGAGCTATCTCGTTTGGTCTTCAGACTTACAAGATTGACTGCAGGCAAGTATTGGTCTTGTTGATATAATACTCGAGAACATAGACCAATCTGAGCAGCTTCAGGTGTATATACACATATACCTGTACACAATATTTCCAACGTGTGAGCTCATCTGCATATAACAGGTGACTTACTACTAAACTAAGTTTAGATCAATGTTAGTGCCTGGGATCAGACTCAAAGCGATTAGCTTTTGAATATAGCATGAGAACCTGCTTAAGGGGGGGGGGGGTGTTGAATAGATCCTTTTAATTTTAAATACTTTTCTCTTTTATTTTGTATTGCTATTAAATTAGCATATAACAAACATAAGAATCTTTTCAAGCACAGCAAAATAAGTAAAAGATCCCCTTCATTGATATATTCATAATCATACATACATTGCTTGTAGAGTTAGTTCGGTTGTAAGCAGTTAGAACATACATAGCAGTTATAGCAGTTAATATACATAATGTAAATGACATAATTTAAAAGACACAAGGGATTTTAAGTGGTTCAGAGACTCAAGATCCTAATCCACTCTTTTGCTTTCAGCTAGAAGGATTTCCACTAAGGAAGGGTAGCACCCTGAATCACTAAGATTCCTTCAAGGCCAGCAGCCTTAGGACTTTAGTTTACTAAGAACTCTTCAAGGCCAGCAGCCTTGGAACTCCTCTAGTTCCCTAGGAACTCTTCAAGCCCAACAGGCTTGGAACTTCATTTAGTCCCTCCGGACAAGGACCCCTCAGGCCCTGGCTTCTCGTCGAGTTGTTTGTTTGTTTGTTGGAGTTGGTGTTGAGCTGCTAAGATGTCTTTATGCTTTGAACATCTTCTATACTTAGCAGCTTGGCGTGATCATCCTTGAAGTGCAGTTGAGTGTTGCATGATGCTCAGCTTCTTCAGTTACTCAACCTCTTCTGATGATCCCTTGATGAACTGGCTTGAAGATCATTCCTCTTGATACGTGATGGCTACACATGATGGGTTTCTAAGATGACTGTAAACTCTTCTGCTAGGTACTTGGAAACTTTCTCATGCTTGCCACCATGGACTTGCTAAGATGACTGTGAGCTCTTCTCTAGGGTACTTAGAGTCTTCCCATGATGAACATCAAGATGTCATTAATGCTCTTCTTTCTCTTGGTAGTTAAAAACACTCTTCATGTAGTAGAACTCTCACTTTTACATTGTAGAACTCTCACTTCTACTTCTTTCTTTGTATGACTCTGAGTGTTCTTGGTGGATCGTAGAGTGAGCCTTCAGACTCACTATCTTACGTGGTTTAGAACAATCCACCGTTACTCCAAAATTGGCAACTCCAGCAACCTTTGATCTTTGAAGCTCTAGCAGATTTATACTCCTTCCCAATCTTCCTGTTGGAGAGTAGCCATTGAAAGCTCTTTGAAATGCTTCACAGATCTCGAGTTGCTTGGTGCAGACTGCAGATGTGACATGATAATTTTTTCTGACTTTCTCGACATCGTATCTTCATTGTTTCACCTACTCATCACGATATATCACTTTAATGTCTTGGGCAGGTCGAAGACTTTATTTCCTCCTTCTGATTTCTCGATCACAAGTTGTCCTTTTGCATCGATGCTCTCAATAAGCACTTGTCTGAATATTACCCTTCAGATTAAACCTTTGCCAATGCTTCAGTCTTCAGCTATTCGAATTATACGATTCTGATGCATGTCTTCAAGGACCTGATCGTAGTGTCATATTGACTGGTAGAGACAACACTACGATTTTGAAGAGTGTTGATTGGATCTTCAATGTAGAACATCTCTTCCTTCTTTTGTGTAGTGCTTCAGCACTTCTGTTTGCCTCAATAGTTCTCAGATACTGATGACTTGACTTCTTTACCCTGGCCCCTTCTGAATAGTAAGACACTTCAGATTTGTGGCGTGTCCAGCTCGCTTTCTCCTTGTGATCTCCCATTCACTTATTATCAATGGACTGACCCAATGCTTAATCACTTTAGCCTTGTTCTTCAGAAGCTGTCCAGTGTCTTTGTATGTACTTCATCAGTTCTTTCTTTGTTTGGCAAACACTACGATCCTGGTTACTTCCAAGATCGCCGTCTTCTGTCTTTTTGACAGCTACTGCACTTGCTGACTTTCCTTAGTCAATTACTGAAGTCTTCTTCTGATCTCCTTGTGGAAGACTTCATCCTGAATGGCTTCACAACTCAATCTGGATGCTGATTGGGTTGGTGCTTAGATCTTCTGTTAGTTTGCAAGCCATTCGTTGAGTGCTCTCTGGTTTCCTTTATGATGGGATGTATCTTTGTAGAGCCAACCCGAGGCTTCATTCTTTTGGATATTCTGGGAGTGCTCATTTGTTGAGAATTGTATTTGCTCTACGATTCTGCCTTGGCATTGTGAGCACAACGGTTGAGGTCTTAGTTCTCGCACTCTCACGATTGACTTTGGTACATGCAGAATGACGACTCGAGATCATATCTTGACAATCTACGATTTTTGCCTTGTGCTTGTTGTCTTCATCTGATCTTGCTTGACTACGATCTCTGCCTCTAGTATGATCAGTAGACTCTATGACTCTGAGTGTAGTCTACGAATCTTGACTTGGCTTCGGCAGATACTTGAGTCGCTCAGAGGCGGTGTCAGTCTCTATGATTCGAACATAACTTCCTCAAATGAGACTACTACCGAGGAAGTTCTCCTCGACACACTTCGATCCTTCCTCGTCTCTCCTAGCGATCTACGAACTCGAGATCTACTATCTTGCAGACTACGATTACGCCTCGATAGCTCTCGAGTTTTCCTTGACTCTCCTGGCAGACTATGATTTACAGTGCGAAAGCTTTCGACGATCAGACAAGCCTATCTATTACATCATAATATCAACCAAACATGCTTGATCTTTCTATGTTTATAGTCCTTGTACATCATTTCTTTTTAAGGACTTTACAAAGCTGTTTTGCTTATGTAGGATTAACCTAACATACTTGATCAATTCATTCTAAGTCCTTGTACACATGTTTCTATTATCTATCAAAGGACTTTACAACTTTTCTTAATGCAAGCATACTTGCATATTCATTCATATATATCATAATCAAATCATATATAAATAGGAATAACATTCACATACTTATTCCTGACACAGAGCATAACGGGCTGATCACCCTCCGTGCCCGTAAGTCATGATGGTTTGCAAATGAATTTCTGTACAAACCTTTTTAAAATTGAAATGAAAGTTCATGGTCTATATGACCCCTCAACATAAAATGAAAAGTTTTTAACTCTTTAGAGTGAAGTCGTGGTAGTATGTGATGATGGATATGAATTCATATGAACTCGTTACGTACGGGTAGAATCTAATATGATTGAATAAAGGTTATATTGAAAACATTTTTTGGTGAATGGAAGGAGTAGATTATAGTAGGCTGTAATTTTGAGGATGAAATTCTTAGAAGAAGGGGTGAATGTGATAACCCAAGAATTTATAAGATTAATAAAATCTTGAATAATTAAATAAAGGTGAAATAATAAGACCTAGACTGGAAATAGAATATGGATTTAAGAATTTTGTGAAGGATTTGTAGGGTTTATAAGCTGAAAGTGATTATGTGTATGTGCAGTATGTGGTTAAGGGTTAATTAAGTATGAATCAGATAAAGTATAACATGGGTAAACTCTAATATTATGTTAAGAACCCTAATGTTTAGTTCAAAAACCCTAACGATCAGTTAGAAACCCTAATTTCAGTTTTTGGAAACCCTAACCCTAATTTAGGAATTCTAAACCTTAATGCTAAGTATCAAACCCTAAGGGTTAAGAGTTATGTGATATATGTGAAATAACCAAATTATCCTTCAAATTATTAGGGAAATTACCAAAATACCCTTAGTGGGTGCGAAATTACCAAAATACCTTTTTGCTTAACTTTTAAGTTAAAGATATTGCCAAATCTTGGTGACTCATCATCCAAGATATTCCATGTGTTTAATTCAACACCACTCATCCATTTTGGCCACCTAGCAACATTCTTGTCTATAGAAATCAAAGATTAGTAACTTAAAGTAAGAAAATATCTTTACTTTAGTTTCTCATAAGCCAAGACTCTCTCTCTCTCTAACCCACGAAATTTGGGAGTGAAATTAAGTCCAAAGTTAAGCCAAGATCACCCCATACACTATCCAAAATTAGATCAAAGGGAAGAGATCAAAAAGTGGATCAAGAAAGGTATAAACCTTAATTCATTCTAGATCTTTAAGATCTTAGTAGATTATGTGTTTTGATGTTTAAATATATGTTATGTGATGTTATTTAGTGATCTATGATGATATATCATGGATCCATAACATCTAAGTGCATGAAAATAAGGATTTTAGAAACCGACATGAACCCTAAAAATGAGGTCTGACAGTCAAATGTCAGAGCCTCTAGATCTAAATATGTTAATTGTTTGAGGCTGTAAGTGTATCATTGATATAGTATGCCATGAGGAGAGTACACTGGAAGTGGAATCAAGTCCATACCATGTCTAGATTCCAAGTTATTAATGGTCAAACAAGGTTGACCAGTTACAAAAACTGGAATCTAGAAAACCCAGATTTCCTAGAAACTATCTAACAAGGTTTTTAGGGGATTAGATCTTGCATTTGTTAAGTTGTTATCTTGTCTAAGTGTATCATTGATATACTCTAACATATGAACTATAGAATCATGACACTAGAACACCTAAATCATCAACATGATCAAAGTTATTAATGGTCAAAATTGGGTTGACCAACTGACATGAAGAACTTTATGGAAATTCTAGATTCTTCAAGAACAGGTTCTGGCAGGTACTTTGACCAAGCCAGATCTTGCTTCTATGATGTTGTTAAGCTACCTAAGTGTATTACTTTTGTACCTTGACATACATACTACAAAGGTGTGACACTTTAACACTTAAACAAAGCCCAGAAATCCAAGTTATTAAAGCTTGAAAATAGACCCTCATCACTGTCTGAATTTCTGGGTAACCCAGAAACTCAAGAACAACTCTGACATCACTTTGGATGGCTTATATCTTCATGATATGATGAAGTTTGACTCTGAAATTGATTAGTACATGTAGTATTACATCAATACTACATAATTGATACACTTTTATGCCCAGAAACATTATGAACAAAGAATTAAAGATTGTCAAAGTAGGCAACTAGACATTGACCATGGGTGTTCTTCAAGGCTCAAGAACACCTATAGCGACAGTTTTTATTGCAATAGGCCTTTAACGATAGTTTAATTGAAAATTAAATGATTTAATTTAAATAATTATAAAAAATAGAAAATAATTATGAAAAATTCATAGTTAAGTTTTAAAAATTATTTTAAGTTATAAAATTAACTTTTAATAATTTGAGATAAATTTCATTAATATTTTACTTTATTTAAAAATTAATGATATTAAATTTATTTAATAATTGTATTAAATAAATTAGTTAAAAATGATTTTAATATTCTAAAAATTATTTCAAATGATATTAGAGTGTTAGAAAATATTTTAAGTTATATTGAATAACTTTTAATATTTTGGTACGGATTTCATTAATAAATTAATATTAATGATAATAAATTTATTTAATAATTATATTAAATAAATTATGTAAAAATGATTTTAATATTTTAAAAAGCATTTAAAAATGATTTAAAGGTTTTAAAATGTTTTAAGTTATAATATATAACTTTTATTATTTTGACATGAAATACATTAATATTTTAATATTTATGGTAGTTATTTAAGAATGATATTAAATGTTTTAAAAATCATTTAAAGTTGATATTAATGTATTAAAAATACTTTGAGTTATTATAAATAACTTTTAATATTGTGACATGGATTTTATTAATATTTGAAAGTAATTAAATATTAATGATGATGGAATTATTTGGTATTTAAATAATTAAAAAATTATATAAATGATTAAAAAAATTATTATAAATGATAATAATTATTTAAAAATTATTATGAGCTTTCGAAAAATGTTATACCTGATAAGTAAATTATCTAAGGTAATATTGAAGCAGTTAAGTAGAGATTTATTTAAAATAAACTCAATAATTATCCGATAAGGCAATCGGGACGTCAAAATAGTACCGAAACCAAACCAGACTGAAATAGTTTGATTTGATACTAGGTCTTTTGTATTCTAGCGACTGTTAGGGATATGTGGTAATGTGTTTAAGTTATATTATGATTGTGAAGAACAGTGATAGATGTTATGATATTATTCTAATTGAGAGATCAATATTATCAATAATAGGTCTTTCAGATGAAGCTAAACTAGGTTGCGTAGAAGTAATCGACGGTATAGGCAAGTTTCTATACTCTTTTATTGAGCAAATTTCCTAACTCAAACTCGAGTTGTTATTATAAAGCATGTTCGTGATTAATCATTGTTGATTATAACAAATCTATGAATTATTGATTCACACGTTGTGCACGTTGTATATGTTCATCAGGTATGAAAGGTTGATCACCTTCATTACCATATTATTCAGTTGAATTTGTTCATGTTCATTGTGGGCCATTCATCATTATTGACTCGGCCATTCAGTTATGAAAATTGATTCATATTTTTTCACAATTATTATATTGTTGAAAGTTTGTCAGGTTATTATTATTTTCAATCATGATATATCTTTATTTGAACTTAAACCGTGTTGGGCAAACTTGTTGCTCACCCTTGCTATATCATGATAATATTTTTAGATTAGGACGAAGTCTTGAATAAAGACAAAGGGAAAAGGAAAATTATAGAATTGGATTATTATGTAGTAAAATTTTAAATTTATTGGATGAAAACGACATTGTAAGTCGTGTAGAATATGAATGTGTGTATTAAGTTAAGGTTAAAGACCTTGGGAATTATGTGTAAAGGTTATTATATAAATAATTTATGTTTATATCTTCTGTAATAATTATAGAAATGATGTATTGTAACGTACCAGATTTGAGGTAAAAAGTACCCAAATTTGGGGGCGTCACATGAGCCATCATCCCTCGATTTACCTTCATGCGAACGAGGTAATAGTTGTTTCCATTTTTACCTTTATTCTTTTCCCACTTTTAAGGGCAAGGGTTTAATCTTGATTTTGAACTTGATGCAGGTTCCCGGCTTCACTCAGCCCGTGGGGAACTAGTTTAGCATTCATTCTTTATACCAGAACCTTCATCCGGAGTATTAGGCCATTATGCACTCTTGTGATTTTGAGGGATTTTTTTCCATTACTCCCCGTTGCTGCCCCTAGGGTTATCTGAGGGCTTTATCTGATCGCTGGTTTCACCATAATCAGTCTCTCTATTTATTTGACTGTGAGGTGATGATGACACCGATGTATTGGCGGTTCATCACTAGAATGGAGTTTGTAGGGGATCATGTGCCTTTGGTGGCCAATATTTTCCCGGATGCAGTCTGATCCCTCATGGGAGTTCCTACTTTGGCCTTCAAGGGCCGAGCTGTCCGTTCTGGCCCTTTAAGCATTGATGCTGTGAGTGAAGCTTTGTTCGAGCCTCTGCCTGTTGATCAGAGGTACAGAGATCGCATCATTCGACGACTATTTTTGGTCATCATCAAGGGTTATTTCCTAGCGGATAACTCCTCGACGGTCTCTTTTGTTTTAGTAAGTGCCACTCGTCATGTGGACCGCATCATAGATTTTAATTGGGGCTCATTCATCGTCACCTATTTCCTTCGAGAGATGCACCTACACTCATAGGGTGTGACAGAGTCTTGGCTAGGCTTTTACCCATTTCTGCTAGTGAGTAGTTTTTCTTTATCTTTCAATTTCCCTCGCTCGGGTGTCAATCTTCATAACTGAGGATATTTGATCTTTGCATTTATAGTTTTGGGCATATGAGAGGTTCCCTTGCCTGCGCCCAACTACTACTTTAGGTCTGGAGACGTATCCGCGGGGTTGACGCTGGCATTATTCTACTTTGGCCGTGGTCTCTATATTAGAGGGGTTCACCTATTCTCATTTGCAGTTAGAGTTGCTGACCATTGATGTCACCACATGGGTTCTTTATGTGACGCCCCCAAAATATGTATACATCATCTATTCTGAGTCGCCAAATACATGGTACAGAATACAAATACAACTTAATTATACAACTGTCGTGAAAAGTACGACAAAACATATAAGTCGTGAGTTTTATACAAATATTGTCGCCTGCATAATATACAAACTCAAATTCAATATTATTACATTTATTTTCCCACTATTTCATTGAATAGTGAGGACTACTAATGCTATCATCTCGTCCGCTACCCGCTCCCCGACTAGTCCCTCGCTACGTTCTCATTTCTCAAGAGAACAATGAAAGTAAAATGGTGAGCTTAACTAGCCCAAAGAGAAATATTATGACTAAGATAATGCGTATATATATTATCGTTAGCCTTCAACAGTGTTAAACTGATATAATATAACAACCATCAAGTTTAACTGCAGCGGAACAAGCAATCCATTAAAAGAGTCAAGTAGAGAATAAAATCTACTATCTTTTATGATTTAAAAGGTTTTTTTATCACTTTTATCGCTGGGACTCAGCTTAATAAATAATCCACATCATCGAATCACCCTTATACTACGGCCAAGGATATTCTGTAGTATCACGACCATAATTATCCATGCACTACTGGCCAAGAATATTTGTGTATTCATTAATGGTCATGATCATGCCAACAACTGTCCATCAACGCACTACGGGCCAATGAGGACTTTTACCACATCATTTGTAATATTACGGTTATGATTACACCAAATAATCTCTGGTCATAATCATACCAAGTCCATCTATGCACTACAGGCCACAGATGACTTTCAACAAAATATAAACATGAGGATGATGACAATGATATAAGAATTCAATAAAACAAGTTCAAGAATTATTTTATCCAGGAATCAATAACGTTCAAATTGTTAACATGATACTGCTTTGTGGAGTAAAATTCAAGAATGCTCAGAAGAATATTTCAATGAAAAGATACTGGATGAAGCACAAATATCAAGGATATTCCACTAATTTCATGGAGTATAGAAGTCAAAACTTTAACCAACTGAGTATAACAAGGAATGGAATAACAAAAGAAATCACCAGTATATGCGATAGATCGCATGCAAAAGTTATTCCAATAGAATAATAAATAACGAAATCAGTCCGCATAAAATGCATGCATACGATATTCCAACAGAATAATAATAAAGACGGAATCAGTCCAAATAAAAATGCATGCATGGGATATTCCAACATAATAATAAAGATGGAACTGTGTCCCACAGAAACGCTAGAAGCATGATTAGGATATTCCAATAGAATGATAAATAATGGAACCAGTCCCACGCGAAACACACGCATGTGGATGTTCTAACAGAATGATAAAGAATGGAATAATGTAAGAATTTCACCAAGTATAGGGTAGCTCATGATACAAAGTTATTCCAATAGAATAATAAAGAATGGAATAATGTGTTCTCTTCATGGATAAGAAAGAAATAATACTCCCTACCTTAGAAAAAAGCGGATAATCGGAATAGTGAGGTAGCAGACTTCTTCTCTTCTTTCTCTATAATAATCGCTCTAAAGCTTTTGTGAATTGGTGAGAAATGAAGGAAGAATGAGCTTCTATTTATAGGAAAATATAGTTTCGATAATTGCACGTTTTGGGGCTCGAAAAATTACAGTACAATACCTCCAATTTTTCTTTCATTTTTAATTTAGTCCGGCAAATATTATCAAACTTGCACCACCTCCCCTAATAGTAAATAATGTGAATCAACAGTTCAATAATGTGAATCAATAGTATAATCATGTGAAAAATACGAATTACAGTATAGTACCTCCATCTATACCTCCATTTTTAACTTAGTCATGCAAGTATTATCAATCTTGCACCAACTCCCCTAATAGTAAATAATGTGATTCAATAGTACACACATGTGAACAAATAGTTATATAAACATGTGAATTAGTAGCAATTAATTGTTCATTTATCCGATAAATTACCCGATTTATCAATATAACCCTAGACATCAATTATCATCTAATAGATGTCAATTTCCACTAACACTAATAATCCCAACATAATGGAACTATCAAAATTCATTTTCATCAACACAACTTATTCATCATTAATATTATAACTCACAATATTTAACAACCAATGTCGCTCCTGTGAAAGAGGGGCTTTCCGATAAAGATTTCTCCTTATCAGCGCCGCAATTAGGTGACCAAACCTCTCCTCGATGTAACTTCTAGATTATCAATATTATTGTAAATAATAATATGAATAACTTTGTCGTCTCAATTATTGATTTAATAATATAAAATATTATGCAAATGATAATCGTGACAATAATTGAATCAATAATATGAGAGATATGATGCAAAGAATTACTATAGCAATAATTGAGTATAACTGAGTGTGACTTCTCACGTAAGCATCAATAATCAATACCGTGTAATGCTACTATGCAACCACGCCAGACATCGTATTTCTTTAACACCGTAATGTTTCAAAGATTAACGATAAAACTTCCCCGTTATTTTCATAATGTATTTTTGTCGCTTTCTCAATCCGAAATAATAATTCCGTTGTGGGGTCCACCAATGATTGTGTTGCTTATCTGAAATATTCCCCGTTAAAACGAATATTCCCCAATTCAATCGAATATTATATAACAACTTGCGTACTTTGTAAAATTTGTAAATATTACCCACAACTATAACATTATATCAAATCCACACCATAATATTCAAAAATATATTTCAAAAAAATTTAATCTTTATTCAAAAAGTTGGGGTCTTACAACCTCCCCTTCTTATGAAATTTCATCCTCGAAATTAGGGTGCGTACCTGGTATGTAGAAGAGGTAAGGATATCTTGATTTCATCACAGATTCTAACTCTCAGGTCATTTCTTCCACATCGTGGTTTCTCCACAAAACTTTGACTTGAGGTATAACCTTGGAGCGTAGAATATGATCCTTTTTATCCAAGATTTTAACAGGTAAATCTTCATACGTTAAATCTTCCTCTATCTCGTCTGGTTCTAATTCAATAATGTGGTTCGGGTCTTTCACATATTTACGTAACATAGATATGTGAAAAACATTATGAACACGAGACATACATGGCGGTAAAGCGAGTCTATACGCCACAGTTCCTACTCGATCGAGGATTAAAAATGGGCCAATGAATCGAGGGTTGAGCTTTCCTCTCTTTCCAAATCTCGTAACTCCCTTCCATGGAGCAACACGTAATAACACATGATCTCCAATATCGAATTCCACGTCCTTTCGATGAAGATCAGCATAACTCTTTTGTCGATCTTGTGAGGTTTTTATACGTTGTCAGATCGTTTGAATCTTTTCCGTAGTCATACGTTCCAACTCTGTTCCCAATAACATTTCTTCACCCACCTCATCCCAGCATACTGGAGAAAGACACTTTCTTCCATACAACGCCTCAAATGGAGCCATGCCAATACTTGTTTGATAACTGTTGTTGTAGCAAAACTCCACTAATGGTAGGAACTCATCCCAACTTCCCTTGAAGTCAAGGACACAGAGTCTTAATAGATCTTCAAGAGTTTGAATGGTCCTCTCCGACTGCCCGTCCGTCTGAGGATGATATGCCGAACTAAATCGTAAATCCGTGCCCATAGCTTTTTATAAACTAACCCAAAATCTTGAAGTGAATCTTGGGTCTCGATAAGAAACTATGGATACTGGCATACCATGCAGTCTTACAATCTCGTTTATGTACATACGAGCAAGACGTTCAAGTGTATAAGTTTCTCGATAGGTAGGAAATGAGCGGATTTTGGTCAATCTATCAACAATGACCCAAATTACATCTATGCCTTGAGAAACCTTGGGAAGACCAGTAACGAAATCCATGGTAATGTGTTCCCACTTCCATTCTGGAATTTCAAGTGGTTGCAATGGACCTTTTAGTACTTGATGTTCCGCCTTGACTCGTTGACAAGTTAAACACCTTGAGATAAATTCTGCTATCTCTCTCTTCATATTGCTTCACCAAAATGTACGTCGAAGATCACAATACATTTTGGTACTCCCAGGATGGATTGCAAACGGTGTGTTGTGCGCCTCCATCATGATATTATAGTTTAAATCAGGGTTGTTAGGAACACAAAGTCTGGAGTTGACTCGAAGTATTCCTTCTTCATCGATTCTTGCTTCCGGCATAGCACCTTCTTGTACTTTCTTTCTCATACGCATCAACTCCAGGGATCAGAAGCTTCAAAGATCTTTAACTTTATCGATTAAAGTCGGTTCTACTCGTATATTCGCCATCATCACATGGGTCCCTGGAGTCTTTATCTCTAACTCCATCCTTTGCAAGTCATACAAAATGGGCCTTTGCGTTGACAATATTACACTCGTACCCGCATATGATCTTCTACTCAGTGCATTAGCTACTACGTTCGCTTTTCCAGGATGGTATTGAATAGTATGATCATAATCTTTCAACAGTTCGAGCCAACGTCGTTGCCACATGTTGAGTTCCTTTTGAGTGAAGAAATATTTGAGGCTTTTATGATCCGTATAGATCTCCACTTTCTCCGCATATAGGTAATGCCTCCAAATTTTAAGCGCAAAAACGACAGCTGCCAACTCTAGATCATGAGTAGGATAATTCTTCTCATATTCTTTGAGTTGCCGTGAGGCATAGGCTATGACTTTCCCATGTTGCATGAGAACACATCCTAACCCTTTGCCCGAAGCATCATCAGATGACAAATCCTCCGAGCCGGATGGTATTCTCGAGCGAAAGCTAAAATGAGTCTCCTCTTGAGTTCTTGAAAACTCTTTTCACATTCCACGCTCCAACTGAATTTTGTATCTTTTCGAGTCAGCTGAGTTAATGGAGTAGCGATTCGAGAAAACCCTTCTACGAATCTCCGATAATAACCAGCTAAGCCGAGAAAGCTACGTACTTCGGTCACTGATTTAGGTTGCTCCCAGCTTTGAATTGCTTCAATCTTTGCTGGGTCAACAGATATCCCATGATTTGATATCACGTGCCCAAGGAATGCAACTTCCTCAAGCCAGAACTCGCATTTCTTCAACTTGGCATATAGCTTGTTTTCACGAAGCTTTTAGAGTATCAGCCTCAAGTGTTGCTCATGATCTTCATGGCTTTTGGAATATATGAGGATGTCATCAATAAAGACGACCACAAAATGATCCAAATATTCCTTGAATACTCGGTTCATCATATCCATGAAGGCAGCAGGAGCATTAGTCAATCCAAAGGACATGACTAGGAATTCATAATGCCCGTACCGAGTTCTAAAAGCCATCTTTGAAATGTCATCGGTTCTAATCTTCAATTGATGATATCCTGAACAAAGATGAATCTTTGAAAAGAATTTGGCGCCTTGCAACTGGTCAAACAGGTCATCAATACGTGGCAATGGGTACCTATTTTTGATGGTGACATGATTCAACTCCCGATAATCAATACAAAGTCACATACTCCCATCTTTCTTCTTCACGAATAGAACAGAAGCACCCCAAGGAGACGTACTAGGACGAATGAAACCAATGTCTAACAATTCCTGCAACTAGGTCTTTAACTCCTGAAGTTCAATAGGAGCCATTCGATATGGGGTATTGGAAATGGGTTTTGTACTAGGTTCAAGGTCGATACAAAATTCAATTTCACGCTATGGGGGTAGGCCAGGAAGTTCTTTGGGGAATACGTCAGGAAATTTATTAACAACAGAAATATCATTCAAAACTGACGTATTTTTGTTTAGATCCGTGACATGAGCGAAGAAAGCTTGACATCCGTTTTTCAATAAACGAATAGCTTTATGGCTTGAAATGACATTGATTGATTTTGATGGTTTAGTTGTTTGAATTCACATAATAGGTTGGTTAGGAATATGAAAGCTAACAACCTTACGAAAACAATCAATTTTTGCATGATGAGTAGTTAACCAATCAATCCCAGAATCACGTCAAATGCAAGTATTTTCAATGAAATAAGATCGACAGGTAATGTGAGGGTACCAATTTGAACCAAACAAGACTTATAAACAATTGATGTAATGAAGGTTTCTCCCAACGGAGTTTCAATAGATAAGTCAAAGTCTAATTTCTCCGGAGTCAAATTTAATCGTTGAGCGCAAGTAGGAGAAATAAAAGAATGGGTAGAACCGGTATCAAATAAGGTATAGACTTCGCTAGAGTTTATGATAAGCTTACCCGTGAAGACCTCGTTCGGGTTCCTTGCTTTCTGGGAGGTCACAACAAATGCTCTCCCTTGCACCACCGGCTTTGACTTTTCTGGGACGGCCTTTGGTGCCTCCATCCTAGCTGAACTTGTCTTCGGTGAACGATAAAATCGGGCTAGATGACCTTCTCTTCCACAATTATAACACACTTTGGATGGCATCACGCAGTTTGGTGTGATATGTCCCTCCCCTCCGCATTTGAAACATATAATAGGTGGTCGTTCTCCTTCCTTAACCACGGTTCCTGGTGCTGACGTCTTTCCATCATTGTTGAATCTCCTTTTCTTGAAATGTCCAGTTTTACTGTCTTGGCCATGATTACCATCGAAGTGGTTACCATTTCTGGCATGTTAATTCCCTCCCATGTTTGTTGTCACCGCTTCGATGACTGATACCACTGGTATTTTCATGCTGCCGGCTGTTTTCTCTTGGTTGCGTTGACTCGTTACCACGCTCCAATAACTGAGCCCTATTTACAACATCTGAGTACAAACACAGTTTATGAGAAATAAGATATTAACGTATCTCCGGCTTCAAACCTCTTAAAAACATTCGTGTCATTCGCTCCTCATTATCGACCAAATGGGATGCAAACCGGAATAACTCTGCGAATTTAGCCTCGTATTGCGACACGGTCATATTGTTTTGCTCCAACTTGATAAACTCCACCTCTTTCATGTGACGAATACTTTCGAAAAAGTACTTGTCATTGAATAACTCTTGGAACTTCTCCCAAGATGTGACGCCCCCAAAATAGGTCCATTCCATCCAACCCATTCTGAGTCGCCAAATACATGGTACAGAAATAACTACAACTTTATTATTACAACATATAAACTTTGAGTTTAAATACAGATATTGCCATCTAGACAATATCCACACGCAAATAAATCCCCATCATAATTATTGATTCATTATTTTACAAAAATGGTGAGGACTACTAAACAACTCTCTCTAGAACCTTCATTCCATACCCCAGACTAGTACTCGCTACATTCTCGCCTCCCGAGAAGAAAAAATGGAACAACAAGGAAAAGGGTGAGCTCAACTAGCCCAAGAAAGAATATTATGACTAAGATAATATACAACAAATTATCGTTAGTCTTCAACAGGAAAAATCGATAGAATACAATAGACAACAAATTTTAAATCAATATTCGCAGATTGGAAATAATAATTCATAGAAGAGTTACGTGAGAGAATGAAATCTACTATAATCTATGAATTTAATACCCATCATCAATATTTTATCCTCGTAACATCAATCAATATACATCTCGAATCAAATATTCATCTTTGCACTACAGTGCCAAAGATATTCATCATTGGTCATGTTCATTTAAACACTGCTCATCTTTGCACTACTGTGCCAAAGATATTAATCAATCGGTCATGTTCATCTCAACACTGCTCATCTTTTGCACTACAAAGCCAAAGATATTCTTCGAAATCATTCATCTTTGCACTACAGCCAAAGATATTCAATAATATCATCATTTAAGACCGAGGATGATGAAAATATTTTTAAAGAAACGAATCCAAAGGAAACAAAATGACAAGGATTAAGGATTAAGGATTCGTACTTGGTTTTATCCACGCCCAAAAATACCTCAAAAATAATCATAGTGGTGTAAAATTTAAGAATGATCAAAACATGGATACAATCGAGTTAGTATCCGAATAGATGTTTTGGACGAAAAGAAGAAATTTTATTTTTCTATGAATAATCTACCAGTATCGTGAATAATAATCAGTATACGTGAATAAAATCAGATATCGTGAATAGTAACTCAGACACCAAAGATAGAAATTCCACAAAAACATCTTCACGCTTACATGAATAGTACTCGTGAATAGTAACTCGTGAATAGTAACTCATGAATAGTAACCCATGAATAGTAACCCAGACATGAAAAAGTTCCAAATTTGATAAAACTTCAGATCAACATTTCAAACATAATGATATTGAAGAAATAATATCATTAAAAAAAAAAAATATCCCTTTACCTCGAAAGATCAAGATTTCTAAATTTGAAACACCTGATATAGGCTATGACTTGAACTTGCACAGTATAGCAATACTCAAAGTATACTCAAAATACTCACAAGAATACGCTCGATAATATAGAGAGAAAAACTTGAGCTTTACGGTGTGATTTTCAATTCTAACCTAAGCACCTATTTATAGAAATTGCTTAGAACACCAAAGCGAAAAATTTAATATAATATTAATATATTTAATAAATTCTCTACGCCCATCTAGACAATCTGATCTCAGCCATCAAGCACATGTTAAAGATGGCCAACAACATTTGAAAAACGTTTTTCTTAAAAAACATAATTAAAACTTCCAAAAATCAATTACTTCGGAGCTTCGGAACTTAAATAATTCATAATAAATAGCTCTTTATCAGAAAAATTCGAAACTCGCGTTTTTTCATAGGAAATTCAATTCTCTACAACTTTGCAGAAGAAAGTTTTTCCAAATTCCAAATGAAAATTGACCAAATCCTCAAACGAAGCGATTTTATACGTGCTATAATCAAATTTCAGTCAAGAAATGGGGTCCACCGACACACAAAACATGTGTTAAACATTTAATGCCACAAAAATACTCTTCCTCCTCATATACTCATATATCCCACATTCATTGTAAAAATATCACCATTAATATATTACTAAAATAATATTATTAAAATAATATATTTAAATGAATTATTTTATCGTAAAAAGATAAAATATTAATTTTCAACAATTGTCATTTTAAAATTTTCTCCATCTATATCCACATAAAATTAATATTTTCCTCATCATATAAATCAATAATTAATTATTCACAAATAATATTACGTAATCACAATATTGACAACCGTGCAGCCTCCTGGAAAGAGGGGCTTTCCAATAAGAATTTCTTCTTCTTGTGCAATTAGGTGACCAAACCTCTCCTTAGATGTAACTTTCTAGACATTGCCAATAATGTTATCTAATAATATTATTCAGATAATATGAATTATTGCTTCGATAATGAAAGATAATTGTGTAATGACAATTATCAAACAACAAAGAATATAAAATATCAACGCAAAGAATTATTAACTCAATAAAATATTTGAATAAGAATTATCAGAACCATTATTGAGTAGTGCCTTCTTCACGTAAGAATCAATAATTGGTGCAATACCGAAAGCTACTTGTTCTCAACAACGCGATTAGTGTGTTTTAACCACCGGGTATTCCAACAAGATAATTTGTGAATAACTACTTCTACCGCTATTTAAAAACAACTTATATTTGTCGCTTTCTTCATCCAATCACTTTCCGTTATGGGGCCCACACATGGTCGCTACCGTCGCATTTAATATTCCCCGACAAAGACGGAATATTCCACGACCAAACGAATATTCCCCGACAACAATGAATATTTTATAACCACTTGCTTAATTTGAAATATTTGCATATTTAACCCTTAACTATCCACATTAATCAAATCAACCCTTACTATTTCAAAATAATAAATAAAGGAAATTCCTTTTTATTTAAAAATTTCGGGGTCTTACAACCTCCCTCCTTATGAAATTTCGTCCCTCGAAATTGACGTCGACGATTTAGTGTTTTGAAAAGGTGAGGATACCTCGCTTTCATTTCCGCTTCCAACTCCTGGTCATTTCCTCTATAGCATGATTCCTCCACAAAACTTTAACTTGTGGTATAACCTTTGCAAGGCGTAGGGACATGCTCCTTCCTATCCAAAATCTTGGTACCTCCTCCTCACACGTTAAGTCTTGGCTATCTCGTCCGGGTTCTAACTCTATAACGTGGTTTGGGTCTTTCACATATTTATGAAGTACGATATGTGAAACACATTATGAACACGAGACATACTTTTGAGGTAACGCAAATCTATAGGCTACATTTCCTACTCGGTCAAGAATTTGAAATGGACCGATAAATCGTGGATTGAGCTTTCCTCTCTTCCCAAATCTTGTAACTCCCTTCCATGGAGCAACTCGCAACAATACATGATCCCTACATTAAATTCCACGCCCTTTCGATGAAGATCCGCATAACTCTTTTGTCGATCTTGTGCCGCTTTGTATCGTTGTCGAATCATTTGGATCTTTTCAATGGTCATACGTATTTAACTCGGGTCCCAACAATGTTGCTTCACCCACCTCATCCCAACATATTGGAAACGACATTTTCGTCCATATAATGCTTGAATGGAACCATGCCTATATTTGTTTAATAACTATTGTTGTATGAGAATTCCACCAATGGCAAGTGCTTATCTCAACTTCCTTTGAAATCTAGGACACGTAGTTTTAATATATCTTCAAGAGTTTGAGTAGTCCTTTCGATTGCCCATCCGTTTGAGGATGGTATGCCAAACAGATAATCGTAAATTGCGTGCCCATAGCTTTCTAACCCAAAATCATGAAATGAATCTTGGGTCACGATCTAAAACTATGGATACTTGGCATGCCATGCAATCTCACAATCGCATTTTACGTCATATACGAGAAAAGGCGTTCAAGGAATAAGTCTCTCGTATTGGTAAGAAATGAGCGGACTTGGTTAATCTATCAATAATAACCCAAATAGCATTGATGCCTTGAGAAACCGCAGGAAGACCCGTAATTAAATCCATAGTAATGTGTTCCCACTTCCATTCCTAATCTCAAGTGGTTGCAACGGACCCTTAGGTACAAGATGCTCCGCTTTTACACGTTGGCAAGTTAAACACATCGAGATAAACTTTGCAATCTCTCTCTTCATATTGTTCCACCAAAATGTATGTCGAAGATCACGATACATTTTAGTACTTCCAGGATGGATTGCAAATGGCGTATTGTGTGCCTCCATCATAATCTTGTACTTCAAATCAGAGTCGTTAGGAACACAAAGTCTAGAGTGGACTCGAAGTATTCCTTCTTCATCAATTCTCGCTTCCGGAATAGCTCCTTCTTGTACTTTCTTCTTCATACGCATCAGCTCCGGGTCGGTGGCTTGAGCAACCTTAACTTTTTCTATTAAAGTTGGCTCTATGCGTATACTTGACATCATCGCACTCGTTCCCGCATATGATCTTCTACTCAATGCGTCAGCTACCACGTTCGCTTTTCCAGGATGGCATGATCAGAACATGTGCTGAAATGAGTCTCCTCTTGAGTTCTTCGAAGCTCTTCCCACATTCCTTGCTCCATTCGAATTTTGTATCTCTACGAGTCAGCTACGTTAATGGAATAGCGATTCGAGAATATCCTTCAACAAATCTCCGATAATAACCAACTAAGCCTGAAAGCTACGTCTTTCGATAATCGACTTAGGTTGCTCTCAATGTGACTCATATCCCAATCTTGGATAAAGACGTCACAATGACACCTATCGCTTACTATCGCATCGAATATGACGTCCCCTACAGAGAGTCTGGCTTAGGTGAATTCCACAAAGGAAGTCACAAAATAAAGGCTCAGGTACCAAATTCTATAGTTGAATTTTTAACTCCTGAAGTTCAATAGGAGCCATTCGATATGAGATTTTAGAAATGAGTTTTGTCTGGGGTTCAAAGTCGATACAAAATTTAATATCGAAGCTTTGGGAGTAAGCCAAGAAATTCTTCAAAAATACGTCAGGAAAAATCAATAACAACAAGAATATTATTCAAATCTGACGTGTCTTTATTCAAATCCATAACATGGATTAAGAAAACTTGCCATCCGTAATAAACGAATGACTTCATAGCTTGATATGAAAATGTTTGACTACAATGGTTTGATTGCTTGAATTGAATAACGAGTTGCTTAGGAATATGAAAACTAACAACCTTACGAAAGTAATTAATTTTGGCATGATGAGTAGTTAACCTTAAAATCACATCAAAAGCAAATATCTCTATAGAAATAAGGTTAACAGATAATGTGATAGTGCCAACTTGAATCAAGCAAGATTTTTAAACAACGGATGTAATGAAAGTTTCTCCTAACGAGTCTCCATAAATAGGTCAAAGTCTAATTTCTCCGTAGTCAAGTTCAAACGTTGAATGCGCAAGCAAGAGAGATAAAAGAATGGGTAGAACCAGAGATCTAGTAAGGTATAAACTTCGCAAGAATTTATAATTAACTAACCTGCGTACTAACTTCGTTCGGGTTCCTCGATTTTGACCGGCACGACAAACGCTCTTCCGTGAACCGCTTGACTTTGACTTTTCTCGGGACATCCTTTTGAGTCACCATTCCCCGCCGGATCGGGTTTTGATATCGTCTAATCTCGAAAGCGATATGTCCTTCTTTTCCACAATTATAGCATACCTTAAACTGTTGTGGGCGGTTTGGTGATATGTCCCTCTTTCCGCATTTATAACATATGACCGGTGGTCGTTCTCCTCCCTTAGAACCGATTCTTTGCAAGACCGACGCGTCTTCACATGGTCGTTGTTGAATCTCCTCTTTTTAAAATCTCCTCCCGACTCGCTTCTTCTATTTTCATGACCACGATTACCACCGTGAGTGGTTACCGCTTTGTCTGTATTCTTCTTTCTCCCGCCGGTTATCGTTATTACAAGACCGCTATCTTCTAGATGATCCTCGGTTATGGTCCCTCGGTTGAACGTATTTCGTTATCTCGCTTCTAACAACCGAGCCTCATTGACAACATCTGAATAGAGAGAAAATTTATGAGAAATGAGATACTTGACGTATGTCGGGTTTCAAACCTCTCGAAACATCCGCGTCATCACGCTCCTCATTCTCCACCAAATGAGGTGTAAACTCGATAACTCCGCCAACTTCGCCTCGTCTTTGGGACACCGCCATGTTATTCTCGCTCTAGTCTAATAAACTCCACTTCCTTCATATAGACGAATACTTTCGTGGAAGTACTTGTCATTGAACTGCTTCAAATGTCTCCCATGACATCTTTGAAAAGCAAATGGATGGATGTACGCTTCACGATTCCCACCAAAGAATCGCCTCGCCACGCGGAACATAAAGGTAGCGAATGGAACTTTCTGTTCTCCGCATCCCAAGA
This sequence comes from Panax quinquefolius, assembly GCA_020205615.1. Lineage (NCBI taxonomy): Eukaryota > Viridiplantae > Streptophyta > Magnoliopsida > Apiales > Araliaceae > Panax > Panax quinquefolius. The sequence goes on from CM035162.1 coordinate 97,331,751, forward strand.
CATCGAATATCTTGGTAATTTGTTTGACCCACGCCTCGCCTTTAATCGGATCCGGCTTTCCCAGCACTCGTGGTCCCAACTCTTTGATCGCTTGGTGTGACCACCCGTGAATTGCTATCATTTCCTCTTGTATTTTTTGAACACGAGTCTCCTCGTCGATTTTGCATGAACTGCAAAAAGCTTCTAAACATCCACTGCTCATCATCTCGCTTTCGGTGGTGTTGTTCACGGGAGGAACATTGCCACGACTGTTGCACGCTCTCCTCGTTGGTAAAGCACAGGCATCTCCTCGGTCTCATTTACTCCATCATTAATATTCTCACGACATTCTCAAATATCATCATAAAACAAGGGTTAATTAAGGAAATCAATATATCACATAATATCCCTATATACTGACCAACTAACAAATAAGCTTAGGTAGGACACACTAGCGAAGGATTTACTCGTCTCTCCCCTCCTAGTTCTATTCCCCGATCTCCGCCAGAGATCATATCCCTAAGCTCTGATACCAACTGTGGCGCCCCAAAATAGGTCCATTCCATCCAACCCATTCTGAGTCGCCAAATACATGGTACAGAAATAACTTCAACTTTATTATTACAACATATAAACTTTGAGTTTAAATACAGATATTGCCATCTAGACAATATCCACACGCAAATAAATCCCCATCATAATTATTGATTCATTATTTTACAAAAATGGTGAGGACTACTAAACAACTCTCTCTAGAACCTTCATTCCATACCCCGACTAGTACTCGCTACATTCTCGCCTCCTGAGAAGAAAAATGGAACAACAAGGAAAAGGGTGAGCTCAACTAGCCCAGTAAAGAATATTATGACTAAGATAATATACAACAAATTATCGTTAGTCTTCAACAGGGAAAAATCTGATAGAATACAATAGACAACAAATTTTAAATCAATATTCGCAGCGGAAATAATAATTCATAGAAGAGTTACGTAGAGAATGAAATCTACTATAATCTATGAATTTAACAGTCCATCATCAATATTTTATCCTCAGAACATCAATCAATATACATCCGGAATCAAATATTCATCTTTGCACTCACAGCCAAAGATATTCATCACCGGGTCATGTTCATTTAAACACTGCTCATCTCTTTGCACTACAGCCAAAGATATTAATCAATCTGGTCATGTTCATCTCAACACTGCTCATCTTTTTGCACTACAGCCAAAGATATTCTTCAGAAATCATTCATCTTTTACTTCTGACAGCCAAAGATATTCAATAATATCATCATTTAAGACCGAGGATGATGAAAAATATTTTTAAAGAAACGAATCCAAAGAAACAAAATGACAAGGATTAAGGATTAAGGATTCGTACTTGGTTTTATCCACTTCAAAAAATACCTCAAAAAATAATCATAGTGGTGTAAAATTCAAGAATGATCAAAACATGGATACAATCGAGTTAGTATCCGAATAGATGTTTTGAACGAAAAGAAGAAATTTTATTTTTCTATTGAATAAGATCAGTATATGTGAATAGTCTTGTGATATCGTGAATAAAGGCCGATATACGTGAATAGTAACTCAGACACCAAAAGATAGAAATTCCACAAAAAAAACATCTTCACGCTTCATGAATAGTACTCGTGAATAGTAACTCGTGAATAAGAACTCATGAATAGTAACTCGTGAATAGTAACTCATGAATAGTAACCCATGAATAGTAACCCCAGCATGAAAAAGTTCCAAATTTGATAAAAACTTCGATCAACATTTCAAAGATAATGATATTGAAGAAATAATATCATTACAAAAAAAATAATATCCCTTACCTCGAAAGATCAAGATTTCTAAATTTGAAACACCTGGATATAGGCTATGACTTGAACTTGCAATCAGTATAGCAATACTCAAAGTATACTCAAAATACTCACAAGAATACGCTCGATAATATAGAGAGAAAACTTCATTTACGGTGTGATTTTCAATTCTAACCTAAGCACCTATTTATAGAAATCGCTTAGAACACCAAAGCGTAAAATTTAATATAATATTAATATATTTAATAAATTCTCTACGCCCATCTAGACAATCTGATCTCACCATCAAGCACATGTTAAAGATGGCCAACAACATTTGAAAAACGTTTTTCTTAAAAACATAATTAAAACTTCCAAAATTAATTATTTGAGTTTGAACTTAAATAATTCATAATAAATAGCTCTTTTATCAGAAAAATTCAAAACTCACGATTTTCCATAGGAAATTCAATTCTCTACAACTTTGCGTAAGAAAGTTTTTCCAAATTCCAAATGAAATTGGTCCGAAATCCTCAAACCAAGCGATTTTACAAAGCTATAATCAAATTTCAATCAAGAAATGGGGTCCACCGACACACAAAAACATGTGTTAAACATTTAATGCCACAAAATACTCTTCCTCCTCATATACTCATATATCCCACATTCATTGTAAAAATATCACCGTTAATATATTATTAAAATAATATATTTAAATGAATTATTTTATCGAAAAAGATAAAATATTAATTTTCAACAATTGTCATTTTAAAAATTTTCTCCATCTATATCCACATAAAATCAATATTTTCCTCATCATATAAATCAATAATTAATTATTCACAAATAATATTACGTAATCACAATATTGACAACCGCATGGGCTCTAGGAAAGAGGGGCTTTCCAATAAGAATTTCTTCTTCTTGTGCGCAATTAGGTGACCAAACCTCTCCTTAGATGTAACTTTCTAGACATTGCCAATAATGTTATCTAATAATATTATTCAGATAATATGAATTATTGCTTCGATAATGAAAGATAATGTGTAATGACAATTATTGAAACAACAAAGAATATAAAATATCAACGCAAAGAATTATTAACTCAATAAAATATTTGAATATAATTATCAGTAACCATTATTGAGTGCCTTCTTCACGTAAGAATCAATAATTGGTGCAATACCAAGTGCTACTTGCTCAACAACGCGTATTAGTGTGTTTTAACCACCGGGTATTCCAACGAAGATAATCTGTAATAACTACGCCGTTATTTAAAAACAACTTATATTTGTTGTTTTCTTCATCCAATCACTTTCCGTTATGGGGCCCACACATGGGTCATGCTGTCAGTCGCATTTAATATTCCCCGGACAACATCGAATATTCCACGACCAAACGAATATTCCCAAACAACAATGAATATTTTATAACCACTTGCTTAATTTGAAATATTTGCATATTTAACCCTTAACTATCCACATTAATCAAATCAACCCTTACTATTTCAAAATAATAAATAAAGGAAATTCCTTTTTATTTAAAAATTTCGGGGTCTTCCACAAGACATCTTGAGTGCGTCAGGCTAGGTACGTTTTACAGATTCTCACCAGTAATCTGCCTCTTCACGCAACATGAAGGTGGCGAAATGAACCTTTTGCTCCTCGGAGCATCCCAAGACATCAAATATCTTGGTGATCTGCTTTATCCACGCTTCCGCCTTAAGTGGTTTTGGCTCTCCAATAAACTCTAGTGGTCCCAGCTCCTTGAACTGTTTAGCGGTGACCGTTCGAGAGTTTCCAGTGTTTCCACCTGCATTTTGAACAGGAGCCGCTCTTGCCTGATGTTGCATGAATTGCATAAAGCCTATAAATATTTCATCGTCCATCATTTGGTCAGTGTTGTTGTTTGCATGAGGATTGTCGCCTTCCTGATGCACATTATTCTGATTGTTGATCTGTGGAGACTCAACGGTCTCTTGTGCCCCATTGCTATTCTCAATATTCTCGGATTCTATTTTCAAATACTGCCACAAAACAAGGGTTAATTGACATGCAACATATTATCTCTATACTCTGACCAACCAATTAAATACCAAAAAATTAGGTAGGTTATACTAGCGAAGGAATTCCCCGTCTCTCCCCTCCTAATCTAGTCTCACATCTTAGCCAGGGATCATATCCCTAAGCTTTGATACCAACTGTGATGCCCCCAAAACAGGTATACATCACCTATTTTGAGTCGCCAAATACATGGTACAGAATACAAATACAACTTAATTATACAACTGTCGTACAAAGTATGACAAAACATAAGCTGTGAGTTTTAATACAAATATTGTCGTCTAGACAATATACAAACTCAAATTCAATATTATTACATTTATTTTCCCACTATTTCACTGAATAGTGAGGACTACTAATGCTATCATCTGGTCCATCACTCCGTTCCCCTACTAGTCCCTGCTACGTTCTTATTTCCTAAAGAGAACAATGAAAGTAAAAGGGTGAGCTCAACTAGCCCAGTAGGAAATATTATGACTAAGATAATGCAGAATATATTATCGTTAGCCTTCAACAGTGTTAAACTGATATAATATAACAACCATCAAGTTTAACTGTAGCGGAACAAGCAATCCATTAAAAGAGTCAAGTAGAGAATAAAATATACTATCTTTTATGATTTAAAAGGTTTTTTTTATCACTTTTATCGCTGGGACTCAGCTTAATAAATAATCCACATCACCGAATCACCCCTATACTACGGCCAAGGATATTCTTTAATATCACGACCACAATTATCCATGCACTACGGGCCAAGAATATTTGTGTATTCATTAATGGTTATGATCATGCCAACAACTATCCATCAATGCACTACGGGCCAATGAGGACTTTTACCACATCATTTGTAACATTACGGTTATGATTACAAGATAATCTCTGTCATAATCATACCAAGTCCATCTACGCACTACGGACCACGTATGACTTTCAACAAAATATAAATATGAGGATGATGACAATTATATAAGAATTCAATAAAACAAGTTTAAGAATTATTTTATCCAGGAATCAATAACGTCCAAATTGTCAACATGATACTGCTTTGTGGAGTAAAATTCAAGAATGCTCAGAAGAATATTTCAATGAAAAGATACTGGATGAAGCACAAATATCAAGGATATTCCACTAATTTCATGGAGTATAGAAGTCAAAACTTTAACCAACTGAGTATAACAAGGAATGGAATAACAAAAGAAATCACCAGACATGCGATAGATCGCACAGCGAGTTATTCAACGAGAATAATAAATAATCGGAATCGTGTCCCACAGTAAACGCATTTAAAAGATATTCTAATAGAATAATAAAGACAGAATTAGGTATTTGATTTATTTTATAAAGGGGTGTGACACAGTTAAACTATAGTATTAATAAATGATTTGATTCTTTTAAGAATAGCCAGCCTTATTGGGAGTTGGGAGCAGTTAACCTATGATCGGGTTAACTGACCACAACTTCGTCAGTTGTCAAAATGTTATATACGTCTTCTTTTATTTGTTAAGTCTTTTAGTTTTGCTAAGTCTGGAAAAATAATCAGAGAGAATTTTGAAAATTAGTGAGATTAAAGGGAAGATTCGTGGGAAATTGGAAGTTGTTATCACTTTGTGTAATCCAAGCAGAGCAATCAAGGGTAAAAACCTCAACCTCAAGTTTCAAATTACGTTGTTTAAGTTTTATAAGAAAATGACTTTCAAGTTCTGTAAAAGCTCTGTAATTGAAAAGAGTAATGATTATGTGTTATATATGTGATAAAATGTTATTATAACATGTTTTACTATATATTGTATTTTATCCATAACTTCAGTTTCTTAAAATAGGTTGTATATTGTTCTTCAAAAAATACAGAGTATAGAAATATGGCCATATGGCCCCTACGCATGAATTTTATGCTTTAAATCATATGTTGCATCATAAATTTATACTTGCATATGATTATGTATGTTAAAATGAAGAAATCAAACTTCGAATGGACAGATTTGGTGTTATAACGAACCCGTAGTGTTAATTTTTATGTTTTGTGTTCAAAACTTTCAAGAACATCAAGAACAGTAAAATTACATGTTTTGATTCTGTAAATTATGTGTTTTAACTTGTTAAAATCATGCTAGAAGAGTTGGGTAGTAGTTATATGTGTATTACAATGTTTGGGTATGTCTAAATTCGTGTAAGAATATATTAATTGGAGGTTTTGGCCATGTTCTGCAATTTTTCGCGAATTGCAGAACTGGTACTGGTTCGCCGCGCCGCGATGCCAACTCCACGCCTTAAGGCCCACGCCGCAATGCCAAAGCCCAAGCCGCAGCGCCAAGAACAAGCCCAACAGTGGCGCCGCAACGCCACTCTGCAGATTGTCCAGAAATGAAAATTTTTAATTGTTCAACCCTAGGAATGTGATAGTAACCTAATTTAATGAACATAAAAATATGTTAGACTTATAATGAGATGTTAAAATGAATTCCTAACAAGTCAATAACACATTTACCTGTGGGATGAATTATTGAACGCATAGTTAGCTTATTGTTCGTGAAGTGTAAATTATGTGACAATAAGTGTGGTAATTTGACTAAGTATAGTCATAAACCGAGTTAGAAGAAAAGAATGAACTTGTGATGACTACTTACGTTATAATTGACTGGTATTGTGAATATGAATGGTATGTAGGATTAAATCGAGGAACGAGTATAATTAACGTGTAATCTACGCACGAGGCAAGTTTCTTAACTCTACTTGTTATCGTTATTCAAGTTTATAACTTACATCGAGTAAATTCTTGTTATTATTAATCAAGTTCAATTTATTATATTAAAGATTATTAATCTTTTCAAAGTATGATTCTGTTATACAATACTTATTCTATTGTATATCTCTTGAAATTATTATTCGATTTATATATCAGTTATTGTTGAACCTTGTTAGACTAGCGAACCTTTATTGATTCGAGTAGTCCATAGTTGATGAACGTTCTAAATTTCAGAACCCTTATTGAATTATCCAAACCAAACTTCCTTTAAAAGCGGACTCTAATGTCAAATCGAGATGAACAACCTCAGATAGGGATTACTTATGCGTTAAGCGTTAAGATATTGTGCACAGTATGGTACTAAAGGTTGATCCCCCTAAGTACGAGTAGAGGAGTCCATAGTCTTATGACTGTTAAAGGTTTCAAGTATAACCCTTGATAACCTAGGACATAGTTCAAGGTCTTATGACCCTCAGAAATCTTTTGATTCTTGTTATTCATTCTTGATTCAAAAGTTGAGTTTTTATTCCAGAAGTCTTTAATGCACTCGCATGTTATTATATTGTTATTTCATTATTATACTTGTTGGCAATCGTGCTCACTCTTGCATAATAATAACATTGCAGTTAAGAACGAAAGGTCTGATGAGCCTTCTACTAGCAAAGGCAAGGGCAAGATTAACAAGTGATGAAGACTTGTTGTTTTATGTGATGATGTAATTCTATTTTAGATTTATGTTAATGTTCTGTAAGATGATTAATTGTTTATGTTTCCGCAGTTAAGATTTAAGGTTAGTATGACCTGGGATTTATGTATTTATTTCAGATGATGTAACTCCTTAAGGAGAGGATTTATTTCTATCTATTTATGCTTTCATTTTTATGGGGTAGATAGACATATGATGTTTGTATAGTGAACACCAAATCATGTGGGAATTGAAGTACCCGAATTTGGGGGTGTCACAGGTTAGTATCAAATTTGTAGGTTATGAACCTTTGGTGGGGAAACAACCTTAGGTAGTAGCCTTATAGAAGATCAAGAACATAGTTGTGGTAAACTCTTATCAAGTTCTAAGAAATGAATTTCTTAATTCATTGAAGATAATAAAAGACTTTATGTGCTTATGTGTTAAATTATGTGCTCGCTAGTACGACTTAGTAACTAAAACTTGAAACTGTGTTGTCAGGATGTCGGATGTTGGATGAGCTAGTTAAGCTGGGGAGGATGAACCCCAAGTACCTACAGAGGAGGAGCCTCGAGACATTCATGTCGTCAGGGAGCAGTTGGTACAGAGAGAGCCATCTCCGTTGATTATTGTTGTTGGTCAGGAGCATGAGCCTGAGACTGATCCAGAGGAGGATCCTGAGGAGGAAGATGAAGAAGATGAGTTCCCACCGAACTCTATCGATGCTGAGATGTACGATGAGTTATATGACCGTAACGTAGAGTTACTTGACACTGTCCAGGATCTGACTGAGCAGGAGATTATTCAGCAGATTACCATCGAGCAGAAGGATAGGGAGGTTGTGACTCTTTACACACGTCTAGGAAACGTGGAGTGGGATTTGGTTCACGAGAACGGTCAAATCGAGGAGAAGTCCAAAGAAATAGAGAAGTTAAAGAATGAACTGAAAGAGAGCTCAGAAAGGCTGACCATAGCAGATGAGGCCTGGGTAAGAAAATCACGTCGTGCTGATCTTGCAGAAGAGGATTGTCATGCGAAGAAAGCTAAGATTGGGGAGACATACTCTACACTTTAAAATGCAATGGATGAGGCTCAGGTTCGAGTTATGAGGTACCCAATCCAGTTCGAAGGACTACCATCGTATATGCTAGATCGCCGGATGATGTCCCACATAATGGAAGAGGAACGTAGCAAGGCTATTCAGCACCTTAACAGGCAGTGATAGGATTTGTTTAATTATGTGAAAACTTATCTGGTATTTAGATGTAAATTCTGATGTGTTTATAAACAAAGGAATATTTTAATGTTTTAAATTCTGTAGATTCTTTATCTCGGGATAATTGATGTAAATAGCAGTGATGCTATCGTTTGATGTTAAAACTTTTGATTTGAATTAATATATCAAGTTGTTTGAGAAAATGTGTTAAGTTATTATGTTAAATTGTTGAGTTAAGCCTTAACTATTTAGAGAATTGGATAAGACCTAATAAGCATATATTTTAATAGAAATATGCCGCCGAGAAGAAGACAAAACCGTCAACAAGCTCAAGAAGGACCGACAAATAACAACAACAACGCCAATGCTAACCCTATTCAGTAATTGGTGAACTTATTAGCTGGAGCGATACATAATCCACCTCAAGATCCACCGAATACGACGTTTAAGGATTTCAAGGCGGTGGGACCGCCAGAGTTTAAAGGCTCCATGAACCCGATCGAGGCTCAAACTTGGGTTGTGGAGATGGAAAAAGTTTTTGATGTCGCCAGAGTCAGGGAGGACCAGAAAACCGCCTATGCAACATTCATGCTGAAATCCAAAGCCAGTTATTGGTGGCAAGCGGACAAGGTCTGTGGAAGAGAAGGTGTGATTACCTGGGAGAGGTTCAAGGAGATGTTTTTCGAGATGTATTTCCTGACCAACTCACAGAACCAAATGGAGGTCCAGTTTCTGGAGTTGAAATAGGGGAATATGTCTGTACCAGACTATGTAACAAGATTGAATGAGTTGGCTAGGTTTGCCACATATCAAGTGCACACAGATAAGAGAAAATCAAGAAGGTTTGAATAAGGACTGAAGCCCTAGTTGTATAGTAAAGTCTCGTTATTTCAGTTGAAGACGTTCGCTGGGGTACTGGAGAAAGCCATACTCGCTGAAGGTGGAAGCGATGCGGTAACCAAATATAATCAGGATCAGAAGAGAAAGAAGAGTGAAAGTGAAGGAATTAATAAGGATAGTGGAAGTAACACGGGAGGTGGTAATAATCAGAAGAGAAGGTGGTCTAACAACTCATCAACTGGAAATTAGCAAGGACGTCAGAAGAAGAGGATCGAAGCATGCCCAACCTGCGAGAAAGCTCATCTGGGAGTTTGCATGAAGGGAAAACGAGTGTGTTACAATTGTGGTCAGGAAGTCCATATAGCACCTAACTGTCTTAACCCAAAGAAGGGTGCCTGCTTCTCTTGTGGCTCAAAGGATCATCTGGCAAGAGACTGTCCTAAGACGGGATCTAGAGGGACATGATCAGGAGGAAATAGGGGAAACAGCGGTGGAAGCGCTCTGACTATCACAGGACCAACCGCAACCAACCGACCGACCGCCAGAACATTCAACATGACGGTGCAGAATATAATGCAGTCTTGTGATGTGGTGTCAGGTATCATTCCGATCAATAAAGTTAATGCTTATGTATTATTTGATTCGGGTGCTACTTGTTCATTTATATCCGATGACTTTGCTAAGAACATAGAATTGCCTAAGGATGAGTTAGAACACCCCATGAATATAGAAATTGCGAATAGAGAAATAATCCCTGTTAAGTACGTACATAAGAACTGTAGAGTGGATATTAAGGGTAATATCATGAACGCAGATCTTATCCCTATTTGACTTGGAGAATTTGACGTTATCTTGGGAATTGATTGGTTATTCAATCACGGGGCCGTAATTGATTGCCATAAGAAGCGTATTAACCTTATGACTTCATCAAAGGTTGTGTTTTATGGTAGCAAGTCGCCTAGACAAATGAGTTGTCTGACGATGATGCAGGCCAGGAAGTTGTTAAGACAAGGCTGCGTAGGATATTTAGCTTACATAGTAGACAGTCGTAAAGAGAATCCGAAAGTAGAGGAGATACCAGTAGTGAGGGACTTCGCCGATGTATTTCCAGATGATCTGCCAATACTTTCGCCAGACAGAAAAGTTGAGTTCGTGATCGATTTGGCTTCAGAAATAACTCAAATATCGAAGGCACCGTACCGAATGGCACCGGTAGAGATGAAAGAATTAATGGTACAACTACAAGAATTACTGGACCAGAAGTACATTCAACCGAGCATATCGCCGTTGTGACGCCCCCAAAATAGGTATACATCACTCATCTTGAGTCGCCAAATACATGGTACAGAATTTAAATACAAACTTCTTTGATACAGTACGACAAAACGTAGCTGAGAGTTTCAACACGGATAATATCTCGTAGAGAGTATCCAAACTCAAATAAAGTCCTTATTACAATTATTATCACATTATTTCACATAATAGTGAGGACTACTATAGCCACCTATCTGGACCGTCACTCCATTTCCCGACTAAATCCCAAATATATTCTCTCATTCTCAAGAGAACAATGAAAGCAAAAGGGTGAGCTCAACCAGCCTAGTAAGAAATATTATGACTAAGATAATGCAGAATAAATTATCATTAGCCTTCAACAGTTTAAACTAATAAAATACAATAAACATCAAGTTTAATTGCAGTGGAACAAACAATCCATTAGAAGAGTCAAGTAGAGCATAATATCTACTATCTTCTATGATTTAAAAAGTTTATCATCAATTTTATCGCTGAGACTCAGCTAAATAAATAATCCATATCACTGAATTATCCATACACTACGAGCCAAGGATATTCATTAATATCACCAATGGTCATGATCATACCAACAACTGTCCATCAATGCACTGCGGGCTAATGAGGAATTTTACCACATCATTTGTAACATTTCGGGTCATGATTATACCGAATGATCCCTGGTCATAATCATACCAATCAACAGTCCATCTATGCACTACGACCAAAGATGACTTTTATCATAATACAACCACGAGGATGATGACAATGATATAAGAATTTAATTAAATGAGAGCAAGGATAAATTTTAAATATTTATAATTCAATTTATCCAGAATTCAATAATGTCCAAATTGTCAACATGATACTGCTTTGTGGAGTAAAATTCAAGAATAATATTGTATCAAAAATAATTTGGACAGAAAAGAAATCAATTTTTGTCATGAATAGTACCCTGTGAATAGTACTCCAACATGAAAAGATTAAACTTTAACAAGAATGTTCAAAAAAATATCTTGTGAAACGATACTAGATGAAGCGCAAATATTAAGGATATTCTACTAATTTCATGGACTATAGAAGCAATACTTATCAACATAAGTGTAGAATTAGGAATATGAAATGAAATAATATTACTTACATACTACAGAGTATGGAAGAAAATATTATTCCATACGAATATTAAAAAAAAATAATATCCCTTTTGAATATGAAAGAAATAATACCCCTTACCTTAGTAGGAAATTGGCTACTAAAATAGTGTAGTAACATAATACTCTTCTTCTTTCTCTCTGATTCTCTCTCTATAGAATTCTCTTGTGAGTCGTAGTGAATTGGTGAGAATGAAAGAAGAATTAAGCTTCTATTTATAGAAGATTTCTAGCTTAGCCCTTGCAATGTGAAAGGCAAGTGGCTTGACGACTGGTGTTGTAAAAAGAAAAGTGGTTTGACGCCTGTAGTGTGAAATAACAAGTGGTTGGCGCCTGTAATGTGAAACAACAAGTGGTTCGATGCCTGTAATATGAAAGAACAATTGGTTCGATGCCTGTAATGTGAAACGACAATTGGTTCGACGTCTGTAATGTGAAACGGCAAGTGGTTTGACGTCTGGTAAAGGTAATTACTATTGATGAAAGTGACTCTTAGATAATGACATATGGCCCCCCATAAAATAAACCAAATTTACCACAGACGTCTCATAATAAACTTCTTATCTATCATAAGGATTGAATAAATATTACCACAAATCATTTTATCTTCAAACAACACATATTTAATCTTTCAATAATTATTCATCATTAATATTATAACTCACAATATTTAACAACCATATCATTCCAAGGAAAGAGGGGGCTTTCCGATAAGGATTTCTCCCTATTGGCGCGCAATTAGGTGACCAAACCTCTCCTCGATAGAACTTTCTAGACATCGTCAATATTGCAAATAATAATATGAATAACTTTGTCGTCTCAATTATTGATTTAATAATATAAAATATTATGCAGATGATACTGTGATAATAATTGAATCAATAATATGAGATACTATGCAATAATATATGTAGCAGTAATTGAGTATAACTGAGTGACTTCTTACGTAAGTATCAATAATCAATACCTTGTGCTACTATGCAACCACGCGTATTACTGTACTTTTACCACCGGGTATTTCAATAGTAAACGATAAAACTTTTGCCGTTATCTTTATAAAAAGATATTTCTATCGTTTTTTTACTCCGACAATAATTCTGTTATGGGGTCCACCAATGATTGTGCCATCGTACGAATATTCTCTGACAAAAAGAATATTCCCCGACTAAATGAATATTTTATAACAACTTGCTTACTTTGTAAAATTTATAAATATTACCCACAACTATAATATTATATCAAATCCACACCATAATAATCAAAATGATATTTAGAGAAAAATAATCTTTATTTATGAAAGTTGGGGTCTTACAACCTCCCCTTCTTATGAAATTTTCAACTCAAAATTAGGGTACATACCTGGTATATCGAAGAGGTGAGGATACCTTGACTTCATTTCAGATTCTAACTCCCAGGTCATTTCCTCAACATCGTGGTTTCTCCACAAAACTTTGACTTGAGGTATAACCTTGGAGCGTAGAATATGTTCCTTTTTATCCAAGATTTTAACAGGTACCTCTTCGTACGTTAAATCTTCCGCTATCTCATCTGGTTCTAACTAAATAATGTGGTTCGGGTCTTCCACATATTTACGTAACATGGATATATGAAAAACGTTATGAACACGAGACATACTTGGCGGTAAGGTGAGTCTATAAGCCACAGTTCGCACTCGATCAAGGATTTCAAATGGGCCAATGAATAGAGGATTGAACTTTCCTCTCTTTCCAAATCTTGTAACTCCTTTCCATGGAGCAACACATAGCAACACATGTTCTCCAACATTGAATTCCACGTCCTTTCGATGAAGATCATCAAAACTCTTTTGTCGATCTTGTGAGGTCTTTATACGTTGTCGGATCATTTGAATCTTTTCCGCAGTCATACGTACCAATTTCGATCCCAAAAACGTTGCTTCACCCACCTCATCCCATCATACTGGAGAACGACACTTTCTTCTATACAAGGCCTCGAACGGAGCCATGACGATACTTGCTTGATAACTGTTGTTGTAGGAGAATTCTACCAATGGCAATAACTTGTCCCAACTTCCTTTGAAGTCAAGGACACAGAGTCTTAATAGATCTTCCAGAGTTTGAATAGTCCTCTCCGACTGCCCGTCTTTTTGAGGATGATATGCCGAACTAAATCATAAATTCGTGCCCATAGCTTTTTACAAACTGACCCAAAACCGTGAAGTGAATCTTGGGTCTCAGTCAGAAACTATGGATACTGGCATACCATGCAGTCTTACAATCTCATTTATGTACATATGAGCAAGACGTTCAAGTGTATAATTTTCTCGTATAGGTAAGAAATGAGTAGACTTAGTCAATCTATCAACAATGACCCAAATTGCATCTATGCCTTGAGAAACCTTGGGAAGACCGGTAACAAAATCCATGGTAATGTGTTCCCACTTCCATTCAGGAATTTCAAGTGGTTGCAATGGACCTTTTGGCACTTGATGCTCCGCTTTGACACGTTGACACGTTAGACACCTTTAGATAAACTCTGCTATCTCTCTCTTCATATTGCTCCACCAAAATGTATGTTGAATATCATGATACATTTTGGTACTCCCAGGATGGATTGTAAATGGTGTGTTGTGTGCCTCCGTCATGATTTTATACTTTAAATCAGGGTCGTTAGGAACACAAAGTCTGGAGTTGGCTCGAAGTATTCCTTTTTCATCAATTTTTGCTTCTGGAATAACACATTCTTGCAATTTCTTCTTCATACGTATCAACTCCAGGTCCGTAGCTTGAGAAACTTTAACTTTATCGATTAAAGTCGATTCTACTCATATATTTGCCATCATCACGTGGGTCCCTGGAGTCTTTATCTCTATCTCCATCCTTTGCAAGTCATACAAAATGGGCCTTTGCGTTGACAATATCGCACTCGTACCCGCATATGATCTTCTACTCAATGCGTCAACTACCACGTTCGCTTTTCCAGGATGGTATTGAATAGTATGATCATAATCATTCAACAGTTCAAGCCAACGTCATTGTCGCATGTTGAGTTCCTTTTGAGTGAAGAAATATTTGAGGCTTTTATGATCCGTAAAGATCTCCACCTTCTCCCCATACGAGTAATGCCTCCAGTTTTAAGTGCAGCTTGACAACGCTTGACTCTAGATCATGAGTAGGATAATTCCTCTCATATTCTTTGAGTTGTCGCGAGGCATAGGCTATGACTTTCTCATGTTGCATGAGAACACATCCTAAACCTCTGCCTGAAGCATCGCTGTAGATAACATATCCCTCTGTGCGGATGGTATTGTATCACGTAACTTTGAAATGAGTCTCTTATTGAGTTCTTGAATACACTTATCACATTCCTCGCTCCAACCAAATTTTGTATCTTTTCGAGTTAGCTGAGTTAATGGAGTAGCGATTTGAGAAAATCCTTCCACGAATCTCCGATAATAACCAGCTAAGCCGAGAAAGCTACGTATTTTCTCCATGACTTAGGTTGCTCCCAACTTTGAATTGATTCAATCTTTGCCGGGTCAACAGATATTCCATGATTTGATATCACGTGCCTAAGGAATTCTACTTCCTCAGGCCAGAACTTGCATTTCTTCAACTTGGCATATAGCTTGTTTTCACGAAGCTTTTGGAGTATTAGCCTCAAGTGTTGTGACGATTTGATTGTTTGAATTGTGATTCTGAGGACAGAATCCTTTTAAGGAGGGAATGATGTAACATTTCAGAATTTTAATTGTAATATTAAATATTTATTGAATTATATAAATATTTAATGGATGTATTTATCGTTGAATAAATAATTGTTTAGTTGATTTAATTTTATTTGGAGAATTATTTGTTAAATAAATAATTGATGAATTAAGGAAATGATTATTATATTGATATTTCAATTTAATGGTTAATTATTTGTATTGAGTTATGTGATTAAATGATTAATTTAATTAATTGTTATTTGAATTAATTAAAATTAAATATGAAAGCTTGATTAATATAATGTGACAAATAACTATATTATAAGGAGTTATTAAAATAAATTAAAGTAGTTTAATTTAGTTTTTAACAAACAAGACTTAATATATTAAGTGTTTAATTTTAAATGGTTTTTGCCAAACAAGGCCCTATGGCTTTTGGAATTCTTTTAATTTTAATTTTATATAAATTAATAAAATAAATAATATAAATAAAATAAATTAAATAATAAACATAATAACTTATACGTTATTTTTATAACCGATATCCTAATAAGTATAATGTATTATTGTTATATCGCTTTTATTTTTATGCATACTTGTTAGTTGTCTAGTCTAAGCTTAGAGAAGAGAAGAGTTTGAGAGTTCAGAGAATTACAGAGAGAGTTGAGAGAATTTGAGAGAGAAGGATTTTAGAGCATTTTTCAGTGTTTATCAAAAAAGGATTGCAAGCAATTTGAAGGTATTTCTTATACAACCCTAATATATATATATATATATATATATATATATATAGTCCGATTCTGTCAGGACTCGAGACGAGACTAAATGCTTGGACCCCAAATTTTTTTTTTGCTTTTTTTTAATACAACTAAAAAAAATATTTAATATTTTATGGAATTGAAATTTTTTCATAATACAGTATTTTGGACGTGATTTGGGTACGTATAACAAAACATGTATGTACAGTCTGTGCAGACTGTACCACAATTTTTTGGTATAGGTATTCAAATCACCTCCAAAACATTGTATTATGGAAAAATTTTAGTTCCATAAAATATTAAATATTTTTTTTAGTTATTTTTTAAAAAAAAGAAAAAAAAATAAATAAATTGGGGTCCGCATTTTAGTCCTGTCCGGGAGTCCGGGCAGGATCGGCTGTGTATATATATATATATGTCTATATATGTGAACTACGACAAAGTTTTGCTATGCTCTGTGAATTATATTTCTTTCTAATTTTGTTATGTAATTTAGTTATGGTGGTTATACATGCTATAATGATAGAGTTTATGTTTAAACAAGAGAATTGGATGCTAAATTCGTTTGACAGTAGGAAGAAAATTTGTCAGTATATGTATTCTTTGTATGGCTTAGGTAAGTACCAATTTAGATGGTCAATTCTTATGTTAAACTGTAAATTGATGCTTGTATATGATAGTTCATTGAGATACGAACATAACGTAATTTGAATGAGATGATTTGGTCAAGTATTGAATTCACAGTGATGATTTTTAGAATGAATATCAAAAATTGAGTTTTTTGTATGAAAATATGAATTTTGAGAAATTAAAATAGTTTTAGTTGGTGTTAAATTGTTCTAATTGGTTGTAAATGTGAGCAATCATGTTTATGATAGTTGTATATTTATTTTACGTGTTGATATTACTGTCTATTGGGTGAAATTGTGTTTGTTGGGCTAAAGCCTGGCCATCGCTCATTAGTCTTCTCTCTGCGTCTGTTCGAACACCTACAAGTAGCCTACGCCGATCCCTTAAGTTTTTGTATGGGCGCATCATCGCTTACACCCCTCGTTTAAGATTCTAGCTTATGCTATTTCTGCAGATTTGGGAAAGCATCATAACATGGTCTGAAATTATGTTAGCATGTTAAATATGGAATGTTAAGGTTAACATAACATAGTGAATTGTGGTTAGTAAGTTCAAAGTTGCAAAAATGATTAGTAAATCGAGAACGTGTTATGTGATAACTTACTTTATACAATGAACATTAGTTAAGTGTTGTGATAATTAACACTTGGGAGTTCTGAAATTTAAATGGTAGCATAAGACTTGTGCTAAAACAACAAGTTTAGCTAGTAATGCATTTTATATTTAAAAGTGAATATTAGTATGTCTAATAGATGTCGTGGTTTTAATACTGTGTATAAGTGAACGTGAGTTTTAATATTTTAGCTTACGCTTGAGGAAAGTTTTCTAACTCTACACTTTCGTTGAGTTAGTTCTATTATTATATTGTATAACTTCATGCTTTTGATTGAGCAAGCTTTTTATCTTAACTGTTATTGAATAAGTCAATTGTTCCTAAAATTAATTCGAGCAAACTCTAACTCTAATATTATTGGAAATTCTTATTTATTGATTCATTCTAACTTGTTTACAATTAAGCAAGTTTCGTAAGTTCTATTATTGTATAATGAACATAGTTTTGAACTCTAGTCTCTATTATTGAACTGTTTTAATTCTTTGCATGAGTTAATACCTTGTTGGGCAAGTTTTTAGTTTCCAGCTTGCTATCAGTTAAATGTACGTTCAGGAATTTCATTTATGATGTTATAAGACTCGAACCTTAGCTTATTTTACTGTTCAAGCAAATGTTAACCATTTTTTTCAATTTATTGAATGCTTATGCTCTATAGTTATTTCAAGTATGAGTTTGATATGTATAATCAGTTCATTTATGATTCTCAAATGTTCTAAGTTATGTTGTTATTAAACAACTATTGTGTTACCAAGCGTTGTTGATTCAACTAGTTCCCTAGTTGATGATCATTAAACTTCAATTACCCTTGAAAGCTTATCCAAACCAAACTTTCTTTGGTGCGGACTTGTACTCTAAATACTGAGATGAACAACCCTATGTTTAGGGGTTTACACTTAGCGTTGAAATGGTTGTGCACAATACATTGTACGAAGGATTGATCCCCCTAAGTACGTGGAGTCCTTATAGTCATATGACTGTTAAAGTTAAAGTTAAAAGATTACTTATAACAGTGGACATAGTTCATGGTCATTAGGCCCTCAGTAGTATATTTAAGAATGTTAATAGAACATATCATTCAGTTCTATTGAGCCTATGAGTTGGCAAATGTTGTAATGTTAATAGAACATATCATTCAGTTCTATTGAGCCTATTATTTGGCAAATGCTGTAAAGATATTTATTCTTATTTTAAGTTAGCTTTGTTTGCTCACTCTTGCATATTTATACACTTATTGCATCTATGGTTGAGAAGGTAGGTAAGCCTACAACTAGCAAAGGAAAGGGAAAAATGTACAAGTGATGAAGACTTATAAGTTTACTTTATTGTTATAATGATGTACTTTTAATAATGATGTGATGTAATAATTTTATTTTCGCACTTATATGATGTTTAAAGGTTAGACAACCTGAGAGATAATGTTTTTATTAATGTAATCCTGTATGGGCAGGTTTTATTATTCAATTGTATTATGATTGGGTAGTTAGATATGAATGTTTTGATTACGTGAACACCACATCTTGAAGTAATGAAGTACCGGGATTTGGGGGTGTCACAAGTTGGTATCAAAGATTTAGGTTATGAACCTTAGGTGGGGAAAAGCCTTAGGAAGTAACCTTTGAAAAGATAGTGGTGATTAACTCTTATCGAGTTTTAAGGAAGAAATAATAAAACACTTATGTGTTTATGTGTTTATAACTTATTTGCTCGTGAGTGTCGAGTAGTAATGATTAATAATTAAAACTTAAAATTTTGTTGTCAGGATGACTATTGTCGGAGAATCCAGTCAGGCTAGGGAGGGAGGACCTCAGATGCCTATAGAGGAGGAGCCTCGCGACATTCAGGTTATTTGGGAACAACTACTGCCATGGGAGTCAGCCCCGTTGGTCACAGTGGTTGAAGGTGAAGATGATGATGTGGAGACGGATGAGGAGGATCCCGTTGAGTTGCCACAGGAGGATGAGGATGATGAGGACGAGGAGGAGGAGACTCTACTAACCTTGATAGCTGCTTGTATGTACGATGAAGTCTACGACCGTAACGTGGAACTTCAGGATAAAGTTGAGGAATTGCAAGAGATAGTAGCTAAACAACAGACTGCAATGACATAGAAAGACGATGAGATCTAGGATCGTGAGGAACGACTGACTAATGTCGAGGAAAAGCTAGAACATACTGAAGGAGAGAAAGAACAACTGATCGAGGAGGTCGCTGAATTGAGGAACAAGCTGAAAGAAGAAGCTACGAAGAGGGAAAGAGCCGAAGACGCATACGAGGAAGTGTTTCAACGAGCCGGGATAGCAGTGAAAGACGCACAGGAAAAGAGAATAAAGATGGAAGAGATGAATAGAGTATTCAACACCGTGGTTAATCGAGCTCAAGATCGGGTCATGGGTTATTCGATTCAGTTCGAGACGCTGCCATCGTATGTATTAGATCGTAGAACAATGTTCCAGATTATGGAGGAAGAGCATAGTAAGGCTAAGCAATATCTTAGTAGAACATCGTAGTTGTTATGCGAGTAATAAAATGTTAAATAAGTTGTAAATCCCAAGTGTTTTGTGACCTATGGGATATGATGATGATGTTGTCCTGAAACTTTTGTAGTTCAGGAAAGTAATGTAAATAGCAGTTATGCTATTGTTTTATATTTTCAAAGAGGTTATGAATAAAGAAAAGTTGTTATTTTATTCAGAGTGTTATGTGATTATGTGGTTATTTCTTTTGTGGATGAAAGTTAAGTAGAAATTACTTAAAAGAGTTGAATAATAATCTAATGAGTGTATTTTTAACAGAAAATGACTCCCAGACGTCAACCACCACGACAGAGAACCACCGAAGGAACCAACAATAACGACAATGTTGATGCTAATCCCATTCAACAATTAGTGACGTTACTGACAGGAGCGTTGTAGAATCAACCACAGAACTAAGGAACAACGTTTAAGGAGTTCAAGGCGGTTGGACCACCTGAATTTCGTGGGTCCGTGAATCCAGTCGAGGCACAGACTTAGATTATGGAGATAGAAAAGGTGTTCGATGTTGCTAGGGTAGGGGATGACCAGAAGACTGCTTTTGTAACATTCATGTTGAAAGCAGAGGCTAGTTATTGGTGGCAGGCCAATAAAACTCGAGAAGGACCAGGGGTGATGACCTGGGATAGGTTTAAGGAGATATTCTTCGAGACCTATTTTCCTGAGAGTTCGAAGGGTCAGCTGGAAGTGCAATTTCTAGAACTGAAGCAGGGAACGATGACGGTATCCAAGTATGCCACTAAATTCAACGAGTTGGCGAGGTTTCATACTTTATCAAGTCAAAGACGAACGAACGCAAGGCGAAGAGATTTGAACAGGGACTGAAGCCCTGGTTGTACAGTAGGGTTTCCCTATTCCAATTAAAGACTTTCACAACAGTAATGGAGAAAGAAATACTCGCTGAAGGTGGGGGCGAGGCAGTGACAAAGTTCAATCAGAAACAGAAGAAGAAGAAGAAGAATGAGGTGGAGATTAAGAATGGAGGTGGTAGTGGTGGAAACAACAACAACAACAACAACAACAACAACAACAACAACTTGAAGAGGAAGTGGAATGGAAACATGGGTACTGGAAACCAGCAGGGTAACCAGCAAAACAAGAAGTTTGAAGCATGTGCTACATGCGGGAAGTTTCACAAGGGTGCGTGTTTGATGGGGAAACGAGTATGCTTCAATTGCGGCCAGGAGGGTCACATCGCCCCAAATTGCACTCAACCTAAGAAGAACGTGTGCTTCACATGCGGATCCAAGGATCACTTTGCTCGTGAATGCCCTAAGAAGAAGGCTGGAGAGACAACCAGAAGCAATGGAGGTAACAGTGGAGGTACAACATCAAACAAACCCACATCTAGAACTTTCAACATGACTGTGCAAGATGCTGTGCAATCAAAAGATGTGGTGTCAGGTATTATCCCAATCAATGATATAAATGCTTATGTATTATTTGATTCGGGTGCTACTTGCTCGTTTATCTCTGATGAATTTGCTAAGAGGTTAGAATTGCCTAGAGAAGAACTGAATTTCCCTTTGAATATAGAAATTGAAAATAAGGAGGTAATACCTGTTAGATTCATATACAAGAACTGTAGGGTGAACATTAAGGAGAATATCTTGATGGTAGATTTGATTCCGATTAGACTTGGAGAGTTTGATGTTATTTTGGTAATGGATTGGCTGTTCAAATATGGAGCGGTAATTGATTGCCAAAAGAAGTGAGTAAACCTTATGACCTTATCAAAGGTAGTATTTTATGGTAGCAAGTCGCCAAGATAAATGAAATGTCTGACGATTATGCAGGCCAAGAAATTGTTGAGTAAAGGCTGTGTGGGCTATTTAGCTTACATAGTCGATACTCAGAAAAAGAATGTGAAACTGCAAGAGATACCAGTGGTGAAGGAATTTGAGGATGTGTTTCCAGATAATTTGTCAGGACCTCTACTTGACAGAGAAATTGAGTTCGTGATCGACTTAGTGCCGGGAACAACACCAATATCGAAGGCCCCGTACAGAATGGCTCCAGTAGAAATGAAAGAACTGATGGTACAGTTGCAAGAATTGCTAGACAAGAAGTATATTCAACCAAGCGTATCACCGTGGGGAGCACCATTGTTATTCGTGAAGAAGAAGGATGGGTTAATGCGTCTGTGCATTGATTATAGAGAATTAAACAAAGTCACTATTAAAAACAAATATCCATTTCCAAGAATAGATGACTTGTTTGATCAGTTGAAGGGTGCTAAATACTTCTCGAAAATAGATTTGAGAAGTGGGTATCATCATTTGAAAGTGAGGAAGGAGGATATACCTCGAACGACATTCAGAACTCGGTATGGACATTACGAGTTTCTGGTGATGCCTTTTGGTTTAACCAATGCACTTACTGCATTCATGAATTTGATGAATAGGGTGTTTAGACCATTATTAGACAAGTTTGTAGTGGTATTCATCGACGACATTCTGGTGTATTCCAAAACTCAAGAAGAACACATGGAACACTTACGTTTGACATTGGAAACACTAAGAAAGGAAAAGTTGTACGTGAAATTCTCTAAGTGCAAATTTTGGATAGATTGTGTGCAATTTCTTGGGCACGTGATTGACAAAGATGGGATTTCAGTGGATCCATCAAAAGTGGAAGCTGTAATCAATTGGGAACAACCAAGAACACCGTCGGAAGTGAAGAGTTTCTTGGGACTGGCCGGTTATTATAGATGATTTATTCAAGATTTTTCTAAGATAGCCACTCCATTAACAAATTTGACAAGGAAAACTACGAAATTTGTTTGGACGGAGAAATGTGAAGAAAGTTTCCAGGATTTGAAGAAGAAATTAAGCATGACACCTGTATTGTCATTACCAGATAGCACACGAAATTTTGTGGGGTATAGTGATGCCTCACATAAACGGTTGGGTTGTGTTCTTATGCAGAACGACAAAGTAATTACGTATGCATCAAGACAACTGAAGGATTATGAGAAAGGTTATCCGACTCATGATTTGGAATTGGCTGCAGTAGTGTTTGCTCTCAAGATATGGATACACTATCTCTATGGAGAGAAATATGAAATCTACACAGACCATAAAAGTCTGAAGTATATTTTCACAAAGAAGGACCTGAATATGCGTCAAAGAAGATGGATGGAATTGATAAAAGATTACGATTGTGAGATCTTTTATCACTTGGGCAAAGCGAATGTGGTTGCAGATGCTTTGAGCAGGAAAGGTCAGGAGAAGTTGATGCTGATAACTACTCAGGAGGAGCTTATTTCAGCAATGACAAAGCTAGAGTTGGAAATCAAATTTCCAAAGGAATCCGATGAACGACTATTCCAGATAGATGCTAGTCCAACTTTGGTGGACAAAGTGAAGAATGCTCAACTATAAGATAAAGAATGGGAAGCGATCAAAGAGAAAATGGTTGAAGGTAGTGATGTAAAATACAAGATCGATACCGAAGGACTACTACGGTTCGAGGAAAGAATTTGGGTTCCAATAATATCAGAGCTTAAAGACGAAATCTTGACCAAAGAACACAACACAAGATATTCGATTCATCCAGGAAGTACAAAGATGTATCAAGATTTGCGGCGACATTTTTGGTGGCCAAATATGAAAAGAGGCATTGCAGAATGCGTTGCAAAATGCTTGACGTGTTAGAAGGTGAAAGCTGAACATTAACAACCAAGCGAGTTACTTCAACCATTGGAAATACTGGAATAGAAATGAGAGCATATCACAATGGATTTTGTGGTGGGTCTTCCAACGACTCAGAAAGGATACGATGCAATATGTGTAATAGTGGACAGATTGACAAAATCTGCACACTTTTTGCAAATAAAGATTAGATTTAATCTTGATCAGCTAGCAAAACTGTACGTTAAAGAGATCGTGTCAAGACATAGAGTTCCAGTGTTAATTGTATCAGACAGAGATCCAAGGTTCACATCAACTTCTAGAAGAGACTATAAGAATGTATGGGAACACAGTTGCGAATGAGTACAACATACCATCCGCAAACCGACGGGCAAAGTGAACGAACAATCCAAACGTTGAAAGATATGATGAAAGCATGCATCATGGATTTCAAAGGAAGCTGGGGTGAACATTTACCATTGGTAGAATTTGCCTACAACAATTGTTACCACGCGAGCATTGACATGCCACCTTACGAGGCATTGTACGGCAGAAAGTGCAGAACTCCACCTGTGCTGGGATGAAGTTGGTGAACGCCAACTGTTAGGACCAGAACTGGTACAACAAACTGCAGAAGTTGTCAAACTCATCAGGATAAGATTGGTAGCATCCCAAGACAGACAGAAAAAGTATGCCGATCAACGTAGGCAGAATCGCGAATTTGAAGTAGGAAATTTCATTTTCCTAAAAGTTTCTCCTTGGAAGGGGAAAATTCATTTTGGTAAGAAAGGAAAGCTCAGCCCAAGATTTATTGGACCGTTTGAAATACTACGAAGAGTGGGGGAAGTGGCTTATGAGGTAACTCTACCTCCAGAATTGGAAAACATTCATAATGTTTTTCACATTTCGGTGTTACGACCATATAAACCCGATTGCAAGCACTTGATTGAGTACGAACCATTGCAATTCGATAAGGATTTGTCTTATGAAGAGACTCCTATCCAGATAGTCGACAGGAAAGAACAAGTGCTCAGAAATAAAGTGATACCTTCTGTGAAGGTGAAATGGAGAAACCACAATGTCGAAGAGGCAACGTGGGAACTCGAAGCTGAAATGATGAAAAATTACCCTGAGTTATTTATTTAATCTATGTCTTCAATTCTGGGGACAGAATCTTTGTAAGTAGGGAAGAATGTGACGATTTGATTGTTTGAATTATGATTCTGAGGACAGAATCCTGTTGGGAGAATGCATATTATGATTTGATGTTTTAATGTATATGCTCATGATTATTTGTAAAGTCCTTCAAGTAATATATGTATAAGGACTTAGTGATAGATCAAATTTTTTAGGTTGATCTAAGCTCTTAACGTGTATCATTCTGTAATTGAATGTATAGATAGAAAAGATCAATGCTGTTAGGTTGATCTTGAGATGTAATAGATAGGCTTCAAAGAAATCGTAGTGTATCAATCTGATCAACATGCAGAAGTCAAGGCAGAAACGTAGAGCTTCAAAGATCGTAGTGTGCCTTCCTTGAAGGGCCTCCTCGAAAATCATAGAGTGGTCCCAATGTTTGCCGAGCTAACTCAGAGATCGTAGTGTGCTATCAGAAACGTAGAGTTTACAACTCAAACAAGCGAAGATCGTAGTGTGCAAAGACTTAAGAGAAATCGTAGTGCTCTCAATGATAGCATCGTCCGAGCACCAAGGCGACAAGTCACCACGATCTAAATCGTAGAAATCCCGAATCGTAGTATTTGTCTTAGACGAAACGCTGCTTAATGATTTGTGTGGAGACAAGCTATGAGGAATGGATTCTAAACGTTGCGACTCACCATTAAAGTCATAAGAAATATCCTTAGTATGCAACAACAAAGAAGAGTATAAGAAGTGAAAGTACCAAAGGTCGGGAGAAATATCCTTAACACACAACACATTTTTCGTGTTAGGTGAGAAAGCGATCTTACGTGTCGGTGGGCGAAATGCAATTCGAAGATGTTGAGAAATGTCTCCATCAAAGATTAGAAAAGTCAAACGCATTTAATGCTTCACGAATGGATCAAACGGATAGTTTTGAAGATCACATATATGCAAATCAAGCGGATGAGAGAGAGATAAGCAAGCATTGAATATACAACATGAAGAACTCTCAAAGCTCAACTCTACGATCGATAAATAGAAAAGCTTGCTCACTTTCGGTTCTTTCGGACAAGTGCTTAAACAAAAGAATCGAGTAGCAACCATCAAGAACTCAACATCTACCAATCAACTAAAGAAGAGTACCAAGTCTGCTTTGGACTTGAAGAGTTCTAAGTGAACTATAAGAGCGAGTCTTACGGACTTGAAGAGTTCTAAGTGAACTTAAAGCGAGTTCTTTGGACTTGAAGAGTTCAAGTGAACTAAGAAGTTCCTAGACTGCTGGTCTAGAAGGAATCTGTGTGATTTAGAAGTTGTAAAAGATATCCTTAGTGGATTTCCTACTCGAGGAGTAGAAGAGTGGACTAAGAGCTTTAAGTGCTCTTAACCACTTAAAAAACAACTATGTCTTTTACTTTCATAAGATAAGCGCTATATCTGCCATAAGCGCTATATAATGCCTCACTTTCATAACTCCTTTACTTTAAGTAAAGGAGATTAAAACAAACATTAATTCCGCTAAGTTTTAATCATCATCAACGAACAAGTTTAAAAGCGAAAAGATTTTTTTAAATATCTATTCAACCCCCCTTACAGATAACTATTGTGCCAACTAGGAACTAACAATTGGTATCGAAAGAAGGTTCTATTTTATAGCTTACAAGCTTTAGTAGATCGATGGCACACGTGCCCGGTGAATCAAAATTTGGAGGAGGCGAGAAGCCACCATGTGTGATAACAAGGATAAATTGTAAAGCTGGAAAGTCGAGAATGCAAGCATACATGGACTCGATAGATGAAGATCTATTTGAGACCATTTAGAATGGGCCTATGTTCCAACAAATCTTGCACCAACCAACGGCGATCCAAACGAATACAAATCAAAGTTAAAGAAGAGTGGATGAGACAACGAGAAGAGAGTTGTCGAACTTGACAAAAGGCAAAAACATCTGATCCAATCCTTAGAAGATGATCTGTTTGAAAGCGTTGTCAACAAAGAAAGCGCTAAGGAGGAGGTTTGGGGAAGCTTTTGCTAATCATGCACGAACGAATCCGAAGAAGTTAGAAAAACAAACAATCACTCGACACAATGGTATGAGATGTTTGCTCATGTTCAAGGAGAAAAGCGTAGCGCCACCTATAAGAGATTCAACGTTACGCTTTCGACTCTCTACGAGCATATGGGAAGATCTATCCTAACAAAGATCGATCATAAAGTTCATGAGAGCCCTCTACCAAGCGGTGGGATGCCAAAACCACTACTATAAGAGAGTCGAAGAATCTTCACGAGATGACGATTCAACAAGCTATATAGAAATCTCACGACATACTGAACTTGGTAGACTCAACGTCTTTGAAATCTATCGGAAGGAAGGATAAGGATGTTGCTCTCAAAAAGCAATGAAGGTGCATCAAAGGTCAACACTTTGATTGACTCGACGATTATGATGAGGGATGATGATGAAGACCTTGCTATCTTTGGTAAAAAGACTAAGAAGGTTCATGCGTCGAAGCAAAACCCGTGAAGCGAAAGAAGGTCGAAATTACGGCTGACCGAGAGCAAATGATTGATCTATGCTACAAGCTGTAAAGAAGCTGGCCACTTCATTGCCAAGCCAACAAACCTCTCGAGAGAAGAACTAAAGAAGAAATCACATGCAAAGAAGGAATACAAAGGCAATAAAAGTCCTCAGAAGAGAGACAAAGGCCTGGTAGCTGGAGGATCGTGGAGTGATTCAGACAATGACTCCAATCCTGACTCCGGAGATGATGAAGAACCACAAATGGCTAATCTGTGCCTAATGGCCAAACATGTAAAGGACAAACAAAATTTCAACATAAATGATGTAAGTCTCGATGAGGTATTTGACTTCTACTCACGATGTGTAGACATAAATGATTTAAGAAGCGCCTTCATGGCATAACCACCGATCTACATCAATACATGAAGTGGTTCGAGTTTTGTCTAAGGATCATTCACTTCTTCAAGAGGAGAAGAAGAAAGTTCAAGAAGAGCTTGAAACAACCCTTCTAAGTACTAACCTTCTCTCAAGCTTGAGGTTGAGAATGAGATCTTAAAATAGATAAATAAACTCGATACACAAAAGAGTCTAATCTAACCTCTAAAATTGAGGAACTAGAAAAGACTATCTCTACATGGAACAAATCCTCATCATCCATGGACTCCTACTCTCTAGTCGGAAAAGTACATTCGACGAAACAGGCTTAGGCTTTATGGAATCCATCTCGAGCCATGTGTGGAAAAAGACAAAGGAAACTAGCACTAGTAATGCCTCGAGTTTTAGTAGAAGGATTACCTTTGTGAAATCCTCTTAGAAGAACCAACCAGTTCAACCATGTTCTCTTGTTTCCATTCACACTCAAAGGAGTAAATGGATCTCATCTTGGCTGGGGCTTCATAAAAGAGAAGAGTAACCTAACCTCGACTCACCAACCTCGAAGAATCTTAGAGTCAAGCAAGACCACTCTCTACGAATCAACCCAGGAAAGATACAGATGAGGTAAGGCACACTCATCACTATTTATGAAATCTAAGACACGTGGAAGAATGAGAATCGGTTTAACGAAAGGACAACTATAGAACCACACAAGTTCAAATGGAGGATGAATCATTATACACACACATGCATGCATCATCATACTAGATGTTTTATATCTGATAAATATGGTCACAAGGTTTGCAAGTTTTATTATAATTCCATATATGTGAGACCCAAGATTAAATAGATTTGGGTCCCCAAAGGCACTAACAAAGAAGGACCCATCCAAATATGGGTACGAAAGTGAAGGTTCAATGTTTTGATAAAAAAAGATCTCACGATCACAACATGATATCCGGATAAGGATGCTCAAGGCACATGACAGGGAACAAAGCCCTTCTATCTAACTACATAGAAAAGGAGGGTCCCTCAGTCATCTTTGGAGACAACGGCTCGGGCAAGACAAGAGGATATGGCTCTGCTGGTAATGGTGCGATATCTTTTAGCAAAAGTAGCATATATGGAAGGTCTCAACACAACCTTCTAAGCATCGATGACTCTGCGACAAAGGGTCATCAAGTAACATTCCTCAACAACCAATGTCAAGTCGAGAGATTTAAAGACATCTTTTGTAAAGCTAACCAGGACACAAGAGAAAAATGTCAACCACGGTGAATCTTGGTCAACTAAGCTCGAGACGAGACAATATGTTTTACGGCAAAAACATCGAAGAAATGAGTTGGCTATGGCATGAGGCGGTTGTCCCACTTAAACTTCAAAACATGTCTAAACTAGCATCAAAAGATCTCGTTCTTTGGCCTACCTAAGTTCAACTTTGTAAAGGAAAGGCCATGCAATGCCAACGACTTAAAAGCAAACCGAAAGCTCATTCAAGAGCAAAAGCGCCAACTTTATTGATAAGCCCTGCGGTTGCTCAAATGGATCTATTTGGGCCAATTCCAACAACTAGTCTTGGAGGAAAAAGATACTCTCTAGTTATAGTCGGCGACTACCGGATTCACACGGGTATTCTTCCTAACTTCAAAGGATGAAACGAGCTCCCAATTAATTAAGATGTTGAGGCGGTGATGAGCGAGAAAGGAGAGAAAACCAAGGCCATAAGGAGTGATCATGGAAGAAATTTGACTTCTCGAAATGGACCGATTCTGCATGAGAAAATGGCATCGATCGCCTTCTCGACTCCACGAACTCCTCAACAAAATGGAGTAGTTAAAAGAAAGAACAGAACCTTGATAGAAATTTGGAAGAACTCTACTAGTAGCGACTCATCTGCTGAATACTTACGGGTAGAAGTATTAACACTACATGCTACACGAGAACGGATCACTAATACACTCTACGATCGAAGACGCCCTACGTGGAAAGGAAGAAAGCCAAGTGTCGACTACTTTCATGTTTTCAATTTGTGCATGCTACATTCTCAACAATGGAAAGCGATTACTTGACAAAATTTTAGCCCAAGTCAGACGAAGGAATCTTTCTTGGATATGCCACAGATAATAAGGCCTACAAAGTGTTCAACAAGAAGACACTGAGTGTTGAAGTCTCGATTCACATCATCTTTGATGAAATAGAGACTTAGACAATCTGATTGCTTTCAAGACACTACGACCGATAATGCGAGACACTATGAATGAAGTCGTTGAGCTCAACACTATGATCGTAGTGCGGATAGTGAAATCGTTAAGAAGAAAATGAGATTGTAGAGAGTACATGCAAGAACAGCGAACCTCCACACCAAGAAGAAGAAATAGATCTTGAAGACTTAAGACAAGAAGGCATCGGGACGGATGTCCCATCCCAAAATAGATGGGCGAGAGATCACACTCAAGATCTAATCATTGGAGATCTGAGTGCTAGAGTCAAAACAAGAGCTGCCACTCAAAATGAATGTTTTTATCTAAGCTTCCTGTCACAAATAGAACCAAAGAAGATAGAGGATGCTATGGAAGACTCTAGTTGGATAGAAGCCATGCAGAAAGAACTCAACCAATTTGAGCGAAGCAAAGTATGGAGATTGGTACCAAGACCAAAGAGTCATCCTGTCATTGGAACCAAGTGGGTCTTCAGAAACAAAATGGATGAAGATGGAGTTATAACCAGGAACAAGGCAAGATTAATGGCAAAGGGCTACTCTCAAGAAGAAGGCATTGACTACGATGAGACATTTGCTCCTGTTGCCAGACTAGAAGCCATCAGAATCTTTCTTGCCTTTGCTGCTCACATGAAGTTCAAAGTCTTTCAGATGGATGTCAAAAGTGCATTCCTAAATGGAGAACTCCAAGAAGAAGTATATGTAGAGCAACCTCTAGGTTTCATCAATCCATTACTTTCTAATTATGTTTATAGATTAGACAAAGCCTTATATGGTCTTAAACAAGCACCTAGAGCATGGTATGAAACACTAACTAACTTCTTGATTGAAAATGGGTTCACTAGAGGTAGAGTAGATACCATATTATTTCTTAGAAAACATAAAAACAAAGTCTTATTAGTTCAAATATATATTGATGATATTATTTTTGGTTCTACTGACGAAAAGTTATGCAAGAGATTCTCCAAGCTAATGCAGAGCAAGTTTGAAATGAGCATGATGGGTGAGCTGAATTTCTTCCTTGGACTACAAGTAAAGCATACTGATGAAGGAATCTTCATAAACCAAGCCAAGTACATCAAAGACCTACTCAAGAAGTATGGCATGGAATCAGCCTCTCCCATAAAAACCCCAATTGCTCCTGCAACCAAACTTGTTAAAGATGAAAAAGGTAAAAGTGTTGATATAACTCAATACAGAGGTATGATAGGCTCTCTTTTATATCTAACTGCCAGTAGACTAGACATAATGTTTGCAACATGCATATGTGCTAGATTTCAGGCTAACCCTAAAGAATCTCACTTATCTGCTGTAAAGAGGATTTTCGGTATCTCGAGGGTACACCTTACAGGGGCTTTGGTACCCCAAGGAATCCTCATTTGAACTAACGGGATACATATATGCTAATTTTGCAAGGCTACAAAATAGATAGAAAAGAGTACCCGATGCTTTTGTAATTTGTTAGAAGCAGACTTGTGTCTGGTTTAGCAAAAAGCAAAACTTCGATGTCTACTTCAATCGAAGAAAGTGAATACATTCTTTGCTTTGGAAACTATTTCAGTACTCGAGATCTATGGATGAAAAATCGACTAGTGATTATGGGTTTGATTTCAAATCTATTCCCATTCAACTTTGTGATAACACAAGTGCCATAAAAATAACT
Organism: Panax quinquefolius; assembly: GCA_020205615.1. Lineage (NCBI taxonomy): Eukaryota > Viridiplantae > Streptophyta > Magnoliopsida > Apiales > Araliaceae > Panax > Panax quinquefolius. The sequence continues at coordinate 97,363,298 of CM035162.1, forward strand.
CATAATCTGTTATGCATTCTATGACTAAGCATATAGAAATAAGGTATCACTTCATTTGGGATCATGTGCAAAATGGAACTATATCTTTACAATATATCCCTACTAAAAAATCAACTTGCGATGTTTTTACAAAACCTCTAGATGAATCCAGTTTAATAAGTTAATAAGTGAGCTAGGCATGCTAAATCTACAACCATAAAATATATGCTCTAGATTGTGCTAACCATAATAATCTGAAAGCTAAACTCAAAATCGTAGACATGATCGAGGGAAGTCCACGATCGTAGAAATTTGAAGAGACAAAACTACCTCAGCGATCGTAGCAAAGACTCAACCATCGTAGTGAAGACTCACTCGATGACAAAAGCCCCATCAACAAAGAAAGAATGCATCTTGTGATGATAAGCTTCAAAACAAAGCAATCCCTCGATAAGCGCCTCGAGAACAAACCTAACCCTTGACTCACTCCAAGAGGTTGGCCTTCTAAGTTACCTTAAAAGAATGCTATGTCAAAAACTCATCATAAAGATCCGGTCGAGACTAGGCGATCGTAGATCGAAACCACGATGGTTCTTTGAGCAGACTCGACGATCGTAGCTTCGAGACATGACAAATCTTTGGCCGGACTTCGATGATCGTAGCTTCGACACATGACGAATCTTTGAATAGACTCGATGATCGTAGCTCGAGACAAGGCGAATCTTTGAAGAGACTCGGCGATCGTAGCTCGGACCACGATGAATGTTGAGCAGACTCGGCGATCGTAGCTCGAGACCACGATAAATGTTGGATAGACTTCGGCGATTGTAGCTTTCGAGACCACGATGAATGCGAGAACAAACTCGACGATCGTAGCTCGGACCACGATGAATCCACAAATGCTTCGATGATCGTAGCTCGGACTTGACAAATGGAAAAGAGACTACGATCTCTACCTCGATCGTAGTCCTCCCTAAGGACACATCGATTTCTGCGAAGTCGAGGGCAAATCGGTACAATCCTTATCGATCGTCAAAATCGTGAGAGCTAAACAAAAGTCGACACACCTTACACTAAGAAAAATAGAGAGAGGAAGTTACATGTACTCTTTGAAATCGTATTTTTTGAAAATCGGAAGTTCAAAAGATAATCTCTCATCATCTCTCCCAAAGCAAAAACCTAAATCGGAAGAAAGCTCGATCAAATCTCATTTCCAAGCAAGAAAATCAATGGCGACTTCGATGTAATCTCCATTACTGAGACTTTTTTTGTGAGTTCAAAATAGCTTGACCTAAATTTCATAAGACTCGGCCTTAATGAAGAAGAAGGAGGGTCTCGAAGATACTTTGGGCACAGACACATTGATCTATCCCAAGCTAGTGAAAGATTTCTACAGGAATGGTGTGTTTAAACACGACACCATCACTACGAGAGTAAAGGATGTGGAAATCAGTCTGAAGGGTGAAGACATCAACCTCACCCTAGGTCTCAAAAATGAAGGGCATTCGTTCATAGACAACATGGGTTTCCAAGAGGGACTCCAAAGAATGCATCACAAGAAACTCCCCTCTGTGAAAGGGTACAAGAAGAAGGAGTTCCCACAGAGGTATGAATTTCTAGCCGATATAGTTGGGAAATGTATATACTGCAAGAGCTCAGGTCGTGACTCTGTGAATGAAGTACAACTTAAGCTCATGACTACCATGTGTTATGGAATACAACTCAACTATGGAGCCCTATTGTTCGAGTGAATTGGTAAGTGGATCGTCAACTCAAAGAAGTTAAAAAGCCCTCAAAAGATGCTCTACAAGCGATTCATAAGCATCATTCTACAGTCTGCTCTGGGTGACAAAATTGGGGACGAAGAAGAAGAAGCTATCAACCCAAACAGACGAATGACCCGAAAAATTGTTTAAAAATTAGAAGAGGAACCCAACCGAGTATGTTAGCATGATGGCCAGAGTTAAGTGGAAGAAGCGGTGATCCGAAGGACTCGAGGCCTTCCGGAAATATATACATTGTCAAGGAAATCGAAGAAGAAGAAGAAGCAAACAAAGGAGAACCCTCTGTCCTTGTCGAAAAAAAAAGCAGGGCAAGAGGAAGCTTAAGGCGAGGATGGAAGAAGAACCCCAGGGATCCACAAATGATAGACAAGTAGAGTCCTCTGACATTGAGACTCTAAGGATTCTAAGAAAGAAGCAACAGCAGGCTGAGGCTAAAGAAGATAGAGCCACCATATCTTAGGCTGCTTTGAAGAAGAATAAAATCAGCCCTGAACCCAAAAAGCCATCCATCTCCTCAATCGTAGAGAGTCTCTATTGATCGTAGAGACCAAACCAAGAATATCGAGGCAAGGAAGTGGATGCATCAATCATATTGGGCGACCAACGGAGACAAAGCGAGGTTCAAGAAAGTCCACGAGTGCGTGGCTCGACCTAGAAAATCAAGGAGAAAGATGGTCAAAAATACATCCTTGAAAATGAAAAAGTTCTCAAGAAGGAAGCAAAGAATGTAGTTGCCAAAAAAAGAAGCATCGGAGCAAGTCGAGAGGACAATGCTCCAGCTAAGGGGGAGATCCCTGAAGTTCTCATGATAGAGAATACACCAGCTGAGGGGGAGACGCTTGAAGCTCTAGAAAATGCTCTAGCTGAGGGGGAGTTTTTGAGCTTATAAGAAGATGATCAAGTTGAGGGGGAGCCTCAGGATATCTCCATGGCAGAAGAAGAGGTCCCTGCCAGAAATGAAGAAGAATCAGTGTAAGAACATCAAGAGACCATTGAGATAATGGAATCCTCCAACGAGAACAGAGAAGAGGAAGAAGATGATGATGATCTTGAGATCACTAGTGTGGGCAAAGATGGGTATAGAAGCTATCTCTACAATCAGATGTTCTCTTACCTACCCATGATGCCATATCATCAAGCCCAAATTCTAAACTCTTGGGATCACATGTTCTGGAGCTTCAAAGAGTATCCAGCCATCTCAGTACTAGCCAATGGATTCCCAGGAAGATTCACCTTATGCCAAGAAGTTACTTACCAACAACTCTTCCTCAAAGGATAAACCTGAGGTACTATCTATCCCAACCCTCTTCAGAGTTAATCACTTGCCATCATCCTCATTTATCCATTTTTATGAATTCCCACGATGGTTGGAAGTGATACTTCATCCACTAAATCAATTTTAGTTCTAGAATCCCAAAATTACATAACTAAGGAACCAAATCTGATCAACTTCATATTGCTCCTCAAACTATCAACTCTACGATCACGGACTCTAGCCCCATTGCGAGAGTCTTCACCTCAAATCATAGAGTCACCAAACACAAAACATCTTAACCCGGGCCCCTCCATCGGATATTCCATCTTCCTCCTCGAATGAATATTTTAATCTTGATCTTGCCCTCTACTCCTGGAAGATCAATCCCGAAAAATTCCTCCATTCAACAATCCTCAACCCAGTGATACACTCCCAAATCGCCCACGAAAATGACTTGAAGGAAGCAGCAAAGAACATGGTCAAGAACATAGAAGAAAGCATGGAAACTCACTCAAACCTCATTCATCTTGGTGAATCAAATGATCAACTTCTTGCAAATAATCTCCTTGGCACTATGAATGCCGAGCTTATAAAGAAGTTGAGGAAATTATCTAAGAAATTCTTTAAAGCATGAAGGACAAAGATGAGATTCACTTCGGATAGCTACTGAAACAAAGAGAGGTTATCCTTGAAATCTACGAAATCTCAAGAAACACAAAATAATCTTATCTTTGGAGAACATTATCAACTTTGAAAGTTTTAGTCGAAAGAATTCCGAAAGCTTATGTAAATTAGAACAATGATGACATTGTTTTAACGCCCTCAAAACAAAGAAGCTAGATCTGAAGTCCCGATCAAGGAAAGTCGAGAGGACATTGCTCAAGCACAAAGCCAACTCAACGAGCTTGTCCAAGGAGTAAATCGACTTTCTGCAGACATTCAAACCCTTGATGCTGACATAAAGGGTGAGAATAAAGGGAAAGGAGTTCAAGGAGGCCAGGGAGGCCAGGGCAGAGGAAGAGGAGGTCAAGGAAGCCAAGAAAGGGGTAGATGACAATTTCACGCTCAAGCATCAAGAAGCCCTCCTGCAAGATAATTCCACCAACAGACTCAACGATCTGATCAACAGGAAGTCTTAATGGCTCAGCCATTAAGGAGTCAAGGGCCAGCCACTAGTTCTCATATTTTGACCACTACAAGCCTAAGAATGCCAATTGGAGATCCTGCATTCATGAATAGGCATGATCACAACCCCTTGATAAGTCCAAGTGAAATTTGGAAGAGTTAACTTGAAGGGATGAAGCTAGAAGGAAAAAGAAGGGTGAGGAGTATGCCAATCCTCGAGGAAAAGATCAAAGAAATAGAGATAAGTAAAAGCTTAAATTCTTATTGATGTAAAGCTAAATTGTAATACTCTTCAATCATCAATAAATTCATGCTTATTCTCTAGAAATTTCAGCTGCTCACTGAAATACTAAGTCATGTTTAAATTTCCTACAAATGCATCTAGACACTAATAATCTTGACAACAAATATCCTTGGTTATGTCAACATCAAATAGGGGGAGATTGTTGGGAGAATGTATATTATGATTTGATGTTTTAATGTATATTGTAAGACCCCAACTTTTATGAATAAACAATAATTTTCTCAAAATATATTTTTGAATATTATGGTGTGGATTTGATATAATGTTATAGTTGTGGGTAATATTTATAAATTTTACAAAGTAAAAAGTGGTTATATAATATTCAATTGGTGAGGAATATTCGTTTTAACGAGGAATATTCGTATGCATTTACATCATCATTATGGACCTCATTAACGTAATTATTATCATCGTAGTTAAAAACGACAAAATTATCTTTTAAAAATAACGACGAAAAAGTGTTACCATTAAACCGTTGAACTACCCTTTAGTAAAATTATAGTAATACTGCGTGGTTGCATAGTAGCACATGGTATTGATTATTGATGCTTACGTGAGAAGTCACTCAGTTATACTCAATTATTGCTACAGTAATTGCTGCATCATATCTCTCATATTATTGATTTGATTATTGTCACAGTATTATTTGCATTAAATGATATATTATTAAATCAATAATTGAGACGACAAAGTTATTCATATTATTAAATTGCAATATTTATAATGTCTAGAAGTTCTGTCAAGGAGAAGTTTGGTCACCTAATTGCGCGCCAATAAGGAGAAATCCTTATCGAAAAGCCCCCTCTTTCCTAGGAACAATCTGGTTGTTAAATATTGTGAGTTATAATATTAATGATGAATAAGTTGTGTTGATTAAAGATGAATTTGATAGTTCCATTGTGTTGGGATTTTTAGTGTTAGTGGAAATCGACATCTATTCCGATGATAATTGATGTTTGGGGGTTATATTGATAAGTCAGGTAATTTATCGGATAAATGAGCAATTAATTGCTACTAATTCACATGCTTATATAACTATTTGTTCACATGTGTGTACTATTGAATCACATTCTTGTACTATTAGGGGAGTTTGTGCAAGATTAATAATACTTGCATGACTAAGTTAAAAATAAAGGTATAGTTGAAGGTATTATACTGTAATTAATTTTTTCACATGATTATACTATTGATTCACATGATTGAACTATTGATTCACATTATTTACTATAAGGGGAGGTGGTGTAAGTTTGATAATACTTGTAGGACTAAATTAAAAATGAAAGAAAAATTGGAGGTATTGTACTGTAATATTTCGAGCCCCAAAACGTGCAATTATCGAAACTATATTTTTCTATAAATAGAAGCTCATTCTTCCTTCATTTCTCACCAATTCACAAAAGCTTTAGAGTAATTATTATAGAGAGAAATTATAGAGAGAAAGAAGAAGAGAAGTCTGCTACCTCACTATTCTAGTATCCAGTTTTTCTAAGGTAAGGGGTATTATTTCTTTTGTGTTCTTGAAGAGAGCTATTGTTATTCCATCCCTTATTATTCTGTTGGAACATCCTATCTATGCGAATTACGGATGACCTGGTTCCGTTATTTATTATTCTGTTGGAATAACCTGTCTGTGCGAAGTACCACATATATGGTGAAATTCTTCTATTATTCCATTCTTTATCATTCTGTTGGAACATCCTGTCTGTGCTTTACGCATGACCTGGTTCCATTATTTATCATTCTATTGAAACATCCTATCTGTTCTTTACGCATGACTTGGTTTCGTTATTTATTATTCTATTGGAACATCATGTCTGTGCGTTTACACATGACCTGGTTCCGTTATTTATTATTCTGTTGGAATAACCTGTCTGTGAGGTCTATCGCATGCCTGGTGATTTCTTTTGTTATTCCATTCTTTATTATACTCAGTTGGTTAAAGTTTTGGCTTTTATACTCCATGAAATTAGTGGAATATCCTTGATATTTGCGTTTCATCCAGTATCTTTTCATGGAAATAGTCTTCTGAGCATTCTTGAATTTTACTCCATAAAGCAGTATCATATTGACAATTTGGACGTTATCGGTTCCTAGATAAATTAATTATTGAACTTGTTTTATTGAATTCTTATATCATTGTCATCATCCTCATGTTTATATTATGTTGAAAGTCATTTGTGGCCTATAGTGTGTAGATGGACTTGGTATGATTATGACCATGGATTATTCGGTATAATCATGATCGTAATGTTATAAATGTTGTGGTAAAAGTTCTCATTGGCCGTAGTGCATTGATGGACAGTTAATGGCATGATCATGACCATTGATGAATTCACGAATATCCTTGGCCCGTAGTGCATGGACAATTTGTGGTCGTGATACTAATGCATATCCTTGGTCGTAGTGCAGGGATGATGTGGTTTATTTATTAAGCTGAGTCTCAGTGATAAAAGTGATGAAAAACCTTTTAAATCATAGAAGATAGTAGATTTTATTCTCTACTTGACTCTTCTAATGGATTGCTTGTTCTGCTGCAGTTAAACTTGATGTTTGTTATATTTTATCAGTTTAACACTGTTGAAGGCTAACGATAAATTATTCTGCATTATCTTAGTCATAATATTTCTTACTGGGCTAGTTGAGCTCACCCTTTCTTTCACTGTTCTCTTCAGGAAATGAGAACGTAGCCGGGACTAGTCGGGGAACGGAGTGATGGTCCATATGTTTGCATTAGTAGTCCTCACTATTCTGTTAAATAGAGTGACAATAAATGTAATGAGGACTCCATTGAGTTTGTATATTTTCTAGATGACAATATTCTTTTTAAAAACTCTTAGATTATATTTTGTCGTATTTTACACGACTGTTGTATAATTAAGTTGTATTTGAATTTTGTACCATGTATTTGGCGACCCAAGATAGGTGATGTATACCTGTTTTGGGGGCGTCACAGTTGGTATCAAAGCTTAAGGATATGATCATTGGCTAAGATGTGAGACAAGAACTAGGAGGGGAGAGACGGCGAATTCCTTCGCTAGTATGACCTACCTAAGTTTATTTGGTATTTATTTGGTCGGTCATAGTATAGGGATAATATATGACATGTCTATTAACCCTTGTTTTGTGGCAGTATTTGAAAATGACATCTGAGAATATTGAGAATATCAATGGAGCACAGGAGACCGTTGAGTCTCCACAGATCAATAATCAGGATAATGTGCATCAGGAAGGCGACAATCCTCATACAAACAACAACACTGACCAAATGATGAACGATGGAATGTTCAGAGGCTTTATGCAATTCATGCAACATCAGGTGAGAGCGGCTCCTGTCCAAAATATAGGTGGAAACACTGGAAACTCTCGGACGGTCACCGCTAAACAGTTCAAGGAGCTGGGACCACCAGAGTTTATTGGAGAGCCAAAACCACTTAAGGCGGAAGCGTGGATAAAGCAGATCACCAAGATATTTGATATTTTGGGATGCTCCGAGGAGCAAAAGGTTCCATTTGCTACCTTTATGTTGCGAGGAGAGACAGATTACTGGTGGGAATCGGTAAAACGTACTCAACCTGCCTCACTGAAGATGTCTTGGGGGAAGTTCCAAGAACTATTCAACAACAAGTACTTTCCTGAAAGTATTCGTCACATGAAAGAGGTAGAGTTCATCAAGTTGGAGCAGAACAATATGACCATGTCACAGTACGAAGCTAAGTTTGCCGAGTTGTCCCAGTTTGCGTCTCACTTGGTTGATAATGAGGAGAGAATGACGCGGATGTTTCTAAGAGGTTTGAAACCCGAGATACGTCAATACTTAATTTCTCATAAACTGTGTTTGTATTCAGATGTTGTTAATAGGGCTCAGTTATTGGAGTGCGATAACGAGTCAACTCAACCAAGAGAATGTAGCCGACAAAGTGATAATACAAGTGGTAGCAGTCATCGAAGCGGTGACAACAAACGTGGAGGGAATCAACATGCTAGAAATGGTAACCACTTCGGTGGTAATCATGCCCAAGACAGTAAAAATGGACATTTCAAGAAAATGAGATTCAACAATGAGGGAAAGACGTCAGCACCAGCACCAGCACCCGTTGTTAAGGAAGGAGAACGACCACCTATCATATGCTTCAAATGCGGAAGGGAGGGACATATCAGTCAAAACTGCGCGATGCAGTCCAAAGCGTGTTATAATTATGGAAGAGAAGGTCACCTAGCCCTATTTTGTCATGCACCAAAGACAAGTCCAGCTGGGATGGAGGCACAAAAGGTCGTCCTAGAAAAGTCAAAGCCGGTAGTTCAAGGGAGAGCGTTTGTCGTAACCTCCCAGAAAGCAAGGAACCCGAACGAGGTCATCACGGGTAAGCTTATCATAAACTCTAGCAAAGTCTATACCTTATTTGATACCGGTTCTACCCATTCTTTTATTTCTCCTACTTGCGCTCAACGTTTAAATTTGACTCCGGAGAAATTAGACTTTGACTTATCGGTTGAAACTTCGTTGGGAGAAACCTTCATTCCATCCACTGTTTATAAGTCTTGTTTTGATTCAAATCGGTAACTCGCATCGTTACTCGTCGATCTTATTTCTTTAAAAATACTTGCATTTGACGTGATTCTAGGGATTGATTGGTTAACTACTCATCATGCTAAAATTGATTATTTTCGTAAGGTTGTTAGCTTTCATATTCCTAATCAACCTATTATGCGAATTCAAGCGTCCAAACCATTAAAATTAATCACGGTCATCTCAAGCCATAAAACTATTCGTTTATTGAAAAATGGATGTTAAGCTTTCTTAGCTCATGTCACAGATTTAAACAAAAATACGTCAGATTTGAAAGATATTTCTATTGTTAATAAATTTACTGACGTATGCCCTGAAGAACTTCCTGGCCTACCCCCAGAGCGTGAAATTGAATTTTTTATCGACCTTGAACCCGGTACAAAACCCATTTCCAAAGCCCCATATCGAATGGCTCCTATTGAACTTCGTGAGTTAAAGACCCAATTGCGTGAATTGTTAGACATCGGCTTCATTCGTCCCTAATACGTCTCCTTGGGGTGCTCCTGCTTACATTCAGAAAGAAGAAAGATGGAAGTATGCGACTTTGTATTGATTATTGGGAGTTGAATCATGTCACCTTCAAAAATAGGTACCGATTGCTTCGCATTGATGACCTGTTTGACCAGTTGCAAGGCGCCAAATTCTTTTCAAAGATTGATCTTCATTCCAGATATCATCAGTTGAAGATTAAAACTGATGACATTCCAAAGACTGCTTTGGAACTCTTCTGACGGGCATTATGAATTCTTAGTCATGTCTTTTGGATTGACTAATGCTCCTGCTGCCTTCATGGATATGATGAACCGAGTATTCAAGGAATATTTGGTCACTTTGTGGTCGTCTTTATTGATGACATCCTCATATACTCCAAAACCCGTGAAGACCATGAACAACACTTGAGGTTAATACTCCAAAAGCTCCGAGAAAACAAGCTATATGCCAAGTTGAAGAAATGCGAATTCTGGCTTGAGGAAGTTGCATTCCTTGGGCACGTGATATCAAATCATGGGATATCTGTTGACCCGACAAAGATTGAAGCAATTCAAAGCTGGGAGCAACCTAAATCAATGACCGAAGTACGTAGCTTTCTTGGCTTAGCTGGTTATTATCGGAGATTCGTAAAAGGGTTTTCTCGAATCGCTACTCCATTAACTCAGCTGACTCAAAAAGATACAAAATTCGGTTGGAGCGAGGAATGTCAGAAGAGTTTTCAAGAACTCAAGAGGAGACTCATTTCAGTACCTATTCTGACAATACCATCTGTCTCGGAAGGATTTGTCATCTACAGTGATGCTTTAGGCAAAGGGTTAGGATGTGTTCTCATGCAACATGGGAAAGTCATAGCCTATGCCTCACGAAAACTCAAAGAATATGAGAGGAATTATCCTACTCATGATCTAGAGTTGGCAGCAGTCGTTTTTGCGCTTAAGATTTGGAGGCATTACTTGTATGGTTGGTTGGTTAGGAATATGAAAGCTAACAACTTTACAAAAACAATTGATTTTAGCATGATGAGTAGTTAACCAATCAATCCCTAAAATCACATCAAATGCAAGTATTTTTAAAGAGATAAGATCGACAGGTAACGTGCGGTTACCGATTTGAATCAAACAAGACTTATAAATAGTGGATGTAATGAAGGTTTTTCCCAACGGAGTTTCAATTGATAAATCAAAGTCTAATTTCTTCGGAGTTAAATTTAAATGTTGAGCGCAAGTAGGAGAAATAAAAGAATGGGTAGAACCGGTATCAAATAAGGTATAAACTTCGCAAGAGTTTATGATTAGCTTACCCGTGATCACCTCGTTCGGATTTCTCGCTTTTTGGGAGCTTACGACAAACACTCTCCCTTAAACTACCAGTTTTATCTTGTCTGGGACAACCTTTGATGCCTCCATCCCAGCTGGACTTGACTTTGGTGCACGACAAAATCGGGCTAGGTGACCTTCTCTTCCACAATTGTAACATTCTTTGACTATCAAGTGCAGCTTTGGACTGATGTGTCCCTCCCTCCGTATTTGTAACATACGACCGTGGGCCATTCTCCTTCCTTAACAACAAAAATAAAATCTTGATGTCTTTCCATCATTATTGAATTTCCTCTTCTTAAAATTTCCACTTCAATTATCTTGGCCATGATTACCACCGAAGTGGTTACCATTTCTGACATGTTGATTCCCTCCACGTTTGTTGTCATCGCTTCGATGACTGTTATTACTGGTATTATCAATTTGCCGGTTGCTCTCTCTTGGTTGGGTTAAGTCATTATCGCGCTTCAATAACAGAGCCCTATTTACAACATCTGAATACAAACACAATTTGTGAGAAATTAGGTATTGCCGTATCTCAAGTTTCAAACCTCTTAGAAACATCCGCGTCATTCTCTCCTCATTATCAACCAAGTGGGATACAAACCGGGACAACTCGGCAAACTTAGCTTCGTACAGTGACACGATCATATTGTTTTGCTTCAGCTTGATAATCTCGACCTCCTTCATGTGACGAATACTTTCGGGAAAGTACTTGTCGTTGAATAGTTCTTGGAACTTCTCCCAAGACATCTTCAAGGTCGGCAGTCGGGTACGCGTTTACGATTCTCACCAAGAATCGCCTCCCTCGTAAATCTTGAAGGTGGCAAAGGGAACCTTTTGCTCCTCGGAGCATCCCAAGACATCAAATATCTTGATGATTTACTTTATCCACGCCTCCGCCTTAAGTGGTTTAGGCTCTCCCAAAAACTCTGGTGGTTCCAGTTCCTTGAACTGCTTAGCGATGATCATCCGTGAGTTGCCAGTGTTTCCACCTACATTTTGGATATGAGTCTCTCTCGCCTGATGTTGCATGAATTGCAGAAATCCTCTGAACATTCTGTCGTTCAACATTTGGTCGGTGTTGTTGTTTACCTAAGGATTATTGCCTTCTTGATGCACATTATCCTGGGTATTGATCTCTGGTGACTCAACGGTCTCATGTGTTTCATTACTTATCTCAACATTTTCGGATGCCATTTTCAAATACTGCCACAAAACAAGGGTTAATTGACATGTCACATATTATCCCTATACTCTGACCGACCAATTAAATACCAAATAAACTTAGGTAGGTCATACTAGCGAAGGAATTCCCCGTCTCTCCCATCCTAGTTCTTGTCTCACATCTCAGCCAGTGATCATATCCCTAAGCTTTGATACCAACTGTGACACCCCTAAAATAGGTATACATCACCCATCTTGAGTCGCCAAATATATGGAACATAATTTAAATACAAACTTCTTTTATACAGTACGACAAAACGTAGCTGAGAGTTTCAAAACAGATAATGTCTCGTAGAGAGTATCCAAACTCAAATAAAGTCCTCATTACAATTATTATCACAATATTTCACTGAATAGTGAGGACTAATAACGCAAACATCTGGACTGTCACTCCGTTCCCCGACTAGTCCCAGCTATGTTCTCATTTCCTGAAGAGAACAATAAAAGCAAAAGGGTGAGCTCAACTAGCCCAGTAAAAAATATTATGACTAAGATAATGCAGAATAAATTATCGTTAGCCTTCAATAGTGTTAAACTGATAAAATATAACAAACATCAAGTTTAACTGCAGCGGAACAAACAATCCATTAGAAGAGTCAAGTAGAGCATAATATCTACTATCTTCTATGATTTAAAAAGCCCTTTATTCGGTATAATGATGTTATTCTTTCAATATCATTATACCGAAATATTGGTATGGATTTTATTGTGGAATTTTTACCTTTTTATGTCAGAATTACTATTCAAGTATACGACACTATTCATCGAAAAATAAAATTTTCTCCTTCTTGTCCAAGATGTCTATTATGGTTACTATCTTTGATTGTATCCATGTTTTGATCTTTATTTTTAAATTTTGCTTCAAAATTGGTTATTATGGAGTATTATTGAACTTGAATAAACTATAATATGAATCCCTAATATTTGTCCTTTTTTCTCATTAGATTCATTTTCTTTAAGATATTTTTCATCATCCTCAGTCCTAAATGATGATATTACTGAATATCTTTGGCCTGTAGTGCAAAGATGAATGATTAACTGATGAATATCTTTGGCCTGTAGTGCAAAGATGAATAGGTGTTGAGATGAACATGACCAACTGGTGATACAAATGAATATCTTTGGCATGTAGTGCAAAGATGAATATTTGATTCAAGATGTATATTGATTGATGTTATAGGGATAAAATATTTATGATGGACTTTTAAATCTTAGAAGATAGTAGAATTCATTCTCTACTTGACTCTTCTAATGGATTGTTGTTTCCACTACAGTTGTTGATCTAAAACTTGTTGTCTATTATGTTATATCAGATTTTCCTTGTTGAAGACTAATGATAATTTATTGTATAATATCTTAGTCATAATATTCTTTAATGGGCTAGTTGAGCTCACCCTTTTCCTTTTTGTTCCATTTTTCTTCTTAGGAGGTGAGAACATAGCAGGAACTAGCCGGGGTATGGAGTGATGGTTCAGGATAGTTGTTTTAGTAGTCCTCACTATTTTGTAAAATAGTGTATCAATAATAGTAATGAGGACTCCTTTTGAGTTTTTATACTGTCTATTAGACAATATTTGTATTCAAACTCACAGTATATGTGTTGTCGTATTTTGCACGACAATTGTATTACTGAAGTTGTATTTGTTTCTGTACCATGTGTTTGGTGACTTAGAATGGGTGATGTATACCTATTTTGGGGGCCTCACAATTGACCTAGAGGAGTGAACTTTCTTTTATCCGTATACTCTCGACAAGCCTGGGATCTAGCTTTCCTTGCAAGTTTTTCCTCCCAAGTTTCCTTCTCTTGGAATCGTTGTTGATCCCTTGTTACGATGGAGAGGAGATTTGCTTTCCCCTGACTGATCCACTATCGGGTTACTTGGTGCTGATATACCACCAGTTCTGCCAGTTGACCAATATGTTCTTTGATAGACTTCATTTCATGCTTGATTGAAGACCATCCTTTAGAATAACCCAACTCCACCGGGATATTTGCTTGGGATGTTTCTCCAATGTATTGAAGGTATTTGGAAGTTTTCCCCCCTCTAACACCGATCATGTTTACTCCATCCTCATTGTGTTGAGGCAGAGGGTTATCTTGAACATGTGGTTGCTCTGGTGTTGTCACCACGATCTCACAACTGTATATCATGTCTTGGATCTTGTGCTTCAAAGACTAACATTCTTGGGTATCATGGTCCGGAACCCCAAAATGATAAGCACATTTCTTGCTTGGGTCAAAATTCTTCCCACTTGGATTAGCTGGTGGAAGCATCTGAGTGATTTTCTTATGTGCTGTCAGAAGCTTGAGTATATTCTCAAGTGAGTCCCCTAAGGGTGTGAACCTTCTTCGATGTCTAACCTCTCTAGAAAATTGGAACGGAGGATTTGAAGGTTGTATAGATGTTTGGAAAGGGGAGTAATTCTTTCTTTGAATGGATAAGTTTTAGTTGCCTCTCTGAGTTTGACCTTGTTGTAGAAGGATACATCCTCCTCTTTCTTTTATGAACTCTCTGAGGATTATTCCCATAATTTCAGACCTAAATGTGCTCAGCCACGGCTTCTAAAGCAGTGAGGTCTTTGATCTTTCCAGATTTCAACCCCATCTCAGCCATTTCTTCATGTTTGATCATTTCTGAGAATAGTTTTCCTATGTCTGCTAGGACTCTCTCATAAAACAAAGCTTCTTGTATGTCGATGAATGTCATTACCATCTCAGTTTCTGTCGTTGATGAAATAACTTGAGCAGCCAAACGTCTCCATCTTTGGGCATATTCTCTAAATGACTCAATATTATGATTTTTGACTTTGGTAATTTGATATCTGTCTGGAGCCATTTGTGACTGGAAGCTATATTGATTTAGGAAGACATGGACTAGCTATTCCCAGTTGTGAATTTTGGAATTGTCCAGTCGGGCATACCAGGCTCTGGTCTCTCCAGTCAAACTTTTATGAAATAGGTGCATTATCAGCTTTTCATCCTCTGCATAGGATCCAAGTTCTCCAATGAACACTTTCAAATGGGTGTAAGGATCTCCCAATCCGTCATATTTCTCAAAATCTAGAGTTTTGAACTTGTCTGGATATCGAGCCCTTGGAAAGATATAGAGGTCTGAGTAGTTAACACTCCCATATGCTCCGGTCCCTCTAATTTATCGGATGGCCAATATCTCGATCTCCTTTGACATTGATAATTTCAGAGGTTTTGTTGGTTTTCTCATTATTTTGAGGTTCCAGAATCTGAGCTTCTATTTTCTTGTTCGTACCCTGACTGCCCCCTTGTTCGGAGGACTCTGGTTGAGTGGGTATTTGTTTACTTTGAGTAATTTCACTCTGCCTTTTTAGGAAGACATCTTACTCTGCTATTTGACTTATGTGTCCCTCGAATTCTTCCTGAGATATGAATCCTGACCCTTGTTGGGTACTTTCTTCCATGTTAATGGGTAGGCTTTTTTCCTTCTTAGATTTAGATTTAGTAATGGGATCAATCTTGCCTACAATAAAAGTAGGTAGTTTGGTCTTAATAAACTCGAATAGTATTCATGCTCATGCAATGTGTCAGTTTTTAGGGGTTTTTTAATATTTTCCTGCAAAACATATGTCAGTTGTTTTGATGACATGATATCATGACAAGATTTGATATTTGATAATGAATTTGAAAGAATTTACAATATTTAATACTTTACAACAATTACATAGGAAATGTTTTTATACAGGACATGTATTGAAAGTGGGAAGGTAATTAGAGACTTCTTTTTGCATTTGGTTTATTAGAGGCTGACCTATCTTAGGTTACTCTCACGGGCTTTTCGGCATGGAGGTTCCTAGATCATTGCAATCTACTAGATGGAAACACTACTAGAAAATCAGCCTAAAGCGATGGTCGGCGACCGTCGCTATAGATGAAACGACCGTCGCTATATCCTATAGCGACGGTCGGGTACCGTCGCCATATAAGCCGTCGCTGAAACCTATAGCGACGGTCTTTTCTTCTATAGCGACGGTCCGACCGTCGCCCAAAACATTGCAAAAACGCGCATGAATTGTCAATAGTTACGGTCAGGCAATAGCTATAGCGACGGCCGCGACCGTCACAATAGATGCTTTTGGCGCGAAAGGTTTGGCTCTACGGCGACGATCACGACCATCGCTTTAGATGTTTTGGCGCCACATTTAATTGTCTTTAGCGACGGTCCTGACCTTCGGTATATGTGTTCCAGATTTTTTAAAATAATTGTTGTTATTACACAATATTTCTTATTTATTTTACCTGTTAACAAGTATAACTACATTCAAACCATACCATCCAATCTGAATATAACATTTAAAACTAAAAGAACAAAACAAATATAGTATAGTATTCCAAATTAAAAATTAATGTATAATATACATCTAAATATACATAACCATCCAAAATACTATCAAAATAGTACATAACCAGTAGCACATTTAACATATTGTCAATAACACATCTAACATATTTTCATCCAAAATAGTGCTACATCGATCTAACATATCTTTAGCAGCACGAGACATGTCACAGGTCCTCTATATGATTATTTGATCCACTAATATCACCATTATCTCCTTCTATGGATCGATCCTACAAATTAATTATCAAGTGAACTTGTTAATCCATACAAACAAAGTGATAGAGCAATAATTTTAAGTAAAAGTGGAGTGAGAGAGCAACACCTGATTGTTGGAATGAGCATTTGGAACTGACGATTTCTTCATAAATTCTATCATGATTGATAATATTTCATCCACTTTCTTTGCAATATCGTCTCCTTTTTCCCGCACCTTTTTCAACTAAGCTTTCAATTCTTGATTCTCACGTTGTATCTCATTATTTATGTCGCGAGGCCCCCAAGTGTTTGTAACTGTGGCACCAACTCCACCTTGTTGTAGTCTACCATGTTGCTCCGGTCTAAGCACTTGTGCAAGAATATCATTCTGTCCTGTACTGCTTTCACCAGCCAATTCCTGAGTCTTCTTTAACTCGATAATTTTTTCCTGTGAAAATATACAAGGAAAAATATACATAACTTAAATATACAAGGCAGTTCAACATAACTTAAAGAAGAGTAGCAATGTCACAGAAGTTCTAATCTTGTCATGTCGGGAGGAATGAATCTAGACATCCATATTATATATATTCACAGACCATGAGATACGCTACCTCTGAAGTTCCTAAGCAAAAGCAGAAGTATGGGGTTCACTGTAAAACTTCGTTAACCAGCTTGACACATATATAATTAATAAACAAAGCAAACTCCATGGCATTTGCAGAAATCACATGCAAGACCATTCTCAAGTTTTTTTATTTTCGGTAGCTAAATAACATATTATAATGATGGTATTGACACATAATATAATTATATATGTGATATTATAATGATGGTATGCACATGTAACCAATACTTAAGTAACATGAGTTATTTAAATTACATGAAACCATCATTTTTAATGATATAGGTGACAACTATTTTGCTAGCCTAAACAAATGTAGTAGATAAAATGCATGTATATTAATATGTTTGAGTGTCCACATTTAATTATTGGGCCACATTAATTTTCTATGTATGCTTGCAGCCTTTCAATTTCTCAAGTGTTAGGGGCTATTGCTAAATTTGATCAATGCTTTGAGCCCAAACCAAACCATGCCCAAATTTTTTTAATTGTTCATTCAAGCAACCACATGGTGTGTAGCAAAGGGACTGTTTAGTCCAGTTAGAAGAGCAATGAAATAGCTGATAGTTAGTTAGTTAAATTGGAATTAGTCAGTTAGTTAGCTAGTAGTTTAGGTAGTAGCTATAAGGTGCATTATTGAGCTGCTAGGGGCCAAATGCAGGGGGGCTAATAGACTGCAAGAGCCAAGTAGAGTTGTGACAGGGGAGTCTAATAGAGGCCAATGTAGGGGCCAAAATGATTGCTAGAATTAGGCTTGCCAGGAAAGTGTAGTAGAGAGTACCAAAGTAGGGGCCAGGTAGAGGTGTAGAGCACTTATGACTGAAAAAGCTCAGCCATATATGGCCAATTAAGATATTTGACTTTACAAATATGAGATACCAAATATGAGGATTGATAAATACGTACCACATTCGAGGATGCTCCTGGTAAAATTGAGTTATCACTTCGAGTGTGGGACTGTATATACATATCCGCTCGATCAATCTCCTTTTTATTTATTTGGTACTACAAATAAAACAAAAAATAGTACATAATTCAAGAAATACTCTTTTCATAGAAGTCTAATACATGATTAACGACGAAAGATATTTAAATATCATCAGATATTACCAATTCATGCTTCTTTTTTGGAATTGATTTAGTGCCCAACGTATGACCTACCAATAATTTTTTTTCGATTTTCACAATTTTTTGTTGCTATATCCTGCATTGCATGTATTTATAAATTAATAATAATATATAACAATAAGTAAGAATTGATAATACATAAAATTAGAATAAACACAACCTGTGCATCATTAGTTAGCCAATAATCAACCAACGCAGCCCATTGATTAGGATTTACTCGATCATTGTTGATAGTATTCGCTATAGATTTGGCACGGTCACCAGGCACAAAATTATTACTCTTTAAGTTAGACTTCCAATCTCTCCACCTATTGTTCATGATAGCCATCAATTTTCTTTTAGCATTGGGGTGATCTATGGTAAATCGTTTCTACAACAAACAAATTTACACATATATTAAATTACCTTCAAAGTGCTTAATGTCAAATTCTATTAAATGCTATGATTAATAACCTGAATTTCATCCCAAGCCCTTGTAATGTTAGCCTTAGTCATATTGGACCATGTTGGAGTACTTATTGGAAAAAATTCTCCATTGCGAGCAAGACACCCGAGAAAAGTTGTTAACTTATTGGCCTCTCCCCAACCAGGTTGACCATTTGCATCATAAATTACTTTCTTGGGTGCATCGATATTTGACCATAACTTTGCTCCCATCATTGGTCCACGCTCCTTTTAGGTCGAGAACCTAAAAGAGGGGAAGAATCAAGATATATGAACTGAAATATAACATGAACTTCAATAAATTAAGATAACATGAACTGATTTGCTCAAATAAACCCATGAAAAAGAAAAACAAGAGTGTAAAAGTTGCCATTCAAGTGAAGAAAAAGAAGAGTGTAACAATTTCCTTCATGAAAATGCAAGTATAAGTGTAGATATATGCATAGTACCTTCAGCATTCTCATGAATACTTTCCTCGTCTGCATGTGGTTCATCGGCATGGATCTCATTATCTTCATTTTCATTAATTTCCGGGCCATTGGAACAGTTAGCACGAGATCTAGACGTTTTATTAGAAGCCATTAAAGCAACCTGAGAAACAAAAATATGAATTTAGAATAGTAAAGAATATCAAGTCATAATTGATAGATCAGTTTTTAGGGGTTAGCATTAATAAAACACTGAGCAAGTTAAACTTACTGTGTTACTTCTTTGTAAGAGATAGGCACTAACTCTGGTTATATTAATATATTTGATGCAACAAGTTCTACTGGACAATCTTGAAGTAGAGTTGTTGAAACTTGATAACAAGGTTAGGTTTATTCTTTGGGTTGTAGAAGGCAAAATCACAGTGAGCAATAGGAAGAGAGCTGATCTTAATAACACAAATCAAGGAAAAGATCAGCTCTTTTCTTATTGCTCACTGTGATTTTGCCTTCTACAACCCCAAGAATAAAGCTAACCTTGTTATCAAGTTATCAACAACTCTACTTCAAGATTGTCCAGTAGAACTTGCTGCATCAAATAACGAAACTTGTCTGCTATTTCTTGTAAAGTTCAAGCCTCACAAGAATTATATAAGAACCACAAACTATACATGCAAAGCTTATATTGTAATAAAGATATAATATCAGAAACAAAAGATATTATACTAATACATAAGGTAGTCTAGATATTATACTAATACATAAGGTAGTCTAGATATTTGCTAATAGTACAAGGAGCACCAAGATATAATATCAAAAATAGCTGAATTTCATACCAATACATAAGATAGTCTATATATTATACTAATACATAAGATAGTCTAGATATTATACTAATACATAAGATAGTCTAGATATTATAACAATATTATGACGTTTATCCTATTCATTCTTCCCCATCTTCATTTTCCTCACTATCACCCTCCTCTTCATCTTCGGGACCCTCCTCTTTGTCTTCTTCTTCGTCTTCATCTTCGTCTTCGTCTCCGTCTCCATTCTCATCTTCATCTTCATCAACAATATGTTCAATCATTCGTCTTTTAAAACGAGATGTATCAATTTGAGATCCTGTTTTTTGCTTACTTTTAAGTCTTTTTCTTCCATTTTCAACTAATTCAACATCAACATCATTCCTAACCCAATTTGTGTTTTCAATATCAACTTCTGCAACTAGAGTGATGAATTCTTCATTGGTATTCGGTAACTCGTCACTATCAGAATCTACTTCAGCATCTTCACATAAATCTCTCGGCTTTGTTCGTATGACCACACGCCAATTGTTATCCCTTTGATCATCAACATAAAATATTTGTTGAACCTGAGAAGGCATTACAAAGGACTCATCGGTTGAACCAAACTTTTGATAATTTACAAGCGTGAAGCCATAGTCATCAGTTTTGACCCCTCTATCACGTGCTAAACTGTCATACCACTTACATTTGAATAGAACAACTTTGCCTGATCCATAATAATCTAATTCAACAACATCTTCCAAAACACCAAAGTATTCAACTACATCTTCCTTAGGATTTCGGTCTCGAGCAGAGGAATATCCATGAGTAGTTGCTACCACATGTACCCCACTATTCTGTATTCTCCTCTTACTCTCACAACTTGTAGAATGGAATCGATACCCATTTACCAAATAACCATCTCCTCTCCTGCCTATAAAATTTGGGCCAAATGCAAGAGCTTGAACTTCTTTTGAAGCATCATTATTCATAGTTGCCATCTACAAAATGGTAGCGATATAAGCAAATTCCATCCATTTATTATTAATAACCATTACAACATTTTGCATAAAATTATGTTCACATAATGTAGTACTTACATAATTCTTAAACCATTCTGGAAATTCCTTTTTCTTAGCATTGTCAATTTCCCTTGGCGTCGGTTTTTGCTTACGCTTTCCACGTCGTAACATATATGAATCTTGCCAAATACTACAAACAAATAAACAAACAAATTTTTTTTGTCATAGCTAGCTGGCTAACAAAAGTTATTAATATTTCGAACAAAAAATGTCATTCTTTATTTACTCACCTTAGATATGACTCAACCTCTGTACAATTGAATAGCACATACAGGTGTGCACTCTTGATATCATCCCCACATAAAGTACAAACTTTTGGGACATTAAGAAATCGAACTATATTTCTCAATACAGATAAACTTGATTCTCCTTGTTCGTATCCAGCTTCATTTCTTCCAACTCGTTTCCATGCAGCATTGTTTTGACTCAAATATCTTGAGCAAAATGTAACACATTCTTCAGCAATATACCCTTCTACAATTGACCCTTCTGGACGACTTCTGTTGCGAATATACCCTTTTAACTTGCCCATGTATCTTTCAAAAGCCCACATTTGTCAATATTTCACATTTCTAGCTATCTTCGCCTCTTCAGCAAGGTGGACACACAAATGTACCATTATATCAAAGAAAGCAGGAGGAAACACCATCTCAAGCTTGCAAAGTATTAACGAAATTTTCTTGTTCAATCGTTCATAATCTTTCGATGTGTTACAGTTAGAACATAATTCTCTAAAGTAGTTACAAAGTTCAATTATTGTTGAGCAGACATGTCTAGGCAAGTTGGTACATCGTATTGCTATTGGAAGTAATTGTTGCATTAAAATATGGCAGTCGTGACTTTTAAGACCTGAGATCTTGCCCCCTTTCAAATTGATGCAACGTGAAATATTTGAAGTATATCCATCAGGTACCTTAAAATTTTTCAACACTTGCAAGAAATCATGTCTTTCTTTCTTAGACATGGAGTAGCTTACAGCCGACAAAAGGTACTTTGAATTGCTTGCTTGCTAGGGTATTAGATGTAGCTCTCTTCTTATACCCATTTTCATCAAGTCCAATCGTGCTTTTAAATTATCTTTTGACTTTCCTTGCACACTCAACAATGTCCCAATCAGGCTATCACAAATATTTTTGGCAATGTGCATTCCATCAAGATTGTGGCGCAACAAAAGTATCCGCCAATATGGCAATTCAAAGAAAATAGATTTCTTCCTCCAATTATGTTTTGAGTCATGGGGAATGGTCTTCGTGCTAGTGGGTGTCTTTCCAAAAGTGACATTAATGGCATTAACTTGTTCAAGAATATCAAACCCTGATGGCATCATCGGAGCTTCACTATGGTCACATTCTCCGTTAAATCTTCGTGTATCAAACCTATAACTATGACCCGACTCTAGAAAAAAATGATGCCCGATATAACATTCCTTACTTTGCAATCTACAAGAATGAGTGTTCATTTGACACGATGGACAAGCCAACTTACCTTTAGTGCTCCAACCAAACAACATAGCAGGAGCTGGAAAATCACTAATTGTCCATAATAAAGGCAAAGACGATTTGGAACTTTGTACCCCAGAGATGCGATCATACGTTTCAACCCCATTACTCCATAGTATCTTCAACTCCTCAATTAAAGGTAGCATATACACGTCAATATCATTACATGGAGAGTTTGGACCAGGTATAAACAACGACATAAAAAAATACTCCTGCTTCATACACATCCATGGTGGTAAGTTATAAACAATAACTGACACTGGCCATATACTATACGGTGACCCATGGGTAAAGTGACTCATGCCATCAATAGACAGTCCGAGTCTTACATTTTGATGTTCTTGAGAGAATATAAGGTACATTGTATCCAAATGCTTCCAAGCTGCAGAGTCAGCTGGATGACGATTCACTCCATCTTTCTGTCGCTTTACATGATGCCATGTCATGTATTTTGCAGTTTCTACAGACATAAATAGCCTCTGCAATCTCAGAATTAATGGTAAATAATGTAATTACTTCATGGCTACTTTGCTCCTCTTAGCATTTGTATCTATTTGTGCCTGCTCTGGTACAACCATCTCAGTCTGCTTCCATCTTAATGATTTGCAAATTGTACGAGACTCTAATTTTTCATTCTCCCTCCAAAAGAGCATACAATCATTCTCGCATGCATCAATCTTCTCATAACCAAACCCTAAATTTCCAACCATTTTCTTCATTTAATAAAAATTATCAGGCAAGCTTGCAAATGATGGAATTGATGACTTGAACTTACGGAGCAAACCATCAAAGGACACATCAGTCCATTTGCTAACATTTTTATGATTAAAAAGCCATACAATAAATGAAAGGACAATCTCCATTTCACATCCAAGATATAAAGGTTGATTGGCCTCATCCATGTACTTTGGGTATTTTGTAGCTTCAGCCGACGATTCCACACCGTGATCCCTAAATATATCATTAATCATCTCAGGCATACGACGATCATCTTTGGATTGTGATGGTTCGTTATGAACATCTCATTGCTCACATCCCTGACAATCTCATCTTCACCTTGATGCACCCAATTCGTGTAGCCAAACATAAATCCATCACAAATCAAATGTTCACGAATAGTTATTCGAATCTGGTATCTTCCATTACGCAATTCTTACATGGACAAGGAATTCTTCCTGTGACCATGCCCACTTTTTTGAAACCAAAGTTCAGAAATCTATCTAGGCCTGCAAGATATTTGCTAGAATATCTAGGTAATTCCATCCACCCCTTATCTATAATATTGTGTCCCTAATTCAAATTGAACCACCATCCAATGTTAGGTACCAAACAAGAAGCATCAAGAAAGCATTTGGTAGGGACAAAGAGAAATTGATGGTGAAAAAAGATGATGAAAGTAAAAAAGGAATGGATATGGACAGGGCAAATCATTGGAGGTCAACATTGAACGATGTTGTAGGCTTAGAATGTGGTCCGAACATCTCTTGTTAATCTAAAAATATAATTCCTCTTATTACATCAAGGTTACAAATCGATCCGCCTAAGCATATTACATCAAGTTTACAAATTTATTCTAAAGAGTGTGATCTTTTAGTTTAGTTTTTCGTTTTCCATATTCTCATCAATTTCAAAGATGACCACAGTAAATCTAGTTAATTACTTGAACAATGTATGCAACCCTCAACATAAAAGTGAAACAAATGTAAACAATAACATTTGAAATTATGTGAATGCAACTAAAATCGGTCCACCTAAGCATATTACATCAAGGTTATAAATTTATTTTAAAGAATGTGATCATTTAGTTTAGTTTTTCCTTTATCATATTCTCATCAATTTTAACGACCACAGTAAACTCAGATAACAACTTTATGTAATAACAAAAATTGAGTGTGAACAACAGTATACATCTCTAGAATCAAATTGATATAAACAAAAACTAATGGTCATAAATGCATAAAAATAGTAATTAAGACAATTAAAAAAGTAGACTAGAGAAGTTAGGAAAAGAAACCTGCAGCACCGGTGTAAGAAGACAACTGCCTACATAAAAAAGAAGCGAAACCATATACAATATTTAGAAACGGAATTACCTCATTAAAAACAACATATCTGCATTATATGGACTTCAAGATGCGGGTCTGTGAATTTTCCCTAGTTTATCAATGAAGTATTACGGCAACTAGGAAATCAGGGTTTAATTCTCATTGCAAGTTATTTAATTTTAAAAAAATGAAGAAATATGGTCTGCATGCCAATTGTAAAGGAAGTACTAATAATGTGTAGGGAATTACTCTGTAGCCCAACCCAGCCGTTCAGCCAAAGGTATGATGCCTATTAAGCTCAGGAAGAAGACCCAACCCTGAAATCATACTAATAATGTGTAAGTATCATACCTTTTATTGATGTATGATGCCTATTAAGCTCAGCCAAAGCTATGATGCCTATTAAGCTTAAGAAGAAGACCTAATAATGTGTAAGTATCATACATTTTATTGATGTATGGCCTACTACTGAAGGACTGAGAAATGGTGAGCGAGGAGCGAGATGGTCGATCGAAGAACTGATAAATGGTGAGAGAGGAGCGAGATGGGCGATCGATCGACTAAGAAATGGTGAGAGAGGAGCGAGATGGTCGATCGAAGTTGACTCGAAGTATTCCTTCTTCATCGATTCTTGCTTCCGACATAGCACCTTCTTGCACTTTCTTCCTCATACGCATCACCTCCGTGTCCAGAGAGCTTGAAGCAGCGCTTTTAACTTTATCAATTAAAGTTGGTTCTACTCATATATTCGCCATCATCACATGGGTCCCTAGAGTCTTTAATTCTATCTCCATCCTTTGTAAGTCACACAAAATGGGCCTTTGCGTTGACAATATCGCACTCGTACTTGCATATGATCTTCTACTTAATGCGCCGCCTACCACGCTCGCTTTTCCGTGATGGTATTGATGGTATGATCATAATCTTTCAATAGTTCAAGCCAACGTCATTGTCGCATGTTGAGTTCCTTTTGAGTGAAGAAATATTTGAGGCTTTTATGATCTGTAAAGATCTCCACTTTCTCCCCATACAAGTAATGCCTCCAAATTTTAAGTGCGAAGACAACAACTGCTAACTCTAGATCATGAGTAGGATAATTCCTCTCATATTCTTTGAGTTGTCTTGAGGCATAGGCTATGACTTTCCCATGTTGCATGAGAACACATCCTAACCCTTTTCCCGAAGCATCACTGTAGATGATAAATCCTTCCGAGCCAGATGGTATTGTCAGAACAGGTGCTGAAATGAGTCTCCTCTTGAGTTCTTGAAAACTCTTCTCATATTCTTCGCTCCAACCGAACTTTGTATATTTCTGAGTTAGCTGAGTTAATGGAGTAGCGATTTGAGAAAATCCTTCCACGAATCTCTGATAATAACTAGCTAAACCGAGAAAGCTACGTACTTCGGTCACTGATTTCGGTTGCTCCCAGCTTTGAATAACTTCAATCTTTGTCGTCGTCAATGATATTCCATGACTTAATACTACGTGCCCAAGGAATGCTACTTCCTCAAGCCGTAACTCACATTTCTTCAACTTGGCATAAAGCTTGTATTCACGAAGCTTTTGGAGTTTCACCTCAGTGTTGCTCATGATCTTCACTTTAATTTGGAATAAATAAGGATGTCATCAATAAAGACGACCACAAAGTGATCCAAATATTCCTTGAATACTTTGTTCATCATATCCATGAAGGCAAGAGAGCATTAGTCAATCCAAAGGACATGACTAGGAATTTATAATGCCCGTCTTGAGTTCCGAAAGCCGTCTTTGGAATGTCATCGGCTCTAATCTTCAATTGGTGATATCCTAACAAAGATCAATCTTTGAAAAGAATTTGGCTCCTTACAACCGGTCAAACATGTCATCAATACGTGGCAATGGGTACCTATTTTTGCTGGTGACATGATTCAACTCCCGATAATCAATACAAAGTCGCATACTCCCATCTTTCTTCTTCACGAATAGAACATGAGCACCCCAATGAGATGTACTAGGACGAATGAAACCAATGTCAAACAATTCTTGCAATTGGGTCTTTAACTCCTGAAGTTCAATAGGAGCCATTCGATATGGGGCTTTGGAAATGGGTTTTGTACCAGGTTCAAGGTCGATACAAAATTCAATTTCACGCTCTGGGGGTAGGCCAGGAAGTTCTTCAGGGAATACGTTAGGAAATTTATTAACAATAGAAATATCGTTCAAAATTGACGTATTTTTGTTTAAATCTGTGACATGAGCTAAGAAAGCTTGACATCCGTTTTTCAATAAACGAATAGCTTTATGGCTTGAAATGACAGTGATTGATTTTAATGGTTTGGTCACTTGAATTCGCATAATAGGTTGATTAGGAAATGAAAACTAACAACCTTACGAAAACAATCAATTTTTGCATGATGAGTATTTAACCAATCAATCCCTAGAATTACGTCAAATGCAAGTATTTTTAAAGAAATAAGATCGACATGTAAAGTTCGGTTACCGATTTGAACCAAACAAGACTTATAAACAATGGATGTAATGAAGGTTTCTCCCAACGGAGTTTCCACAGATAAGTCAAAGTCTAATTTCTCTGGAGTCAAATTTAATCGTTGAGCGCAAGTAGGAGAAATAAAAGAATGGGTAGAACCGGTATCAAATAAAGTATAGACTTCGCTAGCGTTTATGATAAGCTTACACGTGATGACCTCATTCGGGTTCCTTGCTTTCTGAAAGTCACAACAAATGCTCTCCTTACCTAATGGGCTTTGACTTTTCTAGGACTGACTTTTGGTGCCTCCATCCTAGCTGAACTTGTCTTCAGTGAAAGACAAAATCAGGCCAAATGACATTCTCTTCCACAATTATAACATGCTTTGGACGGCATCGCGCAGTTTGGATTGATGTGTCCCTCCCCTTCGTATTTGAAGCATAAGATAGGTGGTCGTTCTCCTTCCTTAACAACGGGTGTTGGTGCTGACGTCCTTCTATCATTGTTGAATCTCCTCTTCTTGAAATGTCCATTCTTATTGTTTTGGCCCTGATTACCACCGTAGTGGTTACCATTTCTGGTCTGTTGATTCCCTCCATGCTTGTTGTTGTCGATTACTTGATGTTGCTTCTCACTTGTATTATTATTTTGCTTCAATCGCTTCTTTTGGTTGCGTTGACTAGTTATCGCGCCCACTAATCGAGCCCTATTTACAACATCTAAATACAAACACGCTTTTATGAGAAATAAGATGTTGACGTATCTCCGGCTTCAAACCTCTTAAAAACATCTGCGTCATTCTCTCTTCGTTATCCACCAAGTGGGACGCAAATCGGGACAACTCAGCAAATTTGGCTTCGTACTGCGACACGGTCATATTATTTTGCTCCAACTTGACGAATTCTATCTCTTTTATGTGACGAATACTTTCGTGAAAGTACTTGTCGTTGAATAGTTCTTGGAATTTCTCCCAAGACATCTTCAGTGCGGCAGGTTGAGTACGCTTTATCGATTCCCACCAGTAATCTGCCTCTCCTCGCAACATAAAGGCGGCAAATGGAACTTTTGCTCCTCGGAGCATCCTAAGACATCAAATATCTTGGTGATTTGCTTTATCCATGATTCCGCCTTAAGTGGTTTTGGCTCTCCAATAAACTTCGGTGGTCCCAGCTCCTTGAACAATTTAGCGGTGACCGTCCGAGAGTTTCTAGTGTTTCCACTTACATTTTGGACAGGAACCGCTCTCGCCTACTGTTGCATGAATTGCATAAAGCCTCTGAACATTCGATCATTCATCATTTGGTCAATGTTGTTGTTTGTATGAGGATTGTTGCCTTCTTGATGCACATTATCCTGATTATTGATATGTGGTGAATCAACGGTCGCCTATGCTCCATTGCTATTCTCAACATTCTCAGATGTTATTTTCAGATACTGCCACAAAACAAAAGGTTAATTGACATGTAACATATTATCCCTATATTCTGACCGACCAATTAAATACAAAAAAAAAACTTAGGTAGGTCATACTAGCGAAGGAATTCCCCATCTCTCCCCTCCTAGTTCTATTCTCACATCTTAGCCAGGGATCATATCCCTATGCTTTGATACCAACTGTGACGCCCCCAAAACAAGTATACATCACCCATCTTGGTTCGCCAGATACAAGGTACTGAATTAAAATACAACTTAATTATACAACCGTCGTGTACAATACGACAAAACATAACTTGTGAGTTTTAATACAAATATTGTCTACTAGAGAGTATAAAAACTCAAAAGGAGTCCTCATTACAATTATTATCACACTATTTCACAGA
Organism: Panax quinquefolius; assembly: GCA_020205615.1. NCBI lineage: Eukaryota > Viridiplantae > Streptophyta > Magnoliopsida > Apiales > Araliaceae > Panax > Panax quinquefolius. Next base: position 97,392,242 of record CM035162.1, read on the forward strand.
ATAATGAGGACTACTAATGCACCATCTAGGACCATCACTCTGTTCCCCGACTAGTCCCTGCTACGTTCTCATTTCCTGAAGAGAACAATGAAAGCAAAAGGGTGAGCTCAACTAGCCTCGTAAGAAATATTATGACTAAGATAATGCGGAATAATTTATCGTTAGCCTTCAACAATGTTAAACTGATAAAATATAATAAATATCACGTTTAACTGCAGCGGAACAAGCAATCCATTAAAAGAGTCAAGTAGAGAATAAAATCTACTATCTTCTATGATTTAAAAAGTTTTTCATCAACTTTATCGATGAGACTCAACTTAATAAATAATCCACATCATCGAATCACCCTTGCACTACGGCCAAGGATATTCCTTAGTATCACGACCATAAATTATCCATGCACTACGGGCCAAGGACATTCGTGTATTCATTAATGGTCATGATCATGCCAACAACTATCCATCAATGCACTACGGGCCAATGAGGAATTTTACCACATCATTTGTAACATTACGGTCATGATTACACCGAATAATCCCTGGTAATAATCATACCAAGTCCATCTTTGCACTACAGGCCACAGATAACTTTCAACAAAATATAAACATGAGGATGATGACAATGGTATAAGAATTCAATAAAACAAGTTCAAGAATTAATTTATCTAGGAACTGATAACGTCCAAATTGTCAACATGATACTGCTTTGTAGAGTAAAATTCAAGAATGCTCAGAAGAATATTTGCATGAAAAGATACTGGATGAAGCGCAAATATCAAGGATATTCCACTAATTTCATGGAGTATAAAGTCAAAGTTTTAACCAACCGTATAATAAAGAATGGAATAACAAAAGAAATCACCATGCATGCGATAGACCACACAGCAAAGTTATTCCAAAAGAATAATAAATAACGCAACAGTCCCAAGTAAAACGCATGCATGTGATATTCCAACGAATAATAAAGAATGGAACCAGTCCCATGTAAACGCACAAACATGATATTTCAATGTAATAATAAATAATGGAACTGTGTCCAAAGTAAACGCACGAGATGTGATATTTCGACAGAATAATAAATAATGAAATAACAGAAGAATTTCACCAAGTATAGGGTAGCTCGCATATACAGCTTATTCCATCAAAATAATAAATAATGGAATAACAGAAGTTCTCTTCATGAATACAAAAGAAATAATACCTCTTACGAGTACAACAAATAATATTCCCTACCTTAGAAGAAACTGGATATTGGAAAAGTGAAGTAACTAAATACTTTTCTTCTTTCTCTCTAAAGTTTCAGTGAATTCGTAAGAAATAATGAAGGAATGAGCTTCTATTTATAGGAAAATGGACTGAATAGTAACTAATTCATGAACGGTCCAGATTGATTTAATTTTAAACGGACGGTCCATAGTGGTTTACTATTAAAACTTAAAGCAACGGTCCATACTGATTTACTATTAAAACTTTAAACCAGCGATCCATATGGATGTACTATTATAACTTTCCACCAGCGGTCCATATTGACTTACTATTATATTTTCAACCAACAATCTGAAAAATTAGCACATCTCCTCATGGAATAATATTGTACCCAAAAATGATTTGGACCGAAAAGAAATATATCTTATGAGTGAATAGTACACTGTGAATAGTAACTCATGAATAGTAAATCATGAATAGTAATTCGTGAATAGTAACTCATGAATAATAACTCATGAATAGTAACTCGTGAATAGTAAGTCGTGAATAGTACTCTGATATGAAAAGTATCCCGAATACCCGATTGAATAATATATTCTCCAGACATCAATTATACTAACACAAATAAGTCCAACACAATGGAACTATAAAATTCATCTTTAATCAACACGAACTTATTCATCATTAATATTATAATTCACAATATTTAACAACCGTGTCGCTCCTGTGAAAGAGGGGCTTTTTGATAAGGATTTCTCCTTATTGGCGCACAATTAGGTGACCAAACCTCTCCTTGACAGAACTTCTAGACATTGTCAATATTGCAAATAATAATATGAATAACTTTGCCGTCTCAATTATTGATTTAATAATATATCATATTATGCAGATGATACTATAGCAATAATTGAGTATAATCGAAAGTGACTTCTCACGAAGCATCAATAATCAATACCGTAGTGCTACTATGCAACCACGCCAGACATCGCATTTTTACTAATGGGTAGTTCAATGCTTTTAACGGTAACACCTCCGTCGTTATTTTTATAGAAAGATAATTTTGTCATTTTCTAACTACGACAATACTTCGCTAGGGTCCACTAATGATTGTGTGCCGTCGATTTAATATTCCCCGTAAAAATGAATATTCCCTGACCAATCGAATATTATAAACCACTTGCTTACTTTGCAAAATTTGTAAATATTACCCACAACTATAACATTATATCAAATCAACACCATAATATTCAAAAATATAATTTGAGAAAATTATTCTTTATTCATAAAAGTTGGGGTCTTACAGCAGACCCTTCTTCTTTGGACTTATCACCCTTTGAGCCATTATGGGGGCTTTTAGGATTGGAAGGGGCATGTTCTTCTTCTCTAGAAACAGCATTGTCTGACCCATTATCTGGGCTTGTTGGGGCAGTTGCATTTGGGGATTGAGTTTGGTCATCTTGAATCTTTTCTATATCATCAGAGTGACTGCTCTGAGGATTAGCCACAGGGCTTGAGCATTTCTTCATCAGCAGATGCTGCATTTTCATTCATTAATCCAAATTTCACCTTTACTCACTGGATTTGGTCCGTGAGGACTCAAATTTTTATCTTCTTTTGATTCTACATCTTCCTCTTCATCAGATGTACTTTCTTGGGAAGCTGGGGCTGGCCTATTTTCTACCTTAGCTCTCTTTCTTATTGGCTCCTGAAGCAATCTGTTACTTCTCCTCTTTGTGGTTTCAGCAGTTAAGACTCTTTCTTCTTCAACTTTTCCTTTGGTGGAGAGACTTCTTGGCGGGGCCTTGGTTTTCTTCACACCTCTGGATGTCTTCCTGGCTGGTGTGGTTGTTGCTGGTATAGAGCCATCAGAGTTAGAGCTTTCTACCTCTTCTACCTTCCTCTTCTTTGTAGAGGCCTTGCTGCTGCTCCCAATTGTCAGTCTTCTGTTCTCCTTTGGGTTTTTCTTCCAATTTACAAACAATTATGGAGACATAACTTTGTGAACATTAAGAGGTTCTCCCTCATCATCCTTGATTCTTCCTCCTAGCTTCTTCTTTATCACAATACTCAGCAGTCTTCCATGAAAGACCTTAGTCAGGGGTTTATCTGTAGATTTCTTCATCTTAGCCTTTTCCAGCCATTTTGAGATTTGATCTAGTAAGATAACCCCAAAGTTGATTTGTCTTTTCTGAACTATTGCTGACATAATCTTCAACTGTTGATCAAGCACAGTATCATGTGCAGTATCTTTGCATAATATACATTTTCCCACTATCTCCGCAAGGAACTCGAACTCCTCTGGAAATTCCTTCTTCTTCATGTCCTTCAAACTATGGTTTCTTTGGTACCCCATGATCTCCTTTGCTTGTTTCATATCGATATCATCAAGGCTCTTCAGTCCTTGGTCAGGAAAACCTAAGCATTGATTGAGGTCAGATGATTTTAGCTTTAGAGACTGACCTTTGACCTTGGTAGAAAGGGTTCCGAACTTCATAGAAGCATTTTAGTAGAACTCTTTATCCAGTTCAACATATACTTGAGTGCTTGCCTCAATACATTCTAAGAATCCAGCTTTCTTTACAAGTTCGAGAATGTCTCTGAACTTCTTTTCGGATTTCTCAAACGACTTGGTTCAGAGCTGAATGCTAGTGATAACTCGCCAATCTTCCATTTGAATAGTTCGAGGAATATGGGTATATGATTCAGAGGATTCTATGAGAGATGGCTGATTGAGATATGGGCAAGGTTTTGGAAGTATAGTAGATTTTGGCTTCGATGAGGATTCTAGGGTTTAAAAATGGGAGGGAGAAAGGTTCGATGGTTTCTGATAACTGTTTGCAGATTTCGAATTTGTCTTAATGACAATTCCTTCTAACTCTGCATAATCAGTGATGTGTTAACCAACCATTGGTTGCACGAAGTCCAGTAATGAGCTGTAATTCCCCATAACTTTTTAGTTGGATATTTCCTTTAGGAGAGTAGACGTTTAATTGACGTGGAGTGACCGTTGACCTTTTTGGTTCGTAGAGTAGCATGGTAGAGCAACAATTGACTCTACATTTTCCCTTTGTTGACTCAACGATCAACTTTTGAGAGATGCTGCAGTGGATGGTTTTGACATTAATCCTCACCTTAATGCAGCATAGCTTGATCACTGATATATCTCAAGCCAGCTTTGGGCACTTTAGACTTGATGTGCGTTTTCACAATATATTTCTAACCTATATTTGACTATCTCTACTCTTCATCTGAAAGGTTGAGCAATTGTTTAGTTCTTCAAAGCTCCTTATAAGCTCGATCATCCTCTGGTAGGACTGCGATCATCGAGTCTGCTTCTACGATTGCAGAGATTGCACTACGATCGTGGAGTTCTCTTCAACTTCAATTCTACGATCGTTGACTGACTTGGTCCTTGAGATGAACTTTACTTAGCATTCCTTTTGGGTCAAGGTAGCTCAGGAAGGGCCAACCTCTTAGAGTGAGCTAAGGGTCAGGTTTGTCCCTGAGGCATTTTCCAGATGAAATACTTTAGAAGTGATTTGCAATGATATCTCATTTGACCTTTTCTGGTGGGGAGGTCCTCTACCAACTTTGGACAATTGCATTTGCTGTAATCGTGGTGTCCTCCTGCTTCTAAACTACGATCAGATGTTTGATCGTAGGCACTCCACGATTTTTGAGTTGGGTGGTGATAGGTTATCGATGAGTACATTTTGAGACGCCCCTCCGACTATGGATCTTCATTTGGTTCATCAGCCACAAAGTTTTGAGACTCTGTAGCTGGTACATTGCTTCATAGTATATCTCAGTGTTGTGGTTTCTCAACAGATCACTGCTCCCAATGGTTGATGCTGTCTTCCCAGATAGATGTGATTCCCTTTACTTTAGGTTCATTTGAAGGCAGCCTCGCATATCTCCTTCTGATTGGGATCACAATTATCACTTAGATTTCCTTGTATCGTAGGCATGGACATTTTCAGGACTGATCACTCTACAATCTTTTGACAGCACTACGAACGTAGTCTTCTTTGACAGTCTTGTACGTGTGGAGTTCTGCTCCCGTAATGAGTTCCTCTTGACTGATGCTTGAAGATCTTCTGATGTGAGCTTCTTTGAGGATTCTTATCATATAGCATGCTTTGCCTGATTTGAGCATATAAGACCCTTTTCATCTTTGGTTACATGGCCTGCTTCCATATACAGATTAGCAGCCATGTGAGCTTCATTCAGGTTAGCTCAGCGGGTCTTCAAGGAAAGGCTTGGACATATAGGAGTTTTATCAAAATCATTTCTGAACAGTCCTTAGCCTTCTGCTGGTTGAGTTTTCTTGACTGAAGTCTTCTGCTTCATCATTCCTTAGTGTGGTCAGACAGACCAAGTACCTGCAGGTTAAATACATTTCTATTTTTGGTACCCACAATTGAATGGGTCCTGCTAGGTTAGTTTTCTAAACCCCCGTTCCTCATATTTGGATAATCATCACATTTATCACCAACAGTCATATTCATGCATGCAACTAGTTTTAGATAATACATTTTGAGATGCATGATGGTGAGTGTGTGTAAGATTCGTCATTTTAAGAAACACACTCTTTTTCTTTGATGGTTTCATCATTTGTAGGGTTATGTTCACAAGGTTTAAGTGTTCACAGAGTGAGAATCAACTCAACGATTTAGGAGTATCTAGTTGATTCATGGAGGTGATCAGTTTCTACACATCATCAAGATACTCTTGTAGAACTGATCATACTTTGTGTGTTATCAAACACTTAGAACAAGGATTTGTACATACATACTAATCCACCAGCAAAAGATTACTTCACATAGAATTAATTTGGCCTATGATGCTCTTATAACCCATTTAAGATTTCCTTCAAGATGTCATCTTCAACTTAAAACTTGGATGGAGAGAAAGTTTATAGACATTTGAGTTTCCATCCTCAGGGTACTTTCTCTCTTCAACTTTTTAGGTAGATTATGACTTATTGACAGAATACTGTTATGGTTCATAAGAAGGTGCATTTATTATGTACATATGTATAATAGTGAGGAACCGTACCTTTTTACTGTCAGTTTCTTAACAGTCATTTATCTTTAATATACTGAGTTTAGGCATTGATGTGCATAACTTCACTTTTGCTCCTGACAACTTATTGCTCTTGTTAGCCTTTAATCAATCAGTCGTAGTCTTGAAGATGCAGCCTGAATATCTCAACATCTTTAGTTCTTTGACATCCTTCAATTCACAATGTTTGCACCCAGCTACTGGTTGTCCAGACACATGTTTGAGAAGATCTTCTTTCTTTTCTGGATAAACATTTCTTAGCATGTATGGCCTTTTCATCTTTCAGGCTGGTGGATGCTTGACTCTTTGTTATTGATGTCTCTCGAGCTATCTCTTCTGTTCTTCAGACTACAAGATTGACTGCAGGCAAGGATCGGTCCTGTTGATATAATACTCCAGAACATGGACCAATCTGAGCAGCTTCAGGTGTATATACACATTTACATGTACACAATATTTCCAACGTGTGAGCTCATCTGCATATAACATGTGACTTACTACTAAACTAAGTTTAGAACAATGTTAGTGCCTGGGATCAGACTCAAAGCGATTAGCTTTTGACTATAGCATGAGAACCTGCTTTGATACCAATTGTTAGTTCCCAGTAGACACAATAGATCTAGAAGGGGGGGGGGGGTTGAATAGATCCTTTTAATTTCAAATACTTTTTTGGTTTATTTTGTATTGCTCATAATTTAGCATATGACAAACATAAGAATCTTTTCAAGCCAACGGAATAAGTAAAAGACCCCCTTCATTGATATATTCACAATCATACATACATTATTCGTAGAATTAGTTCAATGGTGAACAGTTAAAACATACATAGCAGTTATAGCAGTTAACAGACATAATGTAAATGACATAAAGTAAAAGACACAAGGGGTTTTAAGTGGTTCAGAGACTCAAGCTCCTAATCCAATCTTCTACTTTCAACTAGCAGGATTTCCACTAAGGAAGGGCAGCACCCTGAATCACTAAGATTCCTTCAAGGCCAGTAGCCTTGGGACTTCAGCTCACTAAGAAATCTTCAAGGCCAGTAGCCTTGGAACTCCTCTAGTTCCCTACGAACTCTTCAAGCCCAGCAGGCTTGGAACTTCATTTAGTCCCTCCGGACAAGGACACCTCAGGCCCTGGCTTCTTGTGAGTTGATTGTTTGTTTGTTTAGTTGGTGCTGAGCTGCTAAGATGTTTTCATGCTCTGAACATCTTCTGTACTTAGCAGCTTGGTGTGATCACCCTTGAAGTGCAGTTGAGTGTTGCATGATGCTCAGCTTCTTCAGTTACTCAACCACTTCGGATGATCCCTTGATGACCGCCTTGAAGATCATTCCTCTTGATACATGATGGCTGCACATAATGGGTTTCTAAGATAACTGTAAGATCTTCTGCTAGGTACTTAGAAACTTTCACATGCTTGCCACCATGATGACGTTTGTGATCTCCTTTCTTGATACTTAATGTCTTCTCATGATGAACTTGCTAAGATGATTGTGAGCTCTTCTCTATGGTACTTAGAGTCTTCCCATTATGGACACCAAGATGACATGACGCTCATCTTTCTCTCGGCAGTTCAGAACACTCTTCATGTAGTAGAACTCTCACTTCTACTTCTTTCTTTGTCTGACTCTAAGTGTTCTTGGTGGATCGTAGAGTGAGTCTTCGGACTCACTGTCTCTCATGATTTAGAACAATCCACTGTTACTCCAAAATCAGCAACTCCAGCAACCTTTGATCTTTGAAGCTCTAGCAGATTTATACTCCTTCCCAATCTTCTCGTTGGAGAGTAGCCATTGAAAGCTCTTTGAAATGCTTCACAGATCTCGAGTTTCTTGGTGCAAACTGCAGATGTGACATGACAACTTTTTCTGACTTTCTGATACTGCAGTCTACTGTTTCACCTACCCTGTCAGATATATCACTTTAATGTCTTGGGAAGGTTGAAGACTTTATTTCTTCCTTCTGATTTCTAGATCAGAGGTTGTCTTTTTTCATCGATTTTCTTAATAAGTACTTGTCTAAATATTACCCTTCAGATTGAACCGTTGCCAATGCTTCAGTCTTCAGCTATTTGAACTCTACAATTCTGATGCATGTCTTTAAGGACTACGATCTTGAAGAGTGTTGATTGGATCTTCAATGTAGAACACCTCTTCCTTCTTTTGTGAAGTGCTTCAGCACTTCTATTTGCCTAAACAGTTCTCAGATATTGATGACTTGACTTCTTTGCTCTGGCCCCTTCTTAATAGTAAGACACTTCAGATTTGTGGCGTGTCCAGCTCGCTTTCTCCTTATGATCTCCCGTTCACTTATCATCAATGGACTGACCCAATGCTTAATCACTTTAGCCTTATTCTTCAGAAGTTGTCCAGTATCTTTGTATGCACTTCATCAGTTCTTTCTTTGTTTGGAAAACACTACGATTTTGGTTGCTTCCAAGATCGTTGTCTTCTGTCTACTTGATAGCTACTGCACTTGCTGACTTTCCTTCGTCAGTTACTGAAGTCTTCTTTTGATCTCCTTATGGAAGACTTCATCTCGAATGGCTTCACAAATCAATCTTGATGCTGATTAGGTTGGTGCTTAGATCTTCTGTTAGCTTGCATGCCATTCGTTGAGTGCTCTCTGGTTTCCTTCAAGTTGGATGTAACATTGCAGCTTGAACTAGAGGCTTGGTTCCATTGGATATTCAGGGAGTGCTCATTTGTTGAGAATCATATTTTCTTTACGATTCTACCTTGGCGTTGTGAGCACAATTGTTGAGGTCTTAGTTCTGCACTCTACGATTCACCTTTGGCTGTGCAGACCCTATGACTTCGGGATCAGATCTTGACACTCTACGATCTCTGTCTTTGTGCTCGATGTCTTTATCTGTTCTTACCCGACTACGATCTCTGCATGTAATCAATAGACTCTACGACTCAGAGTGTAGTCTACGATCCTTGACTTGACTTCGGCATCAGTAGATTCTATGACTCCGAGTGTAGTCTACGTTTCTGATTCGACTTCGGTAGATGTTCGGTCGGCTCGTAGGCAGGCTGTCTCTACGATTCTGAACATGACTTCCTCAGCAGACTACGGCCTTGAGGAAGTTCTCCTCGACACACTACGATCCTTCCTCGTCTCTCCTAACAGTCTACGAACTCCGAGATCTTCTATCTTGCAGACTACGATTCTGCCTCGATAGCTCTCGAGTTTTCCTTGACTCTCCTGGCAGACTAAGATTTCTGGTGCAGTGCTCGATGATCAGACAAGCTTATCTATTACATCATAAGATCAACCTTATATTCTTGATCTTTCTATGTTTATAGTCCTTGTACATCATTTCTTTTTAAGGACTTTACAAAGCTGTTTTGCTTATGTAGGATCAACCTAACATACTTGATCAATTCATTCTAAGTCCTTGTACACATGTTTCTATTATCTATCAAAGGACTTTACAGCTTTTCTTAATGCAAGCATACTTGCATAATCATTCATATATATCATAATCAAATCATATATAAATAGAAATAACATTCACATGCTTATTCCTGACAAATCTTACTTGATATCTTAATGGAACTACCTTTCTAAAAGTACCATGATTTCTAATTGGCTAGGAATCAATGACAGTATATCGATGAGTGGGATTTATACCCTTTATTACTTAAGAAGTTGTTTGTTCATCGTAATTTATATCTCTTTTTATTGTATTTTATTATTATTTTGTTTAATATATGTGTTGCAGGGCTTATTAGGTCATTTCCAACTTTCAGGGGCAAAAAGGTCAATTTTCTTGCACTAGTGCTGCATCGCCTATGCCAAGCTTAAACACAGTTCTCTGACGCCTCTTCTTTGCCACCGACAACATGCAAAGACCTTTAAGCATATACAGTTCCTTCACAAATTGGCGTTGCAGCACCACTTATTGACCAAAGGTGTTGACTCAGCGCTGCAGTGCCACCTCCGGTGCCCAGGCAAAAAATAGGTTTTAATGACCTAAAAGTTGAGGGAAAGGATATATTTAATGAGAAACTACCTCCATCATCAGTGGTGATAACCATAGAAGTAGGATTTGAAGCTTTTTAGATTAGAAGAGAAAGAAGTTGGTCTTCATGCACTCTAAGTTCATTGCTTCCTTCATTACTTGGATTCTACACGGAAAAGATAAGAGTTGGAGCCAGAAAACTTCAGAAGAGGAGTTTTCTTTATCCAAATCTTTCATTCATTTGTGTATTTTGAGCATGTTGAACACTTTGATAATGTTGATTAGTTTTATAGTTATGAACTAATTACATTTCTAAGATTGCAATGTAATCTAATGATTATCTTAATTAAATTTCTCTCCTATTTATTATAATGAATCATATTTGAATGAGTTGTTGTATTTCATGATTATTTATTGATTTCTTGGCTAAGGAATTGATATAGGTATTAATGGATATTGAAAAATGGATGTTAATGCCAAACCCTAAAATACAATAACACTTGTTATGAACATGCATATGGGAATGAGAGCATATATTGTATAATAGAATAGAAATATATCAATTTTCCTTGTGTAACCATTGAGATTAAGCTTAATGACCCTTAGTTTAGTTATTTTCACCATAAGAATATTGTGATTAATCTAGCTAAGGGATGTGCATTTGACCATCAGAAGAGGCTTATGTGTACTTAATATTCTCGGTTGGCCATTCTTATAATTTGTTAGTTAAATGGAGAGTTAGAAAATTAGGCGAAGAATTAGGGGAGTTGTAATCCTAGCTTGTCATACTTGTTGCAACTCAATCTCATAATATACTGTTTTAATCATATAGTTTTAAACACACCATCCTTATTTACTTATTTAAATAAGACCAGATTGATATAATTTTAGTAGTTGAATAACGTTAGTACTTTGTCCTCGTGGGTACGACACTCATCTTATCACCGTATTTAGGGCTAACAAAATATGGTTATGGGTTGGTTTTGGTTTTCAAAATATGGTTATGGTTCCATTTAAGAACTAAAACCATATTAACCATTTTTAATATGGGTTGTGTTGGTTGGAACTATATGGTTATGGTTCAAAACCATATTAACCATATAAACCATTTTAAGATATTTTGACTTTTAAACAGAACTTTTGAAAAATAAAATTGTGACCGTCATAATTAAATTAATTAAGTAATAATATGATATAAAAATTATTAATATAAATAATAAAATGCTAAAAAACTATACTAATAAAATTTTAAATTGAAATTATTAATACCCTTCCATATTTAAAATTCTTAATGACGAGGAACCATTCAATTGATCATTTTGACTCTTTTTCTTTTCATTTTCAACAAGACAATATAAAATAGTAGTAGTAATAATTGATTAATAACAAGATTATAATTAATTAATTTGGTTATACTAACTAATCTATTCAATTCAAACAACAATTTTTATTTTTTATTCTAAATTATCCTATTTTCAATATACCAAAATATCAAAACCACTCCACTTTTTCTTTCTTTTTATTTTCCCTTTTTTGCTAAATACAAACCACTTCGTTTTATTTAAAATAATAAAATCCATTATGAATGAACACAATGGAAATTAAGTGATGATTGAATAACGTGCACATACATTAACTCCAATGAGTTAATTAGTTCAATTATTAATTCTTCCTCTTCTTCTATCAATATTGTGTGTTTGAAATTCACTAAATAATAATAATTTTTTAAGGATAGTGAGTGGAGTATTTTAAGTAACTATTTTACAATATATATATATATATATATATATATATATATATATATATATATTTCATACATTAAGCGGGTTATATATCAATTAGATACAGTTAATAAACGTGATTAACATTATTATTTATCAGACGTTATTTGTATTTCATGATCAAAATAATACCCTGCACATGCCACATGGTATGGTATGGGATATGGGTTGAGAAATGGTTAACCGGTTTAGAACTATATTTGTTTTAAAAAATATGGATCCAAACTTTAACCAACCTGAATAAATAAAATTAGTTAACCAACCCATTTGGTTCAAGTTAATATGGTTTGACCCAACAGTTAACTAACTATATTGCCAGTTCTAACCGTACTATTTGTTAGATCGCGTATACTTTACACGTGTTTAATGATCGGTAATCCAACCAACAAGTTTTTGGTACCGTTGTCGGGGACTTAGTATTATTTGTTTTTCAATATTAATACTAATTAAAAACGATCTTAATTTAAACTGATTTATCTGTTTAATCTTCTTCTCAAGTACTCTTAACTGTGTATGCAACCTCGCAGGAATTAGAATATAATACCTCTTGATCCTGAGGTAGACAAAACTTTTAGACGACTGAGAAGAGAAAGAACTTGAGAGATACCTACTCCGATTATAATGGCCGAGGAAATCCAAAAATCTCTACGGGAGTATGCTATGCTCCACATCGCATATTTAAGTGAGCATTCTAAGGCCCGCAATTAAAGATAACAACTTTGAAATCAAACCGGGTACAATTCAAATGATACAAAACAATGTTCAATTCAGAGGGTTACCGAATGACGACCTAAACGATCATTTGATAAACTTCTTGGAAATCTGTGATACCTTCAAATGCAACGGAGTTTTTGATGATGTTATCAGACTCAAACTATTCCCATTTACTCTTCGGGACAAAGCCAAGATTTGGTTATGTAACAAACGATAATTTTGTAATTAATTTTAAATATTTATCGAATTAAATAAATATTTTAATTGATTTATTTATTGAGATAAATAAATAATTAATGAAATTGTGGTGTAATAATTTTGTTAAGTTTGTATATTAACTAAATTAATAGATGATAATTTTATGGATCGAAAATTTAATTTAATGAAATAATTAGATTAAATTAATTGTTTAATGATTATTATGTTGTGTAGTGCTGATGTTCTAGTTTAATTTAATAATTAAATTAGATGTAAAATAATTTGTTAAGCATAAATATAATTATAATTATAAGATAAGTGTAAGTTGACTTGATTTAAATTAATTAAATAAAAAAACTGTGCGAATGGACTATATAATATAAGTGTTATTAAAAAAATTAAAGGGGGAGCTCTAGTGTGCAGCCAAACAAAGCCTTCTGTCTTTTGGCCCAATCTAACTGATATGCCTATTTGGTTTGTTTAACTGATGTACGTGTGTTATATGTATGCCAGTTTGCAAAATGCGTATTATCCTAAGACTAAGGTTAGAAACATAGAGAGAAACAGAGGAAGGAAATTGAGAGAGCTAGAGAGAATTTGAGAGTTCTCTGTGAATTGAAAGTCAAGAGGAAGAAGAAGGTTTGTTGAAACCTTGTAATCATCATCTTTGTTAATCTACAACAAAGGATTAAGGGTAATAATCTATTCCTAATTTCCTAGTTTTGTTTTCCTTCAATATTTATTCTCTGTAATTTGAGTTTTGTTGGATTATTGTTTAAAATGTTGATTATATGAGTATATAATCTGGTAGTTATCAATTCTCTGTAATAAAATTCATGAATTTTGTTTAAAGTTGGAAATTTAAGTTAACAGTATTATACGTGTATGAAAGTGGCTTAATGAGACCAAAAATAGATGTTTAATTCTAATTGTGACGAACGAGAATTTTGTAATTAATTTTAATATTTATTGAATTAAATAAATACTTTTTGATGATGTAATTATTGGATTAAATAATTAATTGATGCAATTGTGGTAGATTAATTTAATTATATGTGTTACATTTATTAAATTAATGTAGAGAATAATTATTATTCAAGTATGTCATTATGTGAGCTTATTGTATTAAATGAAATATTTAATAAGCATAATGTTATTTAATTAATTTAATTATTAACTAGAGAGTTAATAATTTGACATTATTTATTAATGAGAAAATTAAATATATGACTATGTGAATTTATGAGAAATTATTAAATTTTATTTTAAAGTAAATTAAATTAAATAAGATACTGATTTATTTTATAAAGGAGTGTGACATTAATTAAACTATATGATAAAACTTTATTAAATTAAATGGTTTTTGAAATCTAATTAAGCCTAGCCAAACATGGCCTTAGTGGGAGTTACTAGCAGTTACCCATGATCAAGTTAATCCGGCCCGATTATGCTTGTGTCGATTCTATTTTCCTTTATACGTACTCTCCTTCCCTTTTTTTTTATTATTATTGGCTAAGTCTAGAAATACAGAGAGAGAGATTGAGAAATTCAAGAGAGAGTTCAGAGGATTTTTCTGAGAACTCAATGATTGAAGAAAGAATCTAAGCCTACATATATATACTTTATTCTCAGGGTAATCCCTTCTTCCCAAATTCTATTTTTATGTCATTAAGTTTTTATAAGAAAATGGCTTTCAAAGTTCTGTAAAGCCTCTGTGATTGAGATAGGGGTAATATTTATGAGTTATTTATGGGTTAAGATGTATCAAATCGTATTTTATATATATATATATATATATTGCTTGATTCCATATCATCAATTTCGTAATATTACATCGTATATGATTTCAACAAAATTACAGAGTTTGGGTTTTGGCCATATGGCCTTATACGTGATATTTCATGTGTTGATCGTATATTATCCCTAAATTTTACACCCTTATATTATTATGCATATTGATATGAAGAGACCAAAGTTTAAATAAACGGATTCGGTGTTATAACGAATCCGTAGTGACAATTTTCATGTTTTATTTTCAAAACCTCCAAGAACATCCAAGTCAGTGAAATCCACATATTTTAGTTCTGTGATTATGTGTTTTAATGGGTTAAAACCATTCTATAAATGTTGGGTTATGATTATACATGAATTATAACATGTGGTATGTCTAAATTGTAGTAGTAATATTTTAAATTGGAGTTTTTGGTCGTGTTACGCAATTTTGCAATTACAAAATAATTTACGGCTCATGCATGCCATGCATGCTTTCATTCTCACGCTTAAACTTCCAAATAAGCAAATACTAAGTTTCCAATTACTGAGAATACTGCAAGCGCCATGGCGCCACTCTCCAGAAAGTTCAAAGATGGAATTTTTAAAATGTTTAAGTCTACCAACGTGTTAGTAAATTAATTTAATGGACATGTAAACATGTTAGAAGTATAATGAGGTGTTAAAATAGTTGTTCAACATGTAAATAACATAATTGCACGTGGATTGAATTATTGAATACATAATTAGCTTGATAATTGATGAAGTACAAATTATGTGACAAAGTGATAATTTGACTAAGTATAGTCAATAATCAAAGTAAACAAAGAGAATGAGTTTATGATGATTAGTTAAGTTATAATTAACTGGTATTGTGAATGTGAATTGTATGTAGGATTAAATTCAAAGAACGTGCTTAGTTAAAGTGTAATCTACGCACGAGGAAAGTTTCCTATCCCTACTTGTCATTATTGTTCAAGTTTATTATTTACTTTGAGTAAATTATCATTACTATTATTCAAGTCGAATTATTATATTAAAGATTGATTATCTTTTCAAAGCATGATTCAGTTATACAATAATTGTTCTATTGTATACTTCTTGAGATTATTATTCAAATTGAATATCATTATTGTTAAACCTTATTAGACTAGTGAACTTTATTGATTCAACTAGTCCTTAGTTGAGGAACGTTCTAAATTTCAGAACCCTTATTGAATTATCCAAACCAAACTTCCTTTGGTGCGGACTCGAATGTCAAATTGAGATGAACAACCCTGCAAAGGGATTTACTTATGTGTTAGCGTTAAGATATTGTGCACAGTATGGTACTAAGGGCTGATCCCCCTAAGTACGAGTAGAAAGGTCCATAGTCTTATGACTGTTAAAGGTTTCAAGTATGTCCCTTGATAACCTAGGACATAGTTCAAGGTCTTATGACCCTCAGAATTCTTTAATTCTTGTTATTCATTCTTGATTCAAAAGTTGAGCTTTTATTCAAATGTCTTTGATTTACTCGCATGTTATTATACTGTTATTTCATTGTTATACTTGTGGGCAATAGTGCTCACTCTTCTTTAATAATAATATTGCAGTTAAGAACGAAAGAAATGATGAACCTTCCACTAGTAAAGGCAAGGGCAAAGTTAGCAAGTGATGAAGACTTGTTATTTTTTTATTAGATAATGTATTTATGCTTAAGACTTGAGTTAATGATGTTGTTTAAGACTTATTTGTTTATGATTCCGCACAGATGTTTAAGGTTAGTTTAACCTGGGATTGTATTATTATTATTCGGATGTTGTAACCCTTAAGGGAAAGAATTTATTCTATCTATTGCATGGCTTGCATTTATTATGGGTAGATAGATAGATGATATTTGTACAGTGAACACCAAATCCCGTGGAATTGAAGTACCCGGATTTGGGGGTGTCACAAGTTGGTATCAAAGCTGTAGGTTATGAACCTTAGGTGGGGGAACAACCTTAGGTAGTAGCCTTATAGAAAGAAGATAGTGATGGAAAACTCTTATCAAGTTATAAGAAATGAATTTCTATAATTCATTGAAGATAATAAAAGACCTTATGTGTTTATGTGTTAATGTATGCGTTAGATGATACGACTTTGTAACTAAAACTTAAAATTTTGTTGTCAGGATGTCGAATGTTGGAGAAGCTGGTCAAGCAGGGGAAGAAGAACCCCGGGTACCTATAGTACCTACTGAGGAGGAACCCCGTGTACCTATAGTACCGACAGAGGAGGAGCCCCGAGACATTCATGTCATTAGGGAGCAGCTGTGAAAGTAGTATGCACACAAGCCAATCATGTTTGATGATAAAGCATATACTTTGAAACAATCTTATTCATTTATTAATAAAAAGTATTAATTTATTAAAGGCTTTTAATTATCTACATGATGCTGTTTTATAATATGTGATAAACCCATAGTTTTAAGCAATGCTTTTAGAATAATGGTGATGATCATTCTAATGAGATCTAAATTCTTAGAAAGCTTAAAACTAAAATAGTTCTCAATCATTGGATTACTAAATTGGGGATTAGTGAATCCGGATAGATTGGTACATAAGTTGCTTGCTCATTGGATGAGGATGATTGATCTCATGATCATTTGTGTGGAGACACTAAAAGCAAAGTATGTAGGTGCTTATTAGAGAATAAGTTCACTGAACGTTGGCTCGCTAAGGAATACCTAATGGAGTTTTACTTGTCTGTCAATAGGAATTCCTATAGTGATAGTAGTACAAGTGATCCTTGGACTTGAGATCATCATAGTATCTTGTGTATGATGAGTTATACTTTGACTTATTCCTTAAGACCCTTAGGGTATATCAAAGGGTATGCTTGGGTATAACAAGTTGTACATGGAGATAATATATGATCAATAAAGAATCTACCACTTCTAATAAAAGAAAAAATCCCTATGTGATTCGATAAATGACAACCCAAGAGAGTCCTTGGCGGGCGAATGAAATTAGAAAGGAGTTTCTAATTTGCATTATTTGAGTTGTGCATTTAAGGATCGAAATACATATAATTAAATAAAATAAGACTTGACAATAATTCCATGTCTTATATTTAATTGGGACATTGTATGGTGGAAGGACTAATTGGAATTGTCTGATAACTATTTACTCAAAGGTTCTTTTATGATTAATGTTGAAATCTATATTATCCGGAAAGTCGTTGATCATTTAGGAGGCTTATCCTTTGTAGAATAAATATTATTTATTTAAATAAATTAATTGTTTAATTTATTTATTTAAATAAGATTAGAATTGTTCTAATTGATTTATTCACAACCTAGGTTTAATATGGAGAACCTAAAGGGTCACACCATAAAAGGAAGAATAATTATTTAAGAAGTTAATGGCATAATCGTAATAATATATTAAGTATATTTAATTTAATCTATGGTGATAGAATAAATTAAATAGCTTAATATTATTATTTAATATTTTAGAAATATTAAATATAAATTAATAAGAGAGTCTTATTAATATTATTACAATTATTATTATTTTAATTTCTAAAAGAGTTTAGGAATTAATTTAATATAAGTACTCTCATTTATTCCTAATAGGATTAGGAGAGAAAATTAGTTAAAGGAGTTTAATTAATTATCCCTAATAAGATTAGGGAGCTTAATTAATTAAAAGAATTTAATTAATTAAATAAAACCCAATTCCTTAATTGTTAAGGTGGGTTGCCCACATCTATAAATAAGAGGAGTCTTATTATGGGTGATGTGGTTGTTGACTTTTACAACATACGTAATAATTCCAATAGTTGGGAGAGTACGCTTTTTCTATAGAGATAGAAAAACTAGGGTTTAGCCAACCACCCATCTTCTTGAATTCTTATTATTCCTCGGTGGATCACCTCTAGAGGCCAAACACTTGGGTGGCTAATGTTGATCAAAAGAAGGAACCAAACCCGGTGGATTCAAGTTGAACGCGAAAAGGATTGGAGGTGAACTTGTACCTGACGAAGCTCGGATCTTCAAGGGTATGTTTTTATTCATCTTTTTCGTTTAATTAATAATTGTGCATAAAGGGTGATCCGGGTATATGGTTTGTAAAATTTTAAACTCTGATTTTACACGTTTCCGCACTTTTATGCAATTTGATTGCGTTCTTGAATATTACAAACCTAACAGTGGCATCAGAGCCAAACCTTTATGCGAATTATTAATTGTTTTGATTTGATATGTATATTGATATGTGTTTAGAACAATTTAATTGGGCATAATTTAATTATGTAAAATTTTAAAAAAAAAATCGCGAAATTGCAGTACTGCGTTTTGTTAGAACAAGCTGCTAATTCGTGGCTTTCATTTGAATCATGGTTTCAAGGAAATCATGGAAATCATGATTATTTAACATTCACGGAAATCATTGATTATATGTTTCCTGCACAAAGCATTCACGGGCTAACATGCTTTTTTTATAAAAGGGATACATGCGTCATTTTTTGAAAAAAGGTTCACGTGATTTCTAATGAAGTCCGGTTTATTATTAATATATATATTTTATATTATATATAAAATATATATATTACCGTAATATTATATATATATTTATATATATATATATAATATATTTTAATAATTTTATAATTAAAATAAAAGTTTTATTTTAATCTTAAAATAAAATGTTTATTTTAATATTAAAATAAAGTAGTTTATTTTAATTTTAAAATTGGATTTCATGCTAACTAATTAGAGTTGGAATTGGATTCCATGATAACTAATTGGAGTTGAAATTGTATTCCATCTTTCCTTAAATAAAGGAGTTTATTTAGATATGGAATAAGATTTCATATTATTCAAAATAAAGGAGTTTATTTATGAATAGGAAATAGAATCCGTATTTCCTTAAATAAAGAGTTTATTTAGATATGAAATAAGATTTCATATTATTCAAAATAAAGGAGTTTATTTGTGAATAGGAAAGAAAATCAAGTGGTTCCTTTAATAATTTTTTTTTATATATATATGGAATTGGATTCCATAATTAATTAAAATAAAGGAGTTTATTTTGATTAAAATTTTCATTAAAATAAAATAGTTTATTTTATTCAAAATTAGATAAATTAAAATAAAATAGTTTTATTTTGATTTAAATTTGGATTAAAATAAAGGAGTTTATTTTGATTCAAAATTAGATTTTATACTAACTAAATTTGCCCATTAAATGATATCAATATATATATTAAATGTTTATTATTCATAAGATAAATGTTATTTATTGATGCGTATGATGATGTGTATGATAATAAATGGGATTGATTATGGACTATTGACCAATATGATTGGATTTTATTTTAGTTGGATGCATGAATGTATGGGTTTTATTAAATGGGGTTCATGTACCTCGCCTTCTCTAATTTTTCTTAATGTAAATTCTATCTCCTCCTATGTACTTCCCCTTGACTGCTAATCAAGGTTTCTATTTATTTTAAATAGTTTTGTAATAGGAATAGTTAGAATTAATTTTGAAGAATTGGAGATCAAGGAACAAGGAGCGCTTGAAGACCCGTTTTGTAATGGAGCCCGTTTTAAATGTAATAGTTATATTTAAATATTATTTCTTGCACCCCTAGGGTTTGACCTTTTGGTTCACTTGGTGGCTCTAGTGAACCAAACTAGAATAAAAGTCCATAATCAATCCAGGTAGAATATAGTATTCTATATGTACATGCTTATACTATATATATTATATATTATGCAAACATGCTTCGCATGTTAATTAATATGACGCGTATTCTATATATATATGTGCATGCGCGCTAAACAAGATGAGACAAATTAATAACAAATCCCTCAAATTTTTATATTAAGTCCTAAGCGTTCAAAGATATTTGGAATATCGAACGTCGCCTTCTAGCATGATAAAATTAATAGAGTATTAAATATTTAATATGAGTTTGTTGTGTCACCACAAGGCAAGTATTAAGTATTTAAGATGTTAATTTATCACATTTGATGCTTATAAAGAAAATTGAACAATATTATTTTGTTGTGTCACCACAAGGATGATATTTTTCTTTTTGAATATATATGGAGTGCTAGGTCGGACTTAACTTGGATAATTTTGATTCGGATGTGCCACCACTTGATCAAAATAATCTAAGAGGCAAAAGAAAAGGAGTTGCATAGTTGATGTAATTGACAAAAGTTGTCTACCTATTTATTTATATATAGTTTGTTGTGTCACCACAAGGCTATATACATTTGAAATGGGATCCTTATTCTCACTAGCAAATCTTTAATTAGATTTTGCTTAAACTATATAAGTGAGGGTAATATAGTTTGAAGAAAATAGTGGGAGATACCAATTTAAAACAAGACCTAATTTATTTTGGTAATTAATAAAAGAATGTATGTTAAAATGTTGTTAATAACAAATTCATTTACATAATTTTACAATGTCTAAATTACTATCACTGCGTAGCATATTAGATGCTAAATTAACCGGACCGAATTAAACGGATTGATTAAGGAATTTGAGAATAGTTCTCATGGCTGAAAAGTTATCTTATGTCCTTAATACGTCTATCCCTGCAATGGTTGCAGACAATGCCTCTGAGGAAGAAATTGCTACTTTTAGAAAGTGGCAAGATGATGCACAGTTGGCTCAATGTATCATGCTCGCATCCATGAGTAACGAGCTTCAGCGTCAGCATGAAACTATGGATGCTCCTACTATATTCCTGCACATCAAGTAGTTGATGGTGAGAAAAGTAGGACTAATAGATATCAGATATCTAAGGAACTCTTCCGATCTAGAATGACTAATGACACTACAGTACATACAAAAGTCCTTAACATAATCAATTTGATTGATCAATTAGGACAATGGGTTTTGTCATGGATGGAGAGTTGAGCCAAGATTTGATCTTGCACTCACTCCCAGACTCCTTTCACAATTGTTGTGAATTTTTCATATGAACAAGCTAGATATCAGCCTCGCTGATTTGCTTGTCATGTTAAAAAATGTTGAGAGTCACTTTCCAACCAAGAAAGACTGAGTCTTACTGGTAGGGGCCAAAGGATCTTCTGAAAAGAAGAACAATTCTAAGAAGGTAAATAGAAAAGGCAAAAACAAAGGATAATAAGAACAAAACTGATACGGATAGCAAAGGAGTTTGCTTCCACTACAATAAGTCGGACACAACTGGAAAAAGCTGCGAGAAGCATCTTGCGAGAGGCTAACCAAAGAAGCTTAGTGAAGTTTGGTTCTAATACGCTTTTGTTTATGATTGAAATAAATTTTTCTTTAAGTCAAGGTTCTACTTGGGTATTGGATACCGACTTTGGTTATCATAAATATAGATTTATGAAGGACCAAGCCAGAAGTAGAAAGCTAAACAAATATAAGTAATCCTATGTGTGGAAATGTAGCAAAGGTTGCCATATTAGCCATAGAAACTTATAGTTTAGCAATGCTTTACTACGCAAAATCTATTAAGTCGATAAGTTGTTATTGTATTCGAGTTCTTGTTAAAAATATTATTTCCATTTTATTGTTGGACAATGAAATCTTTGGTATTATAATTAAGAACAATTGTTGTTCTATTTATAATAATAATGTTTTGTATAAATCGAATATTACTTAATAAATTTTGTATACTTGACTTACGTGAAAAATATATTTTGCAAATTGAACAAACTAGTATAAGAAAAGGAGATAATCATTCAAAGAGTTGAATGTGTGTATTTGCTGAAATACAATTGTGAATTATTTGAAAGGTTCAAAGAATTCAGAAATTAAACAAATTGGCAAAGTATTAAGATTCTTTGATTAGATCAAGGAATAAATACTTGTGCAATAAGTTTCTAGATCATCTCAAATGGTTTTCTCATAATGGACACATCCTGATACGTAATAATTGATTGATGTATCTGAATGGAAAAATCGTACCTTGTTGGACATGGTGCGGTCCATAATGATTTTACCGACATTCTAGTATCCTTCTGGGATAATGTCCTAGAAATGGCTGCATATCTACAAAAGGTAACCTCAAAATCAGGCCCCAAGACTCCATAAAAGTTATGGACAGGGAGGATTCCTAATCTTAAGTATGTTAAGATAAGGGGTTGTCCAACTTCTGTGAAAAGGTTTCAAAGGATAAGCTTGGGACAAGATTTGACAAGTGTCGATTTGTGGGACATCCTAAAGTAAGTTTAGGGTATATGTTCTATAATCCTGCTTAGCAAAAGGTGTTTATTGCAAAACACGCTGCCTTCTAAGATAAATGTGTTTATCATTGAAGGGACTAGTGGGAGGATAATAGATCTTGAAGAGTTCAAGAACCACAAAATACTATAAGTCAAATAAGAGGAACCTGTAGATGGACCTATTGTACCACAACTGAATCGTAAATCTGGAATAATACCGAAGATACCTAGGAGGTATGGATTCATCATGGATGATGATGATGAGATACACATCATAGAAGATGATGATCCAGAGTTACATACGATGAGGTAAGAGTTCTAGTGTGTACAAAAGGGTCAGTGGGAGCATCGTGACATTCCTAATATTATATGTTGATATACTACGGATAAGGAATGACATATTAATGCTACAATCAGTAATGATAAAGTTGTCTAAACATTCCTCCATGAATGGTTTGGGAAGAGTATCTTAATTGGGGATATAAATCTATATAGATAGATTTAAGAGGATGCTCGACCTTAACCCAAGGAACGTATATTCATTTGATGCTAAAGTTGTTTAGCATGGCGAACTCCAAGAGTTGTTTCATGTTGATGAGCTATGGAGTGTATCTCTCTTAATAGTCCCCAAAGACTCCAAAAGAGAGATCACATGAGTAACTATCATGTATGCAATGAAATATACGAGACCTGATGTTGATCGATCGTATTACGGAGAAGTTCAACGTGAGTCGTTGAAAAACATCTTAAAGTTCTTAACCAAAGACTAAGGATGTGATCATACATGGTGGGTCCGAATTAAAACTAGAGGGCTTAACGAGACTCAAGTTTTTCGAACGGACCAAGATGATGAAAATCCACTTTAAGGTAAAGCGTTACCTTGAATAGTGGTGCGATGAATTGAAAGGTTCCAAAAAGAAAAAGAGTTCTTTGGTTTAGTGATAAAGACAAAGTATATAGCTATAAATGAAGCTGAGTTGATTGTTTGGATGAAAAGTTCATTACAGAACTAGGACTAGTTCCTAAGTCTCATCTTAGATCTAAACATGTGTTGTGGCACTTTCATTTGATTATTAGAATCATTGAAAGATGGGAAATCACTATAGAGATAGTGGACTCTCATGAACAATATTACATATCCATTAACTAAAGCTTATCCAATGGGGAGGATAATCGTCACTTAGAGAAGAAGAGTATGAGATACCATGGCGATTGGCTTTAGTGCAAGTGGGAGATTGAAAGTAGTATGCACACAAGCCAATCATGTTTGATGATAAAGCATATACTTTGAAACAATCTTATTCATTTATTAATAAAAGTATTAATTTATTAAAGGCTTTTAATTATCTACATGATGCTGTTTTATAATATGTGATAAACCCATAGTTTTAAGCAATGCTTTTAGAATAATGGTGATGATCATTCTAATGAGATCTAAATTCTTAGAAAGCTTAAAACTAAAATAGTTCCCAATCATTGGATTACTAAATTGGGGATTAGTGAATCCGGATAGATTGGTACATACGTTGCTTGCTCATTGGATGAGGATGATTGATCTCATGATCATTTGTGTGGAGACACTAAAGCAAGTATGTACGTGCTTATTAGAGAATAAGTTCAACGAGCGTTGGCTCGCTAAGGAATACCTAATGGAGTTTTACTTGCTGTCAATAGGAATTCTGTAGTGATAGTAGTCAAGTGATCCTTGGACTTGAGATCATCATAGTATCTTGTGTATGATGAGTTATACTTTGACTTATTCCTTAAGACCCTTAGGGTATATCAAAGGGTATGCTTGGGTATAACAAGTTGTACATGGAGATAATATATGATCAATAAAGAATCTACCACTTCTAATAAAAGAAGAGAAATGTCCTATGTGATTCGATAAATGATAACCCAGTAGTCCTTGGCCAAGGCAGAATGAAATTAGAAAGGAGTTTCTAATTTGTATTATTTGGAGTTATGCATTTAAGGATCGAAATACATATAATTAAATTAAATAAGACTTGACAGTAATTCCATGTCTTATATTTAATTGGGACATTGTATGGTGGAAGGATGGAATTGTACGGTAACTATTTACTCAAAGGTTCTTTTATGATTAATGTTGAAATCTATATTATCTGGAAAGTCGTTGATCGCTAGGGAGGCTTATCCCTATTGTAGAATAAATATTATTTATTTAAATAAATTAATTGTTTAATTTATTTATTTAAATAAGATTAGAATTATTCTAATTGATTTATTCACAACCTGTTTAATATGGAGAACCTAAAGGGTCACACCATAAAAGGAAGAATAATTATTTAAGAAGTTAATGGCATAATCGTAATAATATGTTAAGTATATTTAATTTAATCTATGGTGATAGAATAAATTAAATAGCTTAATATTTATTATTTAATATTTTAGAAATATTAAATATAAATTAATAAGAGGAGTCTTATTAATATTATTACAATTATTATTATTTTAATTTCTAAAAGAGTTTAGGAATTAATTTAATATAAGTACTCTCATTTATTCCTAATAGGATTAGGAGGGAAAATTAGTTAAAAGAGTTTAATTAATTATCCCTAATAAGATTAGGGAGCTTAATTAATTAAAAGAATTTAATTAATTAAATAAAACCCAATTCCTTAATTGTTAAGGTGGGTTGCCCACATCTATAAATAAGAGGAGTCTTATTATGGGTGATGTGGTTGTTGACTTTTACAACATACGTAATAATTCCAATAGTTGGGAGAGTACGCTTTTTCTATAGAGATAGAAAAACTAGGGTTTAGCCAACCACCTATCTTCTTCAATTCTTATTATTCCTTGGTGGATCACCTCTAGAGGCCAAACACTTGGGTGGCTAATGTTGATCAAAAGAAGGAACCAAACCCGGTGGATTCAAGTTGAACGCGAAATGGATTGGAGGTGAACTTGTACCTGTGGAAGCTCGGATCTTCAAGGGTATGTTTTTATTCATCTTTTTCGTTTAATTAATAATTGTGCATAAAGGGTGATCCGGGTATATGGTTTGTAAAATTTTAAACTCTGATTTTACACGTTTCCGCACTTTTATGCAATTTGATTGCGTTCTTGAATATTACAAACCTAACAAGCTGGTGCAGAGGGAATCATCTCCATTGATCACCGTTGTTGGTCGTCGAGCATGAACACAGGCCGATCCCGAGGAGGATCCCGAGGAGGAATTTGTTGAGGAAGAGGAAGAGGAAGAAGAGGAGTTACCACAGATGCAGTCGTTGATCTTTGAGATGTATGACACATTATCGACCATAACGTGGAGTTACGAGATGAGGTCGCGAGGATCCGATGAGCGAGCTATTATTCATGATTACTACTCTAAAGCGTAAGGAGAGGAGATTTCGACTCTTCACTCTCATTGGGAAATGTAGAATGGGATTTGGTCCATGAGAAGGGTCAAACCGAAGATAAGACCGAGGAGATAGAGAAGCTAAAGAAGGAACTGAAGGAAACCTCCGAAAGGCTGAACATAGCAGAGGAAGGCTGGGTAAGAGAATCACGTCGAGCTGATCGTGCAAAGGATGATAGTCGTGCAAAGAAAGCGAAGATTGGGGAAACGTACTCTACACTTAACAAGGCAATGAATGAGACCCAAGATCGAGTTTTGAGGTACCCGATCCAATTCGAAGAACTACCATTGTACATGATGGATCGCAGAACGATGTATCGCATCTTAGAAGAGGAGCGTAGCAAGGCTAATCAGTACCTTGATCGACAGTGATATGATTTGTTTAATTATGTGAAGAACTTAATTAGTTTTTAGATGTAAATTTTGACGTGTTTATGAACGAAAGAATATTTGAATGGTTTAAATCCTGTGGATTCTTTATTCCAGGATAGTTGATGTAAATAGTAGTTATGCTATCGTTTAATGTTAAAACTTTTGATTTGAATGAATATATATCAAGTTGTTTGAGATGATGTGTTAAATGAGTATGTTAAATTGTTAAGTAATGCCTTAACTATTTAGAGAAATAAATAAAGTTCTAATAAGCGTTTATTTAATAGAAAAATGCTGCCACGGAGAAGACAACAACGTCAATCGGCTCAGGAAGAGTCAACTAATAATAACAATAATGCCAATGTTAATCCCGTTCAACAGTTAGTTAACTTACTGACTGGAGCAATGAACAATCAACCTCAAGCTCCCCCAAACACAACGCTTAAAGACTTCAAGGCGGTGGGACCGCCAGAGTTCAAAGGTTCCAAGAACCCAATCAAGGCTAAAACACGGGTTATGGAAATGGAGAAGGTTTTCGATGTTGCTAGTTTTAGAGAAGATCAGAAGACCGCTTTTGCAACGTTCATGCTGAAGTCTGAGGCTAGCTACTGGTGGCAAGCAAACAAAGTGCGAGGAGGTGAAGGCGTGATTACGTGGGAGAGATTTAAAGAAATGTTTTTCAAAATGTATTTCCCAACTAGTTCGCAGAATCAGATGGAAGTTCAATTTCTGGAATTGAAGCAGGGAAACATGAGCGTACCTGACTATGCGGCAAAATTCAACGAGTTAGCGAGGTTCGCCCCGTATCAAGTACACACGGATGAAAGAAAGGCCAGGAGATTCGAACAAGGACTAAAGCCTTGGGTATACAATAAAGTATCAATGTTTTAGCTAAACACGTTTGCCGGAGTTCTGGAAAAAGCTATCCTCACTGAAGGAGGAAGCGATGCGGTGACCAAGTACAATCAAGATCAAAAGAAGAAGAAGAGTGAAGGAGAAGGAAATAACAAGGCCAGTGGAAGTGGCACAGGAGGTGGAAATTTCAATCAGAAGAAAAGGTGGAACAACAGCTCAACATCGGGAAATCAGAAAAGTAATGAAGAGAAAAGAATCGAAGCATGCCCGACTTGCGGGAAAGCCCATCTGGGAGTTGTATGAAAGGAAAAAGAGTGTGCTACAATTGTGGTCAAGAAGGCCACATAGCACCAAACTGTCCAAACCCAAAGAAGGGTGCTTGTTTTACTTGTGGTTCGAAGGATCATCTGGCAAGAGATTATCCCAAGAAGGGATCGGGAGGGTCAGGATCAGGAGGAAACTGGGGAAATAACAATGGAAATGCCTTAACCATCACCGAACCAACCGCAACAAACCGACTGACCACCCAGACTTTCAACATAACGGTACAAGATGTAGTTCAATCCCGTGATGTGGTGTCAGGTATCATTCCGATCCAATAAAATTAATGCTTGTGTTTTATTTGATTTGGGTGCTACTTGTTCCTTTATATCCGATGATTTTGCCAAGAATTTAGATTTGCCTAAGAATGAATTGGATTACCCCATGAACATAGAAATTGCGAATAGAGAAATAATCCTTGTTAAGTATGTACATAAGAACTGTATAGTGGATATTAAGGGTAATATCATGAACGTAGATCTTATCCCTATTCGACTTGGGGAATTTGACGTTATTTTGGGAATGGACAGGTTATTCAATTACGGGGCTGTAATTGATTGCCAAAAGAAGCATATTAACCTTATGACCCCGTCAAAGGTTGTGTTTTATGGTAGCAAGTCGCCTAGACAAGCGAGTTTCCTGACGATGATGTAGGCCAGGAAGTTGTTAAGACAAGGCTGTGTAGGATACTTAGCTTACATAGTCGATAGTCGAAAAGAGAATCTGAAGGTAGAAGAAATATCGATTGTGAGGGAGTTCGTCGACGTATTTCCAGACGATTTGCCAGGACTTCCACCAGATAGAGAGGTAGATTTTGTGATCGATTTGGCGCCCGGAACTGCTCCAATATTGTAGGCACCATACCGAATGGCACCAGTAGAGATGAAAGAACTAATGGTACAACTACAAGAATTGTTGGACAAGAAGTACATTCAACCGAGCGTATCGCCGTGGGGAGCGCCGGTGTTATTTGTGAAAAAGAAGAACGGATCGATGCGGCTCTGCATTGACTACAGAGAACTGAATAAGGTCACGATTAAGAACAGATATCCATTATCGAGGATCGATGACCTGTTTGATCAATTGAAGGGAGCGAGATACTTTTCCAAGATAGACTTGAGAAGCGGTTATCATCAACTGAAGGTGAGGCGGAGGATGTACCAAGAAGGCGATTCGAACGCGATATGGTCACTACGAATTTTTAGTAATGTCGTTCGGTCTCACGAATGCTCCTGCAGCATTTATGGGACTAATGAATGGTGTGTTCAAGCCATTTTTGGATAAGTTCGTAGTGGTATTTATAGATGACATTTTGTTCTATTCGAAAACCAAGGAAGAACATGAAGAGCATTTGAGATTAATATTGGAAGTATTGAGAAGGGAAATGTTGTATGCCAAGTTTTCAAAATGTGAATTTTGGATTGAACGAGTACAATTTCTTGGGCACGTGATCGATAAAAACAGAATTTTGGTAGATCCATCAAAAGTTGAAGCCGTGATTCACTGGGATCAGCCGAGAACGTCGTCGGAAGTAAGAAGTTTTCTTGGATTGGCAGGATATTATAGAAGATTTATTCAGGATTTTTCTAAGATCGCGACTTCGTTAACAAATTTAACTCGAAAAGCTGTGAAATTTGTTTGGACGGATAAGTGTGAGGAAAGTTTTCAAGAATTGAAGAAGAGATTGAGTACGGCACCTGTGTTATCTCTCCCGGATGATACATGAAATTTTGTTGTTTATAGTGATGCGTCGCATAAAGGACTTGGTAATGTCTTGTTGATGCAAAATGAAAAAGTCATTGCGTATGCATCACGACAATTGAAGGATTACGAGAAGGGGTATCCGACCCATGACTTAGAGTTAGCTGCAGTTGTTTTTGCTTTGAAAATTTGGAGGCACTAC
Organism: Panax quinquefolius; assembly: GCA_020205615.1. NCBI lineage: Eukaryota > Viridiplantae > Streptophyta > Magnoliopsida > Apiales > Araliaceae > Panax > Panax quinquefolius. The sequence continues at coordinate 97,421,979 of CM035162.1, forward strand.
CTCTACGGGGAGAAGTGTGAAATATATACGGACCATAAGAGTCTGAAATATATTTTCACGTAGAAAGATTTGAATATACGTCAAAGAAGGTGGTTGGAGTTAATTAAGGACTACGACTGTGAGATTGTATACCATCCGGGTAAGGCAAATGTAGTTGCTGACGCCTTAATTAGAAAGGATCGTGGGAAATTGATGATGTTAACTGCTCAGGAGGAGCTAATTTCAGAAATGGAGAAACTGGAGTTAGAGGTGAAGTATCCTATAAAAATTGATGAGAAGCTATTTCAGATACAATCTAGTACAACCCTACTGGATAAAGTTAAGGAGGCTCAGCTTCAGGATGAAGAATGTAAAAAGGTGACAAAGAAGATATCTGAAGGAACTGAACCGAGATTTAAGATGGATAAGGAAGGAATACTGAGATTTGAGAGTAGAATTTGGGTACCGCCAGTACAAGAAATTAAGGAAGACATTTTGAGTGAGGCTCATAGTTCACGATATTCGATTCACCCTGGTAGTACCAAGATGTATTAAAATCTTCGACAACATTTCTGGTGGCCGAATTTGAAACGTGATGTTGTAGAATGTGTTGCCAAGTGTCTGACCTGTCAGAAAGTGAAAGCAAAACATCAGAGACCGAGTGGATTGCTATAACTGTTAGAGATCCCAGAATGGAAATGGGAACATATTACAATGGATTTCGTGGTTGGCCTTCCGACGACTCAGAAAGGTTACGTCATAATATGGGTTATCATTGATCGACTGACGAAATCTGCACACTTCCTTCCGATCAAAATCAGATTCAACTTAGATCAGTTGGCAAGGTTATATGTGAAAGAAATCATTTCGAGACATGGAGTGCCGGTGTCAATTGTTTTTGATAGAGATCCGCATTTTACATCGAACTTCTGGAAACGTCTACAGGAATGCATGGGTACACAATTGCGAATGAATACAGCTTATCACCCTCAAACAGACGGACAGAGTGAACGAACAATTCAAACGTTAGAAGATATGTTAAAAGCCTGTGTAATGGACTTTAAAGGAAATTGGGATGATCACCTACCATTAGTAGAGTTCGGCTACAACAACAGTTACCACGCTAGTATTGGCATGCCGCCTTACGAAGCTTTATACGGTAGAAAGTGCCGAACTCCGCTTTACTAGGATGAGGTTGGTGAAAGACAATTGTTAGGGCCAGAATTGGTACAGCATACGACAAAAATAGTCAAAGTGATCCGAGAACGACTGGTAGCGGCTCAAGATCGACAGAAGAAATACGCTGATCCACATCGTAAAAATATCAAGTTTGAATCAGGTAGTTATGTTTTCTTGAAGGTCTCTCCCTGGAAGGGGAAAATCAGGTTCGGAAAAAAAGGGAAATTGAGCCCAAGATTCATTGGACCCTTTGAAGTACTTCGAAGAATCAGAGAAGTGGCGTACGAGGTAGCCTTACTTCCAGCACTCGAGAACGTCCATAACGTCTTCCATATTTCTGTGTTACGACCTTACAAAGCCGATTACAAGCATGTAATTGAATATGAACCCCTACATTTTGAGAAAGACTTGTCTTACGAAGAAATTTCTCATCAAATTGTCGTAATCAAAAGAACAAGTTCTCGAAATAAAGTTATACCTTACATTAAGGTAATTTGGAGGAACCACAACGTTTGAAGAAAGCTACGTGGGAAATCGAAGAGAATATGATGAAGAATTACCCTCATTTATTTACTTAATTATGTATAAGCAATTCAGGGACAAAATCTTTGTAAGGGGGGAGAATGTAACAGTCAAAATTTATTGAGTCGTGATTACGGGATGGAATCCTTTTAAGGGGGGGAAGATGTAATGAACGAGAATTTTGTAATTAATTTTAATATTTATTGAATTAAATAAATATTTTCGGTGATTTAATTATTGGATTAAATAATTAATTAATGCATTGTGGTAGATTAATTTAATTATATGTGTTACATTTATTAAATTAATGTGAGAATAATTATTATTATTTAAGTATGTCATTATGTGAGCTTATTGTATTAAATGAAATATTTAATAAGCATAATGTTATTTAATTAATTTAATTATTAATTAGAAAGTTAATAATTTGACATTATTTATTAATGAGAAAATTAAATATATGACTATGTCAATTTATGAGAAATTATTAGATTTTATTTTAAAGTAAATTAAATAAGATATTGATTTATTTTATAAAGGAGTGTGACATTAATTAAACTATATGATAAAGCTTTATTAAATTAAATGATTTTTGAAATCTAATTAAGCCTAGCCAAACATGGCCTTAGTGGAAGTTACTAGCAGTTACCCATGACTGGGTTAACTGACCAGTATGCGCGTCAGTTCTCTTTTCCTTTATACGTACTCTCCTTCCCTTTTCTTTTATTATTATTGGCTAAGTCTTGAAACACAGAGAGAGAGAGAGAGAGATTGAGAAATTCAAGAGAGAGTTCAGAGGATTTTGTGAGAACTCAGTGATTGAAGAAAGAATCTAAGCCTACATATATATACTTTATTCTCATGGTAATCCCTTCTTCCCAAATTCTATTTTTACGTCATTAAGTTTTTATAAGAAAATGGTTTTCAAAGTTCTGTAAAGCCTTTGTGATTGAGATAGGGGTAATATTTATGAGTTATTTATGGGTTAAGATGTATCAAATCGTATTTTATATATATATTTCATGATTCTATATCATCAGTGTCATAATATTACATCGTATATGATTTCTACAAAATTATAGAGTTTGGGTTTTGGCCATATGGCCTTATACGTGATATTTCATGTGTTGATCGTATATTATCCCTAAATTTAACACCCTTATATTATTATGCATGTTGATATGAAGAGACCAAAGTTTAAATAAACGGATTCGGTGTTATAACGAATCCGTAGTGACAATTTTCATGTTTTATTTTCAAAACCTCCAAGAACATCAAAGTCGGTGAAATTCACATATTTTAGTTCTGTGATTATGTGTTTTAATGGGTTAAAACCATTCTATAAATTTTGGGTTATGATTATACATGAATTATAACATGTGGGTATGTCTAAATTCGTGTAGTAATGTTTTAAATTAGAGTTTTTGGTTGTGTTCTGCAATTTTCGCGAATTACAGAATAGTTTACGCTTTCGTAGTCTTGCCTTGCCTGATCTCACGCCTAAACATCCGCATGCATGGCTGAGTTTCCACTACTGCATACACAGCGCCATGGCAATGAAGATCAAGTGTAACGATGAAGCGGCCATGTTCACTCTCCAAAAAGTTCAAAGATGGAATTTTTAAAATGTTTAAGTCTAGCAATGTGTTAGTAAATTAATTTAATGAACATGTAAACATGTTAGAAGTATAATGAGGTGTTAAAATAGTTGTTCAACATGTAAATAACATAATTTCACGTGGATTGAATTATTGAATACATAATTAGCTTGATAATTCATGAAGTACAAATTATGTGACAAAGTGATAATTTGACTAAGTATAGTCAATAATCAAAGTAAACAAAGAGAATGAGTTTATGATGATTAGTTAAGTTATAATTAACTGGTATTGTGAATGTGAATTATATGTAGGATTAAATTCAAAGAACGTGTTTAGTTAAAGTGTAATCTACGCACGAGGCAAGTTTTCTAACCCTACTTGTCATTATTGTTCATGTTTATTATTTACTTCGAGTAAATTATCATTACTATTATTCAAGTCAAATTATTATATTAAAGATTGATTATCTTTTCAAAGCATGATTCAGTTATACAATAATTGTTCTATTGTATAATTCTTGAGATTATTATTCAAATTAAATATCATTATTGTTGAACCTTATTAGACTAGTGAACTTTATTGATTCAACTAGTCCTTAGTTAAGGAACGTTCTAAATTTCAGAACCCTTATTAAATTATCCAAACCAAACTTCCTTTGGTGCGGACTCAAATGTCAAACTGAGATGAACAACCCTGCAAAGGGATTTACTTATATGTTAGTGTTAAGATATTGTGCACAGTATGGTACTAAGGGCTGATCCGACTAAGTACGAGTAGAAAGGTCTATAGTCTTATGACTGTTAAAGGTTTCAAGTATAACCCTTGATAACCTATGACATAGTTCAAGGTCTTATGACCCTCAGAATTCTTTGATTCTTGTTATTCATTCTTGATTCAAAAGTTGAGCTTTTATTCAGATGTCTTTGATTTACTCACATGTTATTATACTGTTATTTCATTGTTATACTTGTGGGAAATAGTACTCACTCTTGCTTAATAATAACATTGTAGTTAAGAACGAAAGAACTGATGAACCTTCCACTAGTAAAGGCAAGGGCAAAGTTAGCATGTGATGAAGACTTGTTATTTTTTTATTAGATGATGTATTTATGCTTAAGACTTGAGTTAATGATGTTGTTTAAGACTTATTTGTTTATGATTCCGCACAGATGTTTAAGGTTAGTTTACCCTGGGATTGTATTATTATTATTCGGATGTTGTAACCCTTAAGGGAAAGATTTTTATTCTATCTATTGAATGGCTTGCATTTATTATGGGTAGATAGATAGATGATATTTGTACAGTGAACACCAAATCCCGTGGAATTGAAGTACCCAGATTTGGGGGTGTCACACTAATTATAATCTGTAAATTGATGATTATTATTGTTAATATATTGGAAAACGAAAACAACACAACTGAAATGGCTTAATTTGGTTAAGAAATGAAGATTTGGTGATTGAAATCACTAAATGTGTTGAAATATAAAGAAAACTAGTAAAAACATGTTTTTATATGATGTTTATGTTGTTAGAGTCTTGATATGCATGCTTGGTGATGTTATAAGTTAGTTTATAGCCTCTAGGATTGGGAACTTCTGCTTAATTGGGTTACTTGAGGTTGAATTATGAAGCAGGGTATGCAAATGCAATTTCTATCTGCGTACTGGCATAGTTGCTCCGGTTCCAAAGGTAGAAATGTAGCGATGCGCTTCTTGAGCATTCTGGTTCGAGCACCCAGTACCATTTTTGCCATGATGTGTGGCTTGAAGCGTGGCAATTTGCGCCTCTCACTGAAATTTGAACATTGTTTTTTTTAGTTTGTAGTCCATAATATGTTGGCCTAACCTAGCCTAATATGCATGATAATGTGTTAAACTTGTAATGAAGTTCCAAAACATATTGTAATCATGTATTTGATGAATTTAGATTGAAAAGATAAAGACTTAGACAACTTAAACTTGTTATTTGATAAGACTTGAGTTGTTATTTAAAGCGTGACGATGCCTTATTAGATTTGTGATTTTAGACCTGTAAATGGTTTCAGAGGTAGGAATATGTTAAAGGATAATGAGATGAACTTGAATGAGAGTTAAACCTATAGGGTTAATGTTAGTTTAACTAATCGGTATTGTGATTTCAATGTTATGTAGGGTATTTGGCGAACATTTGTTATAATTGTATAGCTTACGCACGAGGAAAGTTCCTAAACCTTATTTTTATGTTGAGCAAGTTTCTTGGTTCTATCTTGTTTACGAATATGCAAGTTCTTGTATTCTAATTCTTTTACATTAAGCAAGTTTCATATTCCTAACTTGATATCATTATGCAAGTTCCTAAAACTTTAATCTTTTATTGAGCAAGTTCCTAACTTTTGTTTCTTGCCATTCAAAGCATAAATTGTTCAAGTTCATTGTTCCCAAATGAGACTTTCTAACTCTTTTGGATGTAATACTATGGATATACAATGTTTTATTCAATTATATATTATTGATATTCAATCTTTGATTAAAGTATCGTTGTTCAATCTTATATTATCGTATCGAACCTCGAGTGGCTAGTGAACCTTTATTGAAATTGGCAACTCCATAGTTGATGAGCATTCTAAAATTCTAGAACCACTGTTAAGCTAATCCAAACTAAACTTTCTTTAGTGCGGAAATACTAAAGTCAAACTAAGATGAACAACCCTAATATAGGGGATTATGTACGCATTAGCGTTTAGATATTTCTGCACAATACATGGTACGAAGGGTTGATTCCTCTAAGTACGAAATAAAAGGTCTGTATAGTCTAATGACTGTTAAAGGTCGAAGTAGAAATACTTAATAACCTTGGGACATAATTCATGGTCTTAAGACCCTCAGATATATAAATCTCGAACTTGTTTACTAATCTTGATTCGAAGAAAGAGTTCTTAATTATTCAGTATTCATTGCTTTCTGCTATACTATTGCTATAGTCATCATTATATTAGTGAGCAATTATTTTCTCACTCTTGCATTTAACACTGCAGCTAAAGTTATGAATGTTGAAGAGCCGTCTTCTAGCAAAGGCAAGGGCAAGATGTCGAATGATGAAGACCTGTTTGATTTTATTTAAGAGAATCTATGTTATAAAACTTATTTAATTATGTGATGTATTCCGCAAACTTATGTAATAATTTAAGGTTAGATTACCTAGGATTGTTTTAAGTTGATGTAACCTTGTAATAGGGAGGATTATTGTTTGAGTTATTTAAGTTATGTCTTTATCCTTGATTATGGGTAGTTAGATATAATTGTTTTGGATAGTGAACACCAAATTCTGCGGGAATGAAATACCCGAATTTGGGGGTGTCACAAGTTGGTATCATTGATTTAGGTTATGAACCTTAGGTGGGGAAAACCTTAGGAAGTAACCTTTAAGGAGATAGAAAACATAGTGGTGATAAACTCTTATCGAGTTCTAAGGAATGAATTGAGTGAATTCATTAAAGATAAATAATAAAAGACTTTATGTTCTATGTGTTAATAACTTATGTGCTCGCGAGTATCGAAGAATGTCATGTAATAAATAAAACTTAAAAGTATTTTGTTGTCAGGATGTCTAACGTTGAAGGATCCAATTAAGCTAGGGAAGAGATACCTCAGGTGCCTAGAGATGAGGAGCCACGAGATGTGTCAATGGTGTTCGGGAGGAGTTGATCTAGAGGGAGCCTTCTTTGTTGGTTACTGATGAAGGACAAGGGAATGATCATGTGTCTGATCCTGAGGAGGAGGACTCTGAGGAGATAGAGGTGGAGGATGAGGAAGAAGATCCTGTGGAGTTTCCACTAAACTTCATATCAGCTGAGATGTATGATGAATTATATGACCGTAATATAGAAGTACAGGCTAAGGTTGAGGAGCTGAAGGAACTGTGTGACGCCCCCGAAATAGGTATACATCACCCATTCTGAGTTGTCAATACATGGTACAGAAACAACTACAACTTTATTATTATAACAGTAAAACTGTGAGTTTGAATACAAATATTATCTTCTAGACAATATATATACTCAAATAAATCCTCATCACATTTATTGATACATTATTTTACAAAAATGGTGAGGACTACTAAACAACTCTCTCTAGAACTTTCATTCCATACCCTCACTGTGCACTCGCTATATTCTCGCCTCCCGAGAAGAAAAATGGAACAAAAAGGAAAAGGGTGAGCTCAACTAGCCCAAAGAAAGAATATTATTGTGGCGCCCCAAAATAGGTATACATCACCCATTCTCGAGTTGTCGATACATGGTACGTAAACAACTACAACTTTATTACTACAACAAAAAATCGTGAGTTTAAATACAAATATTATCTTCTAGACAATATCTATACTCAAATAAATCCTCATCACATTTATTGATACATTATTTTACAAAATGGTGAGGACTACTAAACAATCCTTTCTAAAACCTTCATTCCATACCCCACTGTACTCGCTTATATTCTCGCCTCCACGAGAAGAATGGAACAAAAAGGAAAAGGGTGAGCTCAACTAGCTCAAGAAAGAATATTATGACTAAGATAATATACAACAAATTATCGTTAGTCTTCAACAGGAAAAATTTAATAGAATACTGATAGACAACAAATTTTAAATCAATATTCGCAATGGAAGTAATAATTCATTAGAAGAGTTAAGTAGAGAATGCAAACTACTATCTTCTATGTATGAATTTAAAAGTTCATCGCTCTATCTTTTATCCTGTAACATCAATCCATAAACATCCTGAATCAAATATTCATCTTTGCACTACAGAGCCAAAGATATTCATCGATTAATCATATTCATTTAAACACTGCTCATCTTTACTCTGAGCCAAAGATATTAATCGATCAATCGTGTTCATCTCAACACCGCTCATCTTTTCACTGACAGTGCCAAAGATATTCTTCAGAAATCATTCATCTTTGCACTACAGGGCCAAAGATATTCAATAATATCATCATTTAAGACCGAGGATGATGAAAATATTTTTAAAGAAACGAATCCAAAGAAACAAAATGACAAGGATTAAGGATTAAGGATTAAATACTTTGTTTTATCCATGTTCAAAAATACCTCAAAATAATCATAGTGGTGTAAAATTCAAGAGTGATCAAAACATGGATACAATCGAAGCTAGTATCCGAATAGATGTTTTGGACGAAAAGAAGAAATTTTATTTTTCAATTGAATAGTCTTGATATCGTGAATAGTCAGATATCGTGAATAGTGTCGATATCGTGAATAGTATCTCCGACACCAAAAGATAGAAATTCCACAAAAAACATCTTCACGCTTCATGAATAGTACTGTGAATAGTAACTCGTGAATAGTAACTCATGAATAGTAACCCCAGAGCATGAAAAAGTTCCAAATTTGATAAAACTTCAGATCAACATTTCAAAGATAATGATATTGAAGAAATAATATCATTACTGAAAAAAAATATCCCTTACCTCAAAGAATTAGTACTTGGAAGGAAAGGTCGGGAAGTGATCTTGAATGAAACTTGTCTTGAGCAAAAGAACTCTCAAAGTATCTAAATACTCACAAAATACGCTCAATAATATAGAGAGAAAGAGAAAATCTTTGTTTACGGTGTGATTTTCAATTCTAACTTAGCCCTCTATTTATAGGAAAATGTTAGCCCGGCAAGCGCGACTTGACTCTACACTGATGGCTTTACACGCTACTATTGCCACCCACCACATTTGAAATAAAATTCAGCACATTTCTTCACCAACCACAAGTGGGGCCCACTCAATTCTAGAATTTTCCACCAAAATCAATTATAACCCTAATTTCCGAATCGACCACCTCTTAAAATTCATAACAAATCATTCGTTCATTTTAACGGTTCAAAATTTGTGGACATATACTCAACTTATGTATGTATAACATATCCAAAAATTACAACGATCCAACGGTCGGATTAAAAATTATAACTCACATGATACATCGTAAAAATATCGATTTGATTTTAATACCTCCATTCCGACAAAATTACTTGATAAAACACCTCAACATTAAATCATTCAATTATAACCACATAAAATAAATAAATCCATCGTTTATAAATATTTTCTTATCATATCAATAATTAATTATTCACAAATAATATTACGAGAATCACAATTATGACAACCAGTAGTTCCTCAGAAAGAGGGGGCTTTAGATAAGGATTTCTCCTTCTTGGCCGCAATTAGGTGACCAAACCTCTCCTTGATGAGAACTTTCTAGACATTGCCAATAATGCTATCTAATAATATTATTTAAATAATATGAATTATTGATCCGATAATGGAGATAATGTGCAAAGGACAATTATTGAACAACAATATTATAAAATATCAACGCAAAGAATTATTGAATCAATAAAATAAAATATTGAGCGAAGAACTACTTGTGAAAATTATTGAGTAGTGCCTTCTTACGTAAGGATCAATAATTCAATCAATATCAATGTGCATGGTATTGCTCTTTGTGCAACCACGCGTATTCATCATTTTAACCACCGGTATTCCAACAGTCTTAACTTCAGTATAACTACGCCAGTTATTTTTTAACCAACTTATATTTGTCGTTTTCTTCATCCAATCGCTTTTTCAGTTATAGAGGGCCCACACACGTCATTGTCGTCATACAAATATTCTCCGACAATCATTTAATATTCCACGACCAAACGAATATTCCCCGACAACAATGAATATTTTATAACCACTTGCTTATTTTGAAATATTTGCGTATTTAACCCCTAACTATCCACATTAATCAAATCAACCCTTACTATTTCAAAATAATATATAGAGAAAATTAAATTTCATTAATAATAAGTTGGGGTCTTACAACCTCCCCTCCTTATGAAATTTCGTCCTCGAAATTGACGTACGTACCTGGTGTTTCGAAAAGATGAGGATACCTCGCTTTCATTTCCGTTTCCAATTCCCAGGTCATTTCCTCTATAGCATGATTCCTCCACAAAACTTTAACTTGTGGTATGACCTTTTTGGGCGTAGGACATGCTCCTTCCTATCCAAAATCTTGAAAGGTACCTCCTCATACGTTAGGTCTTCAGCTATCTCGTCCGGTTCTAACTCTATAATGTGGTTTGGGTCTTTCACATATTTACTGAAGTCTGAGATATGTGAAACACATTGTGAACACGAGACATACTTGGAGGTAACGCAAGTCTATAGGCTACTTTTCCTACTCGGTCAAGAATTTGAAATGGACCAATAAATCGTGGATTGAGCTTTCCTCTCTTCCCAAATCTTGTAACTCCCTTCCATGGAGCAACTCGCAATAATACATGATCCCCACACTAAATTCCACGTCCTTTCGATGAAGATCCGCATAACTCTTTTGATCGATCTTGTGCCGTTTGTATCGTTGTCAAATCATTTGGATCTTTTCGGTGAGTCATACGTACTAACTCGGGTCCCAACAATGTTGCTTCACCCACCTCATCCCAACATATTGGAGAACGACATTTTCGTCCCATATAATGCTTCAAATGGAGCCACACCTATACTTGCCTGATAACTGTTGTTGTAGGAGAATTCCACCAATGGTAAATACTTATCCCAACTGCCTTTGAAGTCTAGGACACAGAGTCTTAATAAATCTTCAAGAGTTTGAATAGTCCTCTCGATTGTCCGTCTGGTTTGGGGGATGGTATGCGAACTAAATCGCAAATCCGTGCCCATAGCTTTTTGCAAGCTAACCCAAAATCTTGAAGTGAATCTTGGGTCACGATCCAAAACTATGGATACGGGCATGCCATGCAACCTCACAATCTCATTTACGTACATACTAGCAAGGCGTTCAAGTGAATAAGTCTCCGTATCGGCAAGAAATGAGCGAGACTTGGTTAATCTATCAACAATAACCCAAATAGCATTGATGCCTTGAGAAACCGTAGGGAAGACCCGTAACGAAATCCATGGTAATGTGTTCCCACTTCCATTCCGAATCTCAAGTGGTTGCAACGGACCCTTAGGTACTAGATGCTCGCCTTTACACGTTGACAAGTTAAACACATTGAGATAAACTTTGCAATCTCTCTCTTCATATTGTTCCACCAAAATGTATGTCAAGATCACGATACATTTTAGTACTTCCGGATGGATTGCAAATGGTGTATTGTGTGCCTCCATCATAATCTTGTACTTTAAATCGTAGTCGTTAGGAACACAAAGTCTAGAGTGGACTCAAGTATTCCTTCTTCATCAATTCTCGCTTAGGATAGCTCCTTCTTGTACTTTCTTCTTCATACGCGCATAAGCTCCTGTCGGTGGCTTGAGCAACCCTTAACTTTTCTATTAAAGTTGGCTCTACGCGTATATTTGACATCATCGCACTTTTCGTTCCGCATATGATCTTCTACTTAATGCGTCGGCTACCACGTTAAACTTTACCGGGATGGTATTAAATAGTGTGGTCGTAGTCTTCTTTCAATAGCTCGAGCCAACGTCATTTGCCGCGTGTTGAGTTCTTTTGAGTGAAGAAATATTTAAGGCTTTTATGGTGCGAATATATCTCCACTTTCTCCCCATATAGATAGTGCCTCCATATCTTTAAGCGCAGCAACGATTTGCCGCTAACTCTAGATCATGAGTAGGATAATTCCTCTCATACTCTTTAAGTTGTTGCGAGGCATAGGCTATGACTTTCCCACGTTGCATGAGAACACATCCTAACCCTTTGCACAAGCATCGTTTATGATAACAAATCCATCCGAACGGATGGTATTGTTAGAACAGTCTTGAAATAAGTCTCCTCTTAAGCTCTTGGAAACTTTTCTCGCATTCTTCGCTCCAAACGAATTTTGTATCCTTCCGGTTAGGCGAGTTAATGGAGTAGCGATTCGAGAAAACCCTTCCACGAATCTCCGATAATAACCAACTAAGCCCAAAAAGCTACGTGCTTCAATCACAAACTTCTGTTGCTCCCAACTTTGTATTGCTTCAATCTTCACGGATCAACAGATACTCCATGTTTTGACACCACATGCCCAAGAAATGCTACTTCTTCAAGCCGAACTCGCATTTCTTCAATTTGGCATATAGTTGGTTTTCACGAAGCCTTTGGAGTACCGACTTCAAATGGTGCTCATGATCTTCACGACTTTTGGAATATATAAGGATGTCATCAATAAAGACAACAACGAATGATCCAAATATTCCTTGAATACTCGGTTCATCATATCCATGAAAGCCAGCAGGAGCATTAGTTAGTCCGAAAGACATGACTAAGAATTCATAATGCCCATCTAGAAGTTTACAAGGCGGTCTTTGGAATATCCTCGATTTTAATCTTGGTGATGATATCCGAATCGCGAAGATCGATTTTGAAAAGAATTGTGCTTGCTTGCAAATGGTCAAACAAGTCATCAATACGAGGTAGAGGATACCTATTCTTGATGGTGACATGGTTCAATTCCAGATAGTCAATACAAAGTCGCATACTCCCGTCTTTCTTCTTTACAAATAAAACAGGAGCACCCCAAGGAGATGTACTAGGGGCGAATGAAACCGATGTCCAACAATTCACGTAGTTGGACCTTTAACTCTGAAGTTCAATAGGAGCCATTCGATATGGGGTTTTAGAAATGGGCTTTGTGCGGGTTCAAGATCAATAAAGAATTCAACTTCACGTTACGGGGTAGGCAGGGAAGTTCTTGAAATCGTCGGGAAAGTCAATAACAACAGAATATTATTCAAATTTGGCGTGTCTTTATTCAAATCCATAACATGGGCTAAGAAAGCTTGACATCCGTTTTCAATAAGCGAATAGCTTTATGATTAGATATGATAGTGATTGATTTTAATGGTTTAGTTGCTTGAATTAAATACAACGGGTTTGGTTAGGAATATGAAAACTAACAACCTTACGAAAACAATCAATTTTGGCATGATGAGTAGTTAACCATCAATCCCTAAAATCACATCAAAAGCAAGTATCTTTAAAGAGATAAGGTCAACGGTAAAGGTAATGGTGCCAACTTGAATCAAACAAGATTTATAAGCGATGGATGTGATGAAAGTTTCTCTAACGGAGTTTCCACGAGATAGGTCAAAGTCTAATTTCTCCGAGTCAGTTTAAGCGTTGAGCACATGCGGAGAGATAAATGAATGGGTATACCGGTATCAAGTAAGGTATAAACTTGAATTTATAAATAGCTTACCGTGATCACCTCGTTTGGGTTCCTCGCATTATGACCGATCCACAACAAAACGCTCTTCTAGGAATCGTTGACTTTGACTTTTACTAGGGCGATCTTTTGAGTCACCGTCCCATTGAACTAGGTTTCGCTCTGTCTGATCTCGAAAGCGATATGTCCTTCCTTTCCACAACTATAGCATACCTTGAATTGTTGTGGGCGGTTTGGTGATATGTCCCTCTTTTCGCATTTGTAGCATATAACCTGGTTGGTCGTTCTCCTCCCTTAGAACCCGATTCTTTCTGCAACCTTTGTCATCTTCACATGGTTGTTGTTAAATCTCCTCTTTTAAAATCACCTCGACTCGCTTCTTCTATTTTCATGGCCATGATTACCACGGAGTGGTTACCATTTACATCAAATCTGTTTCTTTCTCATGAGTTATCATTATTACATTGGCTTATCTACGATCGATCTGGTTGTGGTCCCAAAGTTTCTGCGTACTCGTTATCTCGCTCTAATAATTGAGCCTGTTTACAACATCTGAATAGAGAGAAAATTTATGAGAAATGAGATCTTGGCGTATCTTAGGGTTTCAAACCTCTAAGAAACATCCGCGTCATCGTTCCTCATTCTCCACCAAATGAGGTGCTGACACGGATAACTCTCTGCAAACTTTGCCTCGTCTTTGAGACACCGTCGTGTTGTTTTGTTCCAATCGATGAACTCCACTTCCTTCATATAGCCCGAACACTTTGGAAAGTATTTGTCATTAAATAGTCTCTGAAACGTTTCCCAAGAGACATCTTTGAGTCTTGGGTTGGATGGAGTGCACGCTTCACAGACTCCCACCGATGATCTGCCTGCATGCACGGAACATAAAGGTGGCGAATGGAACCTTCTGTTCCTCCGTGCATCCCAGACATCGAATATCTTGGTAATTTGTTTGACCCATGTTTCCGCCGTGATCGGATCGGCTTTCCCTTAAATCGGGTGGTCCCAACTCTTTGAAGCGCTTGGTGACAACCCGTGAATTGCTATCATTTCCTCCTGTATTTTGAACACGAGTCTCCTCGTGCGATTTTGCATGAATACAAAAACTTCTAAACATCCTCGTTCATCATCTACGCTTTCAATGGTGTTGTTCACGGGAGGAACATTGCCCGACTGTTGCACGTTCTCCTCGTTGGTGAGTCTGAGCGTCTCCGTTCTCATTTCCATTGTTAATATTCTCGATTCGACATTCTCAAATCTTCGTCATAAAACAAGGGTTAATTAAGAAATCAATATATCACATAATATCCCTATATCTTGACCAACTAACAAATAAGCTTAGGTAGGACACACTAGCGAAGGATTTACTCGTCTCTCCCTCTAGTTCTATTCCCGATCTCTCTTGGAGATCATATCCTAAGCTACGATACCAATTGTGGCGCCCCCAAATAGGTATACATCACCCATTACGAGTTGTCAATCATGAGTGCGAAACAACTACAACTTTATTACTTACAACAATAAAGCGTGAGTTTAAATACAAATATTATCTTCTAGACAATATCTATACTCAAATAAATCCTCATCACATTTATTGATACATTATTTTACAAAATGGTGAGGACTACTAAACAATCCTTTCTAAAACCTTCATTCCATACCCCAGAGCTACGTACTATGCTATATTCTCGCCTCACGAGAAGAATGGAACAAAAAGGAAAAGGGTGAGCTCAACTAGCTCGATAAAGAATATTATGACTAAGATAATATACAACAAATTATCGTTAGTCTTCAACGGGGAAAAATTTAATAGAATCTGATAGACAACAAATTTTAAATCAATATTATTGGCGGAGTAATAATTCATTAGAAGAGTTAAGTAGAGAATGCAAACTACTATCTTACATGTATGAATTTAAAAGTTCATCGTCTATCTTTTATCCACTGTAACATCAATCCATAAACATCTGGAATCAAATATTCATCTTTGCACTCTGGCCAAAGATATTCATCGATTAATTATATTCATTTAAACACTGTTCATCTTTGCACTCTGGCCAAAGATATTAATCGATCGATCATATTCATCTCAACACCTTTCATCTTCTTTCTGAAGGCCAAAGATATTCTTGAAATCATTCATCTTTGCACTACGGGCCAAAGATATTCAATAATATCATCATTTAAGGTGAGGATGATGAAAAATATTTTAAAGAAGCGAATCCGGTGAAACAAAATGACAAGGATTAAGGATTAAGGATTAGTACTTTGTTTTATCCATGTTCAAAAATACCTCAAAATAATCGTAGTGGTGTAAAAAATTCAAGAGTGATCAAAACATGGATCTGATCGGGAATATAGTATCGAATAGATGTTTTGGATGAAAAGAAGAAATTTTATTTTTTTAGTCTTAATAGTCTTGAATATCGTCGTGAATAGTATCTCAGACACGAAAAGATAGAAATTCCACAAAAACATCTTCACGCTTCATGAATAGTACTGAATAGTGAATAATAATAACTTTCGTGAATAGTAACTCATGAATAATAACTCACCCAGACGATGAAAAGTTCTAAATTTGATAAAACTTGGATCGACATTTGACGTAATGATATTGAAGAAATAATATCATTCTGAAAAAAAATAATATCCACTTACCTCGAAGAATTAGTACTTGGAAGGAAGGTCGGAAGTGATCTTTGAATGAAACTTGTCTTGAGCGACAATCTCAAAGTATCTAAATACTCACAAAATACGCTCAATAATATAGAGAGAGAGAGAGAAAACTTTGTTTACGGTGTGATTTTCAATTCTAACTTAGCCCTCTATTTATAGAAAAATGTTAGCCACAAAGCAGACTTGACTGCTACACACGATGGCTTTACCTACTACTATTGCCACCACCACATTTGAAATAAAATTCAGCACATTTCTTCACCAACCACAAGTGGGGCCCACTCAATTCTAAATTTTCCACCAAAATCAATTATAACCCTAATTTACGAATCAGTCACCTCTTAAAATTCATAACAAATCATTCGTTCATTTTTAACGGTTCAAAATTTGTGGACATATACTCAACTTATGTATATAACATATCCAAAAATTACAACGATCCAACGGTTGGATTAAAAATTATAACTCATGCAATACATCGTAAAAATCTTGATTTGATTTTAATACCTCCATTCCGACAAAATTCTTGATAAAACACCTCAACATTAAATCATTCAATTATAACCACATAAAATAAATAAATCCATCGTTTATAAATATTTTCTTATCATATCAATAATTAATTATTCATAAATAATATTACGAGAATCACAATTATGACAACGGTAGTTCCCGGAAAGAGGGCTTTTTCAGATAAAGTTTCTCCTTCTTGGCGCTTGATTAGGTGACCAAACCTCTCCTTGTGAGAACTTTTAGACATTGCCAATAATGCTATCTAATAATATTATTTAAATAATATGAATTATTGATCGATAATGGAGATAATAATGCGGTGACAATTATTGAACAACAATAATATAAAATATCAATATTGACAATTATTGAATCGATAAAATAAAATATTGAGCGATAATTTGCTGAAAAAATTATTGAGTAGTGCCTTCTTACGTAAGGATCAATAATTCAACAATCTTGTGCAATCTGGTGTTACTCTTTATGCAACCACGCGTATTCTTTGTATTTTAACCAAGGGTATTCAATGATCTTAACTTGTATATAACTACGTGAATTATTTTTAACCAACTTATATTTATCGTTTTCTTCATCCATAAACTTTTTAGTTATGGGGCCCACACATGGTAATGCGTCAAATCGTACAAATATTCCCACAAAGCGATCTGAATATTCCACGACCAAACGAATATTCCCAAACAATGATGAATATTTTATAACCACTTGCTTATTTTGAAATATTTGCGTATTTAACCCTAACTATCCATCCACATTAATCAAATCAACCCTTACTATTTCAAAATAATATATAGAAAATTAAATTTCATTAATAATAAGTTGGGGTCTTACAATTATGACTAAGATAATATACAACAAATTATCGTTAGTCTTCAACGAGGAAAAATCTAATAGAATACAATAGACAACAAATTTTAAATCAATATTCGCAATGAAATAATAATTCATTAGAAGAGTTGAGTAGAAAGAAAGCAAACTACTATCTTCTATGTATGAATTTAAAAATTCATCGCCTATCTTTTATCCCCAGTAACATCAATCAATATATATCTGGAATCAAATATTCATCTTTTTGGAGCACTACAGGCCAAAGATATTCATCACCGATTAATGTATTCATCTAAACACTGCTCATCTTTGTAAGACCTCAAATTTTTTTAAATAAAAAGGAATTTCCTTTATTTATTATTTTGAAATAGTAAGGGTTGATTTGATTAATGTGGATAGTTAAGGGATAAATCATAAATATTTCAAAATAAGCAAGTGGTTATAAAATATTCATTGTTGTTTGGGAATATTAGTTTGGTCGTGGAAATGATTAAAATATTCGGGGAATATTAAATGCGGACGGTAGCGACCATGTATATGGGCCCATATAGCGAAAGCGATTGGATGAGGAAAAGCGACAAATATATATAAGTTGGTTAAAAATAACGGCGTAGTTGTTACCAATTAAGATCGTTGGAATACCCGTGGTTAAAATACGATGTCTGGCGTGGTTGCGCATGATGCACGGTATTGCTGCATGATATTGTTGAATTATTGATCCTTACGTAAGATGGCACTTTACTCAATAATTTTCACGATGAGTTCTTGTTCAATATTTTATTTTATTGATTCAATAATTCTTTGCGTTGATATTTTATATTATTGTTGTTCAATAATTGTCACTACACATGATTTCCCATTATCGGATCAATAATTCATATTATTTGAATAATATTATTAGATAACATTATTGGAAATGTCTAGAAAGTTACATCTAAGGAGAGGTTTGGTCACCTAATTGTGCGCCCGATGAGGAGAGATCCTTATTGGAAAGCCCCTCTTTCTGAGGAGCGGCTTTGGTTGTCATAATTGATTACGTAATATTATTTGTGAATAATTAATTATTGATTCATATGATAAGGAAATATTTAATTTATATGAATATAAATGATGGATTTATTTATGTGGTTATTAATGAAGGAATTAATGCTGAGATGTTTTATTTGTATTTTGTCGGATCGGAGGTATTAAAAGATCAAATCGGTGTTATTATAGCTTTATTGTGTGAGTTATAATATTTAATCCGACTGTTGGATCGTTGTAATTTTTGGATATGTTATACATATATAAGTTGAGTATATGTCCACAAATTTTGAACCGTTAAAAATGAGCGTATAATTTATTATGAATTTTAAGAGGTGGCTGATTCAGAAATTAGGTTATAAATGATTTTGGTGGAAAATTCTAGAATTGGTGGGCCCCACTTGTGGTTGGTGAAAAAAAAATGTTTGAATTTTATTTCAAATGTGGTGGGTGGCAATAGTAGCGAGTAAAAGCCATCGAGTGGCGAGTCAAGTCCGCTTCTGGCGGCTAACATTTTCCTATAAATAGAGGCTAAGTTAGAATTGAAAATCACACCGTAAACAAAGTTTTCTCTCTTTCTCTCTCTATATTATTGAGCGTATTTTGTGAGTATTTAGATACTTTGAGAGTTCTTTGTTCAATCTGAGTTTCATTCAACATCACTTCCGACCTTTCCTTCCAAATCTTGATTCTTTGAGGTAAGGGATATTATTTTTTTTTGTAATGATATTATTTCTTGATATCATTATCTTTGAAATGTTGATCGAAGTTTTTATCAAATTTGGAACTTTTTCATGTCGGGGTTACTATTCATGAGTTACTATTCACGAGTTACTATTCATGAGTTACTATTCACGAGTTACTATTCATGAGTACTATTTATGAAGCGTGAAAATGTTTTTTTGTGGAATTTCTATCTTTTGGTGTCGGAGTTTCACGTTATTCACGTATCTGGCACTATTCATCGAAAATTCATAAAAAATTCTTCTTTTTCGTCCAAAATATCTATTTTGGATACTAGCTTTGATTGTATCCATGTTTTGATCATTCTTGAATTTTACACCACCATGATTATTTTTGAGGTATTGTTGGACATGGATAAAACAAAGTACGAATCATTAATCCTTAATCCTTGTCATTTTGTTTCACTGGATTCGTTCTTTAAAAATATTTTCATCATCCTCGGTCTTAAATGATGATATTATTGAATATCTTTGGCTTTTAGAGTGCAAAGATGAATGATTTCGAAGAATATCTTTGGCACAGTAGTACAGATGATGAAAGCGTGTTTAAATGAACATGACCGATGATGAATATCTTTGGCCTTTAGTGCAAAGATGAGCAGTGTTGAGATGAACATGATCGATTGATGAATATCTTTGGCTTTTGTAGTGCAAAGATGAATATTTGATTTGAGATGAATATTGATTGATGTTCTGAGGATAAAATATTGATGATGGATTTATTAAATTCATAGATTATAGTAGATTTCATTCTCTCACGTAACTCTTCTATGAATTATTATTTCATTGCGAATATTGATCCGAAACTTGTTGTCTATTGTATTCTATCGATTTTTCCTGTTGGAGACTAACGATAATTTGTTGTATATTATCTTAGTCATAGTATTCTTTTCTTGGGCTAGTTGAGCTCACCCTTTTCCTTGTTGTTCCATTTTTCTTCTCGGGAGGCGAGAATGTAGCGAGTACTAGTCGGGGTATGGAATGAAGGTTCTAAAGAGAGTTGTTTAGTAGTCCTCACCATTTTGTAAAATAATGTATCAATAAATGTGATGGGGATTTATTTGAGTATAGATATTGTCTAAAAAGATAATATTTGTATTTAAACTCACAGCTTTCTTGTTGTAATAATAAAGTTGTAGTTGTTTACGCACCATGTATTTGGCGACTTCGAGAATGGGTGTGGTGTATACCTATTTTGGGGCGTCACGGTTGGTATCGAGCTTAGGGATATGATCTCTGGCGGAGATCGGGAATAGAACTAGGAAGGAGAGACGAGTAAATCCTTCGCTAGTGTGTCCTACCTAAGCTTATTTGTTAGTTAGTCGATATATAGGGATATTATGTGATATATTGATTTCCTTAATTAACCCTTGTTTTATGATAGTATTTGAGAATGTCGAATGAGAATATTAACAGTGGAGTAAATGAGACTGTGGAGATGCTTGTACTCACCAACGAGGAGAACGTCTGCAATTTGGCAATGTTCCTCCCATGAACAACACCACCGAAAGCGATGAGGAATGAGGGATGTTTAGAAGTTTTTGCGCTTCATGCAAAATCGAGACGAGGAGACTTCGTGTTCAAAATACTGAGGAGGAAATGATAGCAATTCACGGGTTGTCACAACCAAGCGAGTTCAAAGAGTTGGGACCACGAATTTAAGGAAAGCCGGATCCGATCATGGCGGAAACATGGGTCAAGCAAATTACCAAGATATTCGATGTCTTGGGATGCACGGAGAGAACGAAGGTTCCATTCGCTACTTTTATGTTCCGTGGCGAGGTAGACTCTATCGGTGGGAGTCCATGAAGCGTACCCCATCCAAACAGTACTTTTCGGCATGTCTTGGGAGACATTTGAGAGACTATTTAATGACAAATACTTTCCGAAAGTGTTCGCGTATGAAGGAAGTGGAGTTCATCGATTAGAGCAAAACAACATGGCGGTGTCTCGAAGACGAGGCAAAGTTTGCGCGAGTTATCGAGTTTGCACCTCATTTGGTGGAGAATGAGGAACGATGACGCAGATGTTTCTTAGAGGTTTGAAACCCTAGATACGTCGGTATCTCATTTCTCATAAACTTTCTCTTTATTCGAGATGTTGTAAATGAGGCTCAATTATTAGAAGCGAGATAACGAGTACGGTCAACCGAGGGACCATAACCAGGATCGTACTGCGAGATAGCGATCAATGAATAATGATAACTGCGGAGAAAGAAATGCGAGACGGAATGAAATGGTAACCACTCGTGGTAATCATGGTCATGAAAAAGTAAGAAAGCGAAGTCGGAGGAGATTTTAAAAGAGGAGATTTAACAACGACTATGTGAAGACGACAAGCGATCTTCTGCAGTATAAACGGTTTCTAAGGGAGGAGAACGACCACCGGTCATATGCTACAAATGCGGAAAAGAGGGACATATCAGTCCAAACTGCCCACAACAGTTCAAGGTATGCTATAGTTGTGGAAAGGAAGGACATATCGCTCGAGATTGTGCGATAGCGAAACCTAGTTCAATGGGGATGTGACTCAAAAGATCGTCCGAAAAAGTCAAAGTCAACGATTCCGGAAGAAGCGTTTGTTGTGATCGGTCATAATGCGAGGAACCCAAACGAGGTGATCACGGTAAGCTATTTATAAATTCTTATGAAGTTTATACCTTACTTGATACCGGTGCTACCCATTCATTTATCTCTCTCTGCATGTGCTCAACGTTTAAACTTGACTCGGGAGAAATTAGACTTTGATCTATCTGTGGAAACTCCGTTAGGAGAAACTTTCATCACATCCAATCGCTTTATAAATCTTGTTTGATTCAAGTTGGCACCATTACCTTACCATTGACCTTATCTCTTTAAAGATACTTGCTTTTGATGTGATTTTAGGGATTGATTGGTTAACTACTCATCACGCCAAAATTGATTGTTTTCGTAAGGTTGTTAGTTTTCATATTCCTAACCAACTTTGTGTATGCAATTCAAGCAACTAAACCATTAAAATCAATCACTATCATATCTAATCATAAAGCTATTCGTTTATTGAAAAGCGGATGTCAAGCTTTCTTAGTCCATGTTATGGATTTGAATAAAGACACGTCGATTTGAATAATATTCTTGTTGTTATTGATTTTCCCGACGTATTTTCGAAGAATTTCTTGGCTTACTCCCAAAGCTCGATATTAAATTTTGTATCGACTTTGAACCCGGACAAAACTCATTTCTAAAATCTTATATCGAATGGCTCTATTGAACTTGAGGAGTTAAAAATTCAACTATAGAATTTGGTACTGAGCCTTTATCTGGTGACTTCCTTTGTGGAATTCACCTGGCGAGAACTCTCTATAGGGGCGTCATATTAGATGCGATAGTAAAGCGATAGGTGTCATTGTGACGTGCTATCCAAGATTGGGATATGAGTCACGATTGAGAGCAACCTAAGTCGATGTCAAATACGTAGCTTTCTAGGCTTAGTTGGTTATTATCGGAGATTCGTTGAAGGATATTCTCGAATCGCTATTCCATTATCGCAAATTGACTTCGTAGAGATACAAAATTCGAATGGAGCAAGAATGTGGGAAGAGCTTCAAGAACTCAAGAGGAGACTCATTTCAAAGACATGTTACGACCATGCCATCCTGGTAAAGCGAACGTGGTAGCGGCGCATTGAGTAGAAGATTATATCGAGGAACGAGTGCGATGATGTCAAGTATCGCGATAGAGCCAACTTTAATAGAAAAAGTTAAGGTTGCTCGAAGCCACCGGCCGGGAGTCGATACGTATGAAGAAGAAAGTACAAGAAGGAGCTATTCCTAAGCGAGAATTGATGAAGAAGGAATACTTGAGTCCACTCTAGACTTTGTGTTCCTAACGACTCGATTTG
This sequence comes from Panax quinquefolius, assembly GCA_020205615.1. NCBI lineage: Eukaryota > Viridiplantae > Streptophyta > Magnoliopsida > Apiales > Araliaceae > Panax > Panax quinquefolius. The sequence goes on from CM035162.1 coordinate 97,445,110, forward strand.
AAGTACAAGATTATGATGGAGGCACACATACACCATTTGCAATCCATCACGGAAGTACTAAAATGTATCGTGATCTTCGACATACATTTTGGTGGAACAATATGAAGAGAGAGATTGCAAAGTTTATCTCAATGTGTTTAACTTGTCAACGTGTAAAGGCGGAGCATCTAGTACCTAAGGGTCCGTTGCAACCACTTGAGATTCCGGAATGGAAATGGGAACACATTACCATAGATTTAGTTCTGGGTCTTCCTACGGTTTCTCAAGGCATCAATGCTATTTGGGTTATTGTTGATAGATTAACCAAGTCTCGCTCATTTCTTCTGGATATATGAGAGACTTATTCCTTTGACGTCTTTCTCGTATATACGTAAAAGCGATTGTGAGATTGCATGGCATGCCAGTATCCATAGTTTTAGACTGTGACCCAAGATTCACTTCATGATTTTGGGTTAGAAAGCTATGGGCACGCAATTTACGATTGGGTTTGGCATACCATCCTCAAACGGATGGGCAATCGAAAAGGACTACTCAAACTCTTGAAGATATATTAAAACTCGTGTCCTAGATTTCAAAGGAAGTTGGGATAAGTACTTGTCATTGGTGGAATTCTCATACAACAATAGTTATTAAACAAATATAGGCATGGTTCCATTCAAGCATTATATGGGCGAAAATGTCGTTCTCCAATATATTGGGATGAGGTGGGTGAAGCAACATTGTTGGGACCCGAGTTAAGTGCGTATGACTCACCGAAAAGATCCAAATGATTCGACAACGTATACAAACGGCACAAGATCGACAAAAGAGTTATGCGGATCTTCATCGAAAGGACGTGGAATTTAATGTAGGGGATCATGTATTGTTACGAGTTGCTCCATGGAAGGGAGTTACAAGATTTGGGAAGAGAGGAAAGCTCAATCCACGATTTATTGGTCCATTTCAAATTCTTGACCGAGTAGGAAATGTAGCCTATAGACTTGCGTTACCTCCGAGTATGTCTCGTGTTCATAATGTGTTTCACATATCTGTACTTCGTAAATATGTGAAAGACCCGAACCACGTTATTGAGTTAGAACCGGACGAGATAGCCGAAGACTTAACGTATGAGGAGGTACCTATCAAGATCTTGGATAGGAAGGAGCATGTCCTACGCGCAAAGGTCATACCACAAGTTAAAGTTTTGTGGAGGAATCATGCTATAGAGGAAATGACCTGGGAATTGGAAACGAAAATGAAAGCGAGGTATCCTCACCTTTTCGAAACACCAGGTACGTACGTCAATTTCGAGGACGAAATTTCATAAGGAGGGGAGGTTGTAAGACCCCAAATTTTTTTTAAATAAAAAGGAATTTCCTTTATTTATTATTTTGAAATAGTAAGGGTTGATTTGATTAATGTGGATAGTTAAGGGTTAAATACGCAAATATTTCAAAATAAGCAAGTGGTTATAAAATATTCATTGTTGTCGGGGAATATTCGTTTGGTCGTGGAAAATTAAATGCTTGTCGGGGAATATTAAATGCGGCAAGTAGCGACCATGTGTGGGCCCCATAACGGAAAAGCGATTGGATGAGGAAAACGCGACAAATATATGTAAGTTGGTTAAAAATAACGGCGTAGTTATTCTGCCGTTAAGACATTGAATAATACCGGTGGTTAAAATACAAGATGTCTGGCGTGGTTTGAAAAGATGCACTGCAGTATTGCATGTGATTGTTGAATTATTGATCCTTACGTAAGATGGCACTACTCAATAATTTTCCACAAGAATTCTTGTTCAATATTTTATTTTATTGATTCAATAATTGCTACGTTGATATTTTATATTATTGTTGTTCAATAATTGTCACTACACAGTATTTCCCATTATCAGATCAATAATTCATATTATTTGAATAATATTATTAGATAACATTATTGGCAATGTCTAGAAAGTTCTGTCTAAGGAGAGGTTTGGTCACCTAATTGCGCGCCAGTAAGGAGAGATCCTTATTGGAAAGCCCCTCTTTCTGAGGAACTACTGGTTATAATAATTGTGATTACAGAATATTATTTGTGAATAATTAATTATTGATTCATATGATAAGGAAATATTTAATTTATATGAATATAAATGATGGATTTATTTATGTGGTTATTAATGAAGGAATTAATGCTGAGATGTTTTATTTGTATTTTGTCGGATCGGAGGTATTAAAAGATCAAATCGGTGTTATTACAGCTTTATTGTGTGAGTTATAATATTTAATCCGACCGTTGGATCGTTGTAATTTTTGGATATGTTATACATATATAAGTTGAGTATATGTCCACAAATTTTGAACCGTTAAAAATGAGCGTATAATTTATTATGAATTTTAAGAGGTGGCTGATTTAGAAATTAGGTTATAAATGATTTTGGTGGAAAATTCTAGAATTGGTGGGCCCCACTTGTGGTTGGTGAAAAAATGTGCTGAATTTTATTTCAAATGTGGTGGGTGGCAATAGTAAGCGAGTAAAAGCCATCGTGTAGCAGTCAAAATACTGCTTGATTGGGCTAACATTTTCCTATAAATAGAGGGCTAAGTTAGAATTGAAAATCACACCGAAACAAAGTTTTCTCTCTCTCTCTATATATTATTGGCGTATTTTGTGAGTATTTAGATACTTTGAGAGTTCTTTGTTCAATTACAAGTTTCATTCAAAGATCACTTCCTACCTTTCCTTCCGGCACCGATTCTTTGAGGTAAGGGATATTATTTTTTCGTAATGATATTATTTCTTCAATATCATTATCTTTGAAATGTTGATATGAAGTTTTTATCAAATTTGGAACTTTTTCATGCCGGGGTAACTATTCATGAGTTACTATTCACGAGTTACTATTCATGAGTTACTATTCACGAGTTACTATTCACGAGTACTATTCATGAAGCGTGAAAATGTTTTTTTGTGGAATTTCTATCTTTTGGTGTCGGGTTACTATTCACGTGATATTAAAGACTATTCACGTATCTGACACTATTCACGATACTGGCACTATTCATCGAAAAATAAAATTTCTTCTTTTCGTCAAAAATATCTATTTTGGATACTAGCTTGATTGTATCCATGTTTTGATCATTCTTGAATTTTACACCACCATGATTATTTTTGAGGTATTGTTGGACATGGATAAAACAAAGTACGAATCATTAATCCTTAATCCTTGTCATTTTGTTTCACCGGGATTCGTTCTTTAAAAATATTTTTCATCATCCTCGGTCTTAAATGATGATATTATTGAATATCTTTGGCTGTAGTGCAAAGATGAATGATTTCTGAAGAATATCTTTGGCCCAGAGTGCAAAGATGAGCGGTGTTTAAATGAACATGACCGATCGATGAATATCTTTGGCCTTTAGTGCAAAGATGAGCATGTTGAGATGAACATGATCGATTGATGAATATCTTTGGCTGTAGTGCAAAGATGAATATTTGATTTGAGATGAATATTGATTGATGTTACGAGGATAAAATATTGACGATGGACTGTTAAATTCATAGATTATAGTAGATTTCATTCTCTACGTAACTCTTCTATGAATTATTATTTCAATGCGAATATTGATCCAAACTTGTTGTCTATTGTATTCTATCGATTTTTCCTGTTGGAGACTAACGATAATTTGTTGTATATTATCTTAGTCATAGTATTCTTTATCGGGCTAGTTGAGCTCACCCTTTTCCTTGTTGTTCCATTTTTTTCTTCTCGTGAGGCGAGAATGTAGCGAGTACTAGTCGGGGTATGGAATGAAGGTTCTAGAGAGAGTTGTTTAGTAGTCCTCACCATTTTTGTAAAATAATGTATCAATAAATGTGATGGGGATTTATTTGAGTATAGATATTGTCTAAAAGATAATATTTGTATTTAAACTCACAGCTTTCTCGTTGTAATAATAATAAAGTTGTAGTTGTTTACATACCATGTATTTGGCGACTCGAGAATGGGTGTGGTGTATACCTATTTTGGGGCGCCACAATCTTTACACTACTCTGCCAAAGATATTCTTCTAAATCATTCATCTTTGCAATACAGCCAAAGATATTCCATAATATCATCATTTAAGATCAAGATGATGAAAATATTTTTAAAGAAACGAATCCAAAGAAACAAAATGACAAGGATTAAGGATTAAGGATTCGTATTTTGTTTTATCCACATCCAAAAATACCTCAAAAATAATCACAAAGTGGTGTAAAATTCAAGAATGATCAAAACATGGATACAATCAAAGCTAGTATCCAGATTAGATATTTTGACGAAAAAAAGAAAATTTTCATTTTTCGATGAATAGTGCCAGATTCGTGAATAAGGTCGTATATCGTGAATAGTAACTCACACCAAAAGTTCCAAATTTGATAAAACTTCAGATCAATATTTCAACATAATGATATTGAAGAAATAATATCATTACTGAAAAAAAAATAATATCCCTTACCTCGAAAGATTAGTACTTCTAGTTGGAATACTAGTATATAGTCTTTGAAGGAACTTGCAGACGCCTAACAATACTCAAAGTATACTCAAAATACTCACAAGAATACGCCGATAATATACTGAGAGAAAACTTTAGTTTCTCGTGTGATTTTCAATTCTAACCTAAGCATCCTATTTATAGGAAAATGTTTAGAACACAAAAGCGTAAAATTTAATAAAATATTAATATATATTATAAATTTCCTTAGCCCACCTTTGAAGATCTGATTTCAGCAATTAATATCACATGTTAGCCCACTTAAATGCAAAAAAAAACGTTTCTCTTTAAAATAATAATTAAAACTTCCAAAATCAATTATTTTGAGCTTCTAACTTCAATAATTCACAATAAATAGCCCTTTTATCAGAAAATTCGAATCTCATGAGTTTTTATAGGAAATTCAATTCTCTACAACTTTACAGAAGAAAGTTTTTCCAAATTCCAAACAGAAATTGACCGAAATCCATAAACGGACGATTTTACAAAAAGGCTATAATCAAATTTCATCAATAAATGGGGTCCAATTTACATGTTTAACATGTTTTAAACATTTATTGCAACAAAAATACTCTTCCTCCTTGTATACTCATATATCCCACATTCATTGTAAAAATATCACCATTATTATATTATTAAAATATAATAATATATTTAAATGAATTATTTTATCGAGAAAAGATAAAATTTCAATTTTCAACAATTGTCACATTAAAAATTTTCTCCATCTATATCCACATAAAATCAATATTTTTCTCATCATATGAATCAATAATTAATTATTCACAAATAATATTACGAATCACAATATTGACAACCCGTGCGCTTCCTGGAAGAGAGGGGCTTTCCAATAAGAATTTCTCCTTCTTGGCGCGCAATTGATTAGGTGACCAAACCTCTCCTTAGATGTAACTTTCTAGACATTGCCAATAATGTTATCTAATAATATTATTCGGATAATATGAATTATTGCTTCGATAATGAAAAATACCGTGTAATGACAATTATTAAACAACAAAGAATATAAAATAAAATACTTAATAAAGAATTACCGTAACCATTATTGAAAGTCTTGCTTCTTACGTAAGAATCAATAATTGGTGCAATACCGTGCTATCGTGTTTTTAACCAATTTAGTATTTTAACAATTATTAATTGATAATAACTACGCCGTTATTTTTAAACAACTTATATTTGTCGCTTTCTTTCATCCAATCGCTTTCAAGCATGGGGCCCACAAAAGACTACTGCCGTCGTGCATTTAATATTCCCCAACAACAAGAATATTCCACGACCAAACGAATATTCCCAATAACAATGAATATTTTATAACCACTTGATTATTTTGAAATATTTGCGTATTTTACCCATAACTATCCACATTAATCAAATCAACCCTTACTATTTCAAAATAATAAATAAAGAAAATTAAATTTCATTAATAATAAGTTGGGGTCTTACAACCTCCCTCCTTATGAAATTTCGTCCTCGAAATCGACGTGACGTACTGTGTTTCAAAAGGTGAGGATACCTCGCTTTCATTTCCGCTTTCCAATTCCCAGTCATTTCCTCTATAAAGCATGATTTCTCCATAAAATTTTAACTTGTGGTATGACCTTTGTGGCGTAGGACATGCTCCTTCCTATCCAAAATCTTGACAGTACCTCTCTCATATGTTAAGTCTTCTGCTATCTCGTCCCGGCTCAAACTCTATAACGTGGTTCGTCTCTTTCACATATTTACGAAGTACGATATGTGAAACACATTATGAACACGAGACATACTCGGAGGTAACACGAGTCTATAGGCTACATTTTCTACTCGGTCAAGAATTTGAAATGGACCAATAAATCGTGGATTGAGCTTTCCTCTCTTCCCAAATCTTGTAACTCCCTTCCATGGAGCAACTCATGCACAATACACGATCCCCATACTAAATTCCACGTCCTTTCGATGAAGATCCGCATAACTCTTTTGTCGATCTTGTGCCGTTTGTATATGTTGTCGAATCATTTGGATCTTTTTGGTAGTCATACGTACTAACTCAGTTCCCAACAATGTTGCTTCACCCACCTCATCCCAACATATTGGAGAGCGACACTTTCGTCCATATAATGCTTCAAATGGAGCCACACCTATACTTGCCTGATAACTATTGTTGTAGGAGAATTCCACCAATGGTAAATACTTATCCCAACTGCCCTTGAAGTCTAGGACACAGAGTCTTAATAGATCTTCAAGAGTTTGAATAGTCCTCTCTGATTGTCCGTCCGTTTGGGGATGGTATGCCAAACTAAATCGCAAATCCGTGCCTATAACTTTTTGCAAGCTAACCCAAAATCTTGAAGTGAATCTTGGGTCACGATCTGAAACTATGGATACTGGCATGCCATGCAACCTCACAATCTCATTCACGTACATACTAGCAAGACGTTCAAGGGAATAAGTCTCCCGTATCTACAAGAAATGAGCAGACTTGGTTAATCTATCAACAATAACCCAAATAGCATTGATGCCTTGAGAAACCGTAAGAAGACCAGTAACGAAATCCATAGTAATGTGTTCCCACTTCCATTTCGAATCTCAAGTGGTTGCAAATGGACCCTTAGGTACTAGATGCTCCGCCTTTACACGTTGACAAGTTAAACACATTGAGATAAACTTTTCAATCTCTCTCTTCATATTGTTCCACCAAAATGTATGTCGAAGATCACGATACATTTTAGTACTTCCAGGATGGATTGCAAATGGTGTATTATGTGCCTCCATCATAATCTTGTACTTCAAATCAGAGTCGTTAGGGACACAAAGTCTGAAGTGGACTCGAAGTATTCCTTCTTCATCAATTCTCGCTTCCGGAATAGCTCCTTCTTGTACTTTCTTCTTCATACGCATCAGCTCCGGGTCGGTGGCTTGAGCAACCTTAACTTTTTCTATTAAAGTTGGCTCTATGCATATACTTGACATCATCGCACTCATTCCCGCATGTGGTCTTCTACTCAACGCGTCAGCTACCATGTTCGCTTTTCTAGGATGGTATTGAATAGTGTGGTCGTAGTCTTTCAATAGCTCGAGCCAACGTCGCTGCCACATGTTGAGTTCTTTTTGAGTGAAGAAATATTTAAGGCTTTTATGGTCTGAATATATCTCCACTTTCTCCCATATATAGATAGTGCCTCCATATCTTTAGCGCGAAATGATCACGCTAACTCTAGATCATGAGTAGGATAATTCCTCTCATACTCTTTAAGTTATCGTGAGGCATAGGCTATGACTTTCCCACATTGCATGAGAACACATTCTAACCCTTTGCCTGAAGCATCGTTGTAGATAACAAATCCATCCGAACCGGATGGTATTGTTAGAAACAAAGTGCGAAATAAGTCTCCTCTTAAGCTCTTGGAAACTCTTCTCGCATTCTTCGCTCCAAATCGAATTTTGTATCCTTCCGAGTTAGCTGGTTAATGGAGTAGCGATTCGAGAAAACCCTTCCACGAATCTCCGATAATAACCAAATTTGACCTGTAAAGTTACGTGCTTTGATCACCGACTTTTGCTTGCTCCCAACTTTGTATTGCTTCAATCTTCGTTCACTCACGGATACTCCATGTTTTGACACCACGTGCCCAAGAAATGCTACTTCCTCAAGCCGAACTCACATTTCTTCAATTTGGCATATAGTTTGTTTCCACGAAGCCTTTGGAGTACCGACTTCAAATGGTGCTCATGATCTTCACGACTTTTGGAATATATGAGGATGTCATCAATAAAGACAACAACAAACCGATCCAAATATTCCTTGAATACTCGGTTCATCATATCCATGAAAGCCAGCAGGAGCATTAGTTAGTCCGAAAGACATGACTAAGAATTCATAATGCCCATACCGAGTTCAAGGCGCCTTTGAATATCCTCGCCTAATCTTCACCGATGATATCCGAATCGAAGATCGATTTTTGAAAAGAATTGTGCTTCTCAGAATCGGGTCAAACAAGTCATCAATACGAGGTAGAGGATACCTATTCTTGATGGTGACATGGTTCAATTCCCGATAGTCAATACAAAGTCGCATACTCCGTCTTTCTTCTTTACTGAATAAAACAGAGCACCCCAAGGAGATGTACTAGGGGCCAATGAAACCGATGTCCAACAATTCCTCAGAGTTGAACCTTTAACTCTCGAAGTTCAAAAGGAGCCATTCGATATGGGGTTTTAGAAATGGGCTTTGTACCAGTTTCAAGATTAATAAAGAATTCAACTTCACGCTCGGGGTAGACCGGAAAGTTCTTCAGAAATACGTCGAAAGTCAATAACAACAGAATATTATTCAAATTTGACGTGTCTTTATTCAAATCCATAACATGGGCTAAGAAAGCTTGACATCCGCTTTTCAATAAACGAATAGCTTTATAATTAGATATGACGTGATTGATTTTAATGGTTTAGTTGCTTGAATTTGTACAACAACAGTCAAGTAGAATATGAAAACTAACAACCTTACGAAAATAATCAATTTTGGCATGATGAGTAGTTAACCAATCAATCCCTAAAATCACATCAAAAGCAAGTATCTTTAAAGAGATAAGGTCAACGGTAAGGTGATGGTGCCAACTTGAATCAAACAAGATTTATAAACAAAGGGATGTGATGAAAGATTCTCATAACGTAGTTTCCACAGATAGGTCAAAGTCTAATTTCTCCTGAGTCAAGTTTAAACGTTGAGCACATGCGGAGAGATAAATGAATGGGAAGCACCGCAGATCAAGTAAGGTATAAACTTCGCAAGAATTTATAAATAGCTTACCCGTGATCACCTCGTTTGGGTTCCTCGCATTTTGACCACCACAACAAACGCTCTTCCCGAAATCGTTGACTTTGACTTTTTCGGGACGATCTTTTGAGTCACCGTCCCATTGAACTAGGTTTCGCTATCAGTATAATCTCGAGCGATATGTCCTTCCTTTCCACAATTATAGCATACCTTGAATCTGTTGTGGATGGTTTGGTGATATGTCCCTCTTTCCCGTGATTTATAGCATATGACCGGGTGGTCGTTCTCCTCCCCTTAGAACCAGTTGTTGCCTGCAACCGCTGCCTTTCACATAGTCGTTGTTAAATCTCCTCTTTTAAAATCTCCCCGACTCGCTTCTTCTATTTTCATGGCCATGATTACCACCAGAGTGGTTACCATTTTTGTCCGTCTGCTTTTTTTCTCCATCAAGTTATCATTATTCTATTGATCGCTATCTCCGTACGATCCTAGTTATGGTCCTTGGTTGAACATACTACTCGTTATCTCGCTTCTAACAATTGAGCCCCATTAACAACATCTGAATAGAGAGAAAATTTATGAGAAATGAGATATTGTCGTATGTCGGGTTTCAAACCTCTCGTAAACATCCGCGTCCATACGTTCCTCATTTTCCACCAAATGAGGTGCAAACCTAGATAACTCGCAAACTTTGCCTTGTCTTTGAGACACCGCTTGTCGTGTTGTTTTGTTCTAATCTGATGAACTCCACTTCCTTCATATGACGAATACTTTCGTGAAAGTATTTGTCATTAAATAGTTTCAAACGCCTCCCAAGACATCGCCGAAAAGTACCGGATGGATACGCTTCACGACTCCCACCAAGAGTCTCCGCCTCACCACGGAACATAAAGGTGGCGAATGGAACCTTCTATTCTCCGCGCATCCCAAGACATCGAATATCTTGGTAATTTGCTTGACCCATGTTTCCGCCGTGATCGGATCCGGCTTTCCCTTAAATTCGTGGTCCCAACTCTTTGAACTCGCTTGTCAGTGACAACCCGTGTGAATTGCTATCATTTCCTCTTGTATTTTGAACACGAGTCTCCTCGTGCGATTTTGCATGAACCGCAAAAAGCTTCTAAACATCCCCTCGCTCATCATCTCGCTTTCGGTGGTGTTGTTCACGGGAGGAACATTGCCACTGTTGCACGCTCTCCTCGTTTGTGAGTACAGGCATCTCCACAGTCTCATTTCCATTGTTAATATTCTCAGTCGACATTCTCAAATACTGTCATAAAACAAGGGTTAATTAAGGAAATCAATATATCACATAATATCCCTATATACTGACTAACTAACAAATAAGCTTAGGTAGGACACACTAGCGAAGGATTTACTCGTCTCTCCCTCCTAGTTCTATTCCCCGATCTCGATGAGATCATATCCCTAAGCTCGATACCAACCGTGATGCCCCCAAAATAGGTATACATCACCCATTCTCGAGTTGTCAATACATGGTACAAAAAACAACTACAACTTTATTATTACAACAAGAAAACTGTGAGTTTGAATACAAATATTATCTTCTAGACAATATATATACTCAAATAAATCCTCATCACATTTATTGATACATTATTTTACAAAATGGTGAGGACTACTAAACAACTCTCTCTAGAACTTTCATTCCATACCCCGACTTGCATCGCGCTTATATTCTCGCCTCCCGAGAAGAAAAAATGGAACAAAAAGGAAAAGGGTGAGCTCAACTAGCCCAAGAAAATATTATTATGACTAAGATAATATACAACAAATTATCGTTAGTCTTCAACAGGAAAAATCTAATAGAATACAATAAACAACAAATTTTAAATCAATATTCGCAATGAAATAATAATTCATTAGAAGAGTTAAGTAGAGAATGCAAACTACTATCTTCTATGTATGAATTTAAAAATTCATCGCTCTATCTTTTATCCTCAGTAACATCAATCAATATATATCTCGAATCAAATATTCATCTTTGCACTACAGTGCCAAAGATATTCATCATTAATCATGTTCATCTAAACACTGCTCATCTTTGCACTACGGGCCAAAGATATTCTTCAGAAATCATTCATCTTTGCACTACTGAGCCAAAGATATTCCATAATATCATCATTTAAGATCAAGATGATGAAAATATTTTTAAAGAAACGAATCCATTGAAACAAAATGACAAGGATTAAGGATTAAGGATTCGTACTTTGTTTTATCCATATCCAAAAATACCTCAAAAATAATCACAAGGTGTAAAATTCAAGAATGATCAAAACATGGATACAATCAAAGCTAGTATCCGAATAGATATTTTGACTTAAAGAAAATTTTTCATTTTTCGATGAATAGTCTAATAGTATGATTCGTGAATAATGGTCGATATCGTGAATAAGTAACTCCAACACAAAAAGTTCCAAATTTGATAAAAACTTCAGATCAATATTTCAACATAATGATATTGAAGAAATAATATCATTACGAAAAAAAATAATATCCCTTACCTCGAAAGATTAGTACTTCTAGCTGGAATACCGGGTATAGTGCTGAAGGGAACTTGCACCTCTAACAATACTCAAAGTATACTCAAAATACTCACAAGAATACGCTCGATAATATAGAGAGAGAAAACTTCAGTTTCTGGTGTGATTTTCAATTCTAACCTAAGCACCATATTTATAGGAAAATATTTAGAACACCAAAGCAGAAAATTTAATAAAATAATAATATATATTATAAATTTCCTTAGCCCACCTTTGAAGATCTGATTTCAGCAATTAAATCACATGTTAGCCCACTTAAATGCAAAAAAACATTTTTCTTTAAAATAATAATTAAAACTTCAAAAAATCAATTATTTCGGAGCTTCAGATCTTCAATAATTCACAATAAATAGCCATTTTATCAGAAAATTCGAATCTCGCTACTTTTTATAGGAAATTCAATTCTCTACAACTTTACAGAAGAAAGTTTTTCCAAATTCCAAATGAAATTGACCAAATCCACATACGGGGCGATTTTACGAGTTATAATCAAATTTCGATCAATAAATGGGGTCCAATTTACATGTTTAACATGTTTTAAACATTTATTGCAACAAAAATACTCTTCCTCCTTGTATACTCATATATCCCACATTCGTTGTAAAAATATCACCATTATTATATTATTAAAATATAATAATATATTTAAATGAATTATTTTATCGAGAAAAGATAAAATTTCAATTTTCAACAATTGTCACATTAAAATTTTCTCCATCTATATCCACATAAAATCAATATTTTCTCATCATATGAATCAATAATTAATTATTCACAAATAATATTACGTAATCACAATATTGACAACTGGTAGTTCCTGGAAAGAGGGGCTTTCAATAAGAATTTCTCCTTTCTTGGCGCCGCATGATTAGGTGACCAAACCTCTCCTTAGACGAAACTTTCTAGACATTGCCAATAATGTTATCTAATAATATTATTCAGATAATATGAATTATTGCTTCGATAATGAAAAATAATCGTGTAATGACAATTATTGAAACAACAATAATATAAAATATCAACGCAAAGAATTATTAAATCAATAAAATACGTAACATTAATTCTCAGTAACCATTATTGAGTAGTGCCTTCTTACGTAAGAATCAATAATTGATGCAATACTGTAATGTCTTATCTTGTGTTTTAACCAATTTGTATTTTTAACAAGATAATACTTGTAATAACTACGTACCGTTATTTTTAAACAACTTATATTTGTCGTTTTCTTCATCCAATCGCTTTCTATGGGGCCCACAAAAGATCACTATACGTATGCATTTAATATTCCCCAACAAAGAAGAATATTCCACGACCAAACGAATATTCCCGACAACAATGAATATTTTATAACCACTTGCTTATTTTGAAATATTTGCGTATTTTACCCATAACTATCCACATTAATCAAATCAACCCTTACTATTTCAAAATAATAAATAAAGAAAATTAAATTTCATTAATAATAAGTTGGGGTCTTACAAACTGGCTGATATGCATCAGGCTACTATAGAGCAGAAGGATGAGGAGATTCAGGAACTCGACTTAGACTTGGGAACACGGAATGGAACCTAGTTCACACAGAGGGTCATCAAGAGGAGCTATTGGCTGAGAATGAAAAGATGAAGACTGAAGTTGAGAAGTTAAAGGATGATTTGAAGGAGGAGTCAGCTAAGCGTGTGAGGGCAGAAGACACTTAGATTAAGGCTACTCAGTGTGCAGACCGTGTTGAAGACAAGGTTCAGACGAAGAAGGCCAAGATGAATGAAATGGATTATGCTTTTTATTCTGCGATTAATAGGGCCCAGGATCGAGTCTTTTATTACCCATCTCAATTTGAAGACTTGACATGGTACATGATGGATCGTAGGACGATGTATCGTATAATGGAAGAAGAGCGTAGAGAAGCCTCTCGACGTCTTAATATGCCAAGATAGGAAGAGCAATAAGTTATGTGATTAAATAAATTGTAAATCCCTTATTAAGATGATTATGTTATCTTGAAAATTTTCAAGTTCAGGAAAGTTGATGTAGATAGCATAGATGCTATCCTTATTATGTTTCAAAAATTATGAATGAATAAAATATCGAAGTTTATTGAAAGGTTATGTGTTAAGCTTTAATCTTAGAATGTTTAAGTATTCAAGGAATTGAATAATGATCTAATAAGCATATATCTTAAACAGAAAATGACTCATAAAAGAAGACAACCACGCCAACAACCACTTGTTGAAGAGTCTGCTAACAAGAACAGTAATGAGGCCAATGTTAATCTGATTCAGTAGTTGGTAACCTTGTTAACAGGAGCACTTGCGAATCAGCCATAAGCTCAAGTTACGACTTTCAAGGACTTTAAAGCGGTTGGACCACCAGAGTTTCAAGGGTCTATGAATCCAGTTGAAGCTCAAACCTGGATCATGGAAATGGAGAAGGTTTTCGACGTTGCCAGAGTTAATGAGGATCAGAAAACCGCCTTTGTAACGTTTATGTTGAAGTCTGAAGCTACTTATTGGTGGCAGGCGAATAAGGTTCGTGGGGGATAGGGAATAGTAGCGTGGGATAGGTTCAAAGAAATGTTTTTTGAGATGTACCTTCCGACGAGTTCCCGGAACCAGATGGAAGTTCAATTTTTGGAACTAAAGCAAGGAACCATGTCTGTGCCAGAGTATGCTGTGAAGTTTAATGAGCTGGCAAGGTTTGCTCCGTACCAAGTAAATACCGATGAGCGAGGCGAGAAGGTTTTAACAAGGGTTGAAACCTTAGCTGTATAACAAGGTTTCAATGTTCCAGTTAAATACATTTGCAACAGTATTGGAAAAGGCAATTATTGCGAAAGGTGGAAGCGATGCTTTAACTAAGTATAATTAAGAACAGAAGAAGAGAAAAATGAGAATGAAAATAAGGCTGGTGGAAGTAATAACCAGAAGAGGAAATGGAATGAAAATCCAAATGCGGGAGGACAACCAGGAAGTCAACAAAAGAAGAAGTTTGAAGCATGTACTACTTGTGACAACCCGAGAATTTAGAAAATTTTTAAAATTTTATTTAATTGATTTAAGGTTCAATATTAGAACGTAGACAGAAAATAAGTGTATGCGTTTGATATTTTTGAGAAGGAATTTTGAGGATTTCAAAATTCTGTGAAGGATTTAGGTGAATTATTCAAGATTAAGGGAATACGTGAATATGTTCTGTGTATATGGCTGTATATGTGTACAGTATTTGGTTAAGGGTCAAGGGTTGACCAGATAAACGATATCTGTAACAAATCCTAGGTATATATTAAGAACGTCAACGTTCGGTTAGAAAATTCTTACGATTAACAAGAAACCCTAAAATCGGTTCTGGAAACCCTAATTTCAGTTCTGGGAATTCGAAACCCTAATTCGGTGTATGAAACCCTAGTTTGGGAATACGAATGCTATGTATAAGGTTTAACATTATTAAATATAACTTAATTAGGGAAAACCCTAAAGAATTATTGGAAACCCTAATAATTAGAAAACCTAATTATTAGAAACCCTAATTTATAATTAGGGAAAAACCTAAGTGTTATTTAAAGAGATTTAATGTTAATTAGGAAACATTAAAAACAATTTTCAAGTTATAAGTAATTAGAAAACCCTAATCTAATTAGGAAATCTAATTTCTAATTTAGGAAAATTATTTTTTCTATTAGAAACCCTAATTCTGGGTTATAAACCCTAATGACCAATTTGACCCTAATTGCTTAATTAGCAATTTTAATTAGAAAATACTAATTCTAATTAGCAAGATTTATATTATAATTAAGAAATTTTAATATAATTAGAAAATTCTAATTCCAATTTAGAAATATTAATTTTCTATTTTGGAAACCTAATTTGAAAATTCTAGAATTTGTTTTATAAAACCCTAAGGATTCTAAACCCTAAACCCTAAGGTTTCCAAACCCTAAACCTTAAGGGTTTGGACAATTGACAAATATGCCATTAAAATAAAAAGCAAAATGACTAGTTTGCCCTTTGTTGCATTATTGAAGTTTGCTTGCAATCTTGCCTTATATTTAGTTGGTGAGCAACCCTACCCACTCCATGTGACTGAGATCTCAGCAACTCAACCACCTAGCACAAATTAGATACATGAATCAAGAAATATAAAAGAATAAAGTCCACTTTATTTCTCATTTTCTCCTAGACCATTCTCTCTCTAAAAATTCAAAATCTAGAGTAAGAGAGAGTGGGGAACAAAACCATTATCAGTTATTAGCTTTCCAAGAACAGGATCCAAAAGTCCGAATCAAGATCTAAGCATAATAGAGGTATAAACCCTAATTTCGAAAATCTTATGATTTGATGTTAGATGTTATGATCTATTGTTCAAAGTTGTGTTAGAGGGTGTCTATAAGTGATCTGGGTTGTTGGATCATGGATCCATATCATCTAGAGGCACGAAAATCAAGTTTTCAAAACTGACCAAGAACCCTAATTTTAAGGCCTGACAGTCATATGTCAGTGCATCTAGATCCGTGTGTGTTAGATGTTTTCTGTGTTTTATGTTTTGAATATATTCTATGCCATGTGTACTACCATCTGGAACTGGAATCATGGACATATCATTTCTAGATCGCTTGTTATAGGCCGTCAAACTGCGTTGACCGACCACAAAAATTGAAATCTGGGCAGCCCAGATTTCCAAGAACGTTCTGACAAGTTTTTTATGGCCTCTGATCTTGCAGTTGTTTGATTTTTTGGCCAATTTGTTGTATTGATGTTGTAGTCTGTCATATGGCCTACATGTATAAGCTTTTATATCATCCAAATACGTAAAGGAATCAAAGTTTTACGTGTGTGAACTTGTCTGTGTCGCGCTATTTGCTATATGCATGATAAGAGGGTGATTCATTTCTCATGTGTAGAACAAATAGATAGGTTATAGGTAGAGAATATAAGGTTAAGTACGAGTTCTTAAAACTTATACTTATGTGACATTCTTGACTCATAGTTATATTTATGAACCCCTCAGCGAATGGACGCCAAAGGTCTGACTAGGACAAGTTCTTAAACTCATATGATTGTGGCAAGTAAATGAACTCATAAGTGTGGTTTGACGAATTGAGTATAGTTGTGTGTGAATGGAGAATTGAGGATTATAGGAACAGATAGATTGTTAAGCAACCCATTATTAGAGGAGACATAAGTTTTCCAAAACTCCACATACTATGCTAGACTTGAATTTTGACATCAAGCTAAATACTGACTACGCTTTTGAAAAAAAAAAAATGTAGACTCGTAATCATTTTTGAAACGGTTTAAAGTATAGTCTATGCTACTTATTTCAAATAAGACGATATGATTTGAAATATCAAAATATATTTTATTTATCACTCATGTACCATGTAACCTGGTGCAGAGATGATAAAAAGTTGATAGAGTTGTAAATGCAGGAATACTTAGTGCGAATTCGATCTGAAAATCATTGTTCCACTATTATATGATGTGTTATGACAAAGTCACTCGATGACGGCATTCTCAAACGGACTGTTAATACAGTACGACATCATGACGTCATTCTCAAAAATATTTTTCAAAAAAATTTAATTTGCCAACGGGGTTTGACTACACCTAAATAGATTTAATGTTAATTAGGAAACATTAATCTTAATTTTCAAGTTATAAGTAATTAGAAAACCCTAATCTAATTAGAAAATGTTATTTCTTATTTAGGAAAATTATTTTTTCTATTAGAAACCTTAATTCTGGGTTATAA
Organism: Panax quinquefolius; assembly: GCA_020205615.1. Classification (NCBI taxonomy): domain Eukaryota; kingdom Viridiplantae; phylum Streptophyta; class Magnoliopsida; order Apiales; family Araliaceae; genus Panax; species Panax quinquefolius. The sequence goes on from CM035162.1 coordinate 97,462,689, forward strand.
ACCCTAATGACCAATTTAACCCTAATTGCTTAATTAGCAATTTTAATTAGGAAATACTAATCCTAATTATCATGATTTAAATTATGATTAAAAAAATTTAATATAATTAGAAAATTCTAATTATAATTTAGAAATATTAATTTTCTATTTTGGAAACCTAATTTGGAAATTCTAGGTTTTTTTTCTAAAACCCTAAGGATTCCAAACCCTAAACTCTAAGGGTTATGAGAATTGACAAATATGCCATTAAAATAAAAAGCAAAATGACTAGTTTGCCCTTTGTTACATTATTGAAGTTTGCTTGCAATCTTGCGTTATATTTAGTTGGTGAGCAACCCTACCCACTCCACGTGATTGAGATCTCAGCAACTCAGTCACCTAGCACCAACTAGATACATGAATCAAGAAATATAAAAGAATAAAATCCACTTTATTTCTCATTTCTCCAAGACCATTCTCTCTCTAAAAATTCGAAATCTAGAGTAAGAAAGACTGGGGAACAAAACCATTATCAGTTATTAGCTTTCCAAGAACAGGATCCAAAAGTCAAAATCAAGAGCAAAGCATAATAGAGGTATAAACCATAATTTCGAAAATCTTATGATTTGATGTTAGATGTTATGATCTATTGTTTAAAGTTGTGTTAGAAGGTGTCTATAAGTAATCTGGGTTGTTGGATCATGGATCCATAACATCTAGAGGCACGAAAATCAAGTTTTCTAAACTGACCAAGAACCCTAATTTTAAGGCCTGACAGTCATATGTCAGTGCTTCTAGATCCGTGTGTGTTAGATGTTTTCTGTGTTTTATGTTTTGAATCTATTCTATGCCATGTGTACTACCATCTGGAACTGGAATCATGGACATATCATTTCTAGATCGCTTGTTATAGGCAGTCAAAATGCGTTGACCGACCACGAAAATTGAAATATGGGCAGCCCAGATTTCCAGGAATGTTCTGACAAGTTTTTTATGGGCTCTGATCTTGCAGTTGTTTGATTTTTTGGCCAATTTGTTGTATTGATATTGTAGTCTGTCATATGGCCTACATGTATGAGCTTTTATATCACCCAAATATGTAAAGGAATCAAAGTTATACAAGGTCAAACCACCGTTGACTAGCTTACTGGAAGGAGATTCTGGGTAACCCAGAATCTTCAAGAACAGTTCTTGACCCTTAGTTTGACCGGTCCATATCTTGCGTTTGTGATGTTGTTGTTATGATATGCTAATATAGAATTGTAGCCGGACATGTATAATACATGTGTGAACTTGTAGATCATACAAATAGAATACAGAACTCAATCTATAATGACCCAAAGTAGGTACCTCGATCCTGCTTGAGTTTCTGGGGAACCCAGAAACTCAAGAACATGTCTGACAACATATTATGTAGCTTAGATCTTGCATGTATGATGTTCGTTGGTCATGAAATTGATTTAGGGTTATACTACTACACTATTAAAACAAGAACAAGCCCAGAATACATTAGGAACGTAGAGAAAATTATGGTCAAAGTAGCAACCTGCAAACTAGCGATGAAGACTCAAGAACACTCAAGAACACCTATAGCGACGGGTCTGTCGCTATAGGGCCTTTTTGTAATTAATATTTTCTGAAAATTATTTATTTTAATAAATAAATCAAAATAAATGGTTTTTAATTATTAAAAATACAAAATATATTCCGAAAAATTATTTTTAAGTCTGAAAAATAGTTTTTAATAATTTTCAGTATATTTAATAAATATTTAAAATTTTTGGAATATAAAAGGTATTTAATTTATTTAATTATAATATTAAATAAATTATTTAAAAATAATTTTAATACATGAAAAATCATGAAAAATAATATTATGATATAAGAAAATATTTAAAGATATTTTCAAAGGACTTTTAATATTTTGTGATAAATTTCATTAATTAATCAATATTAATGATAATTAGTTTATTTAATAAATATATTAAATAAATTATGGAAAAATAGAATTAATAATTTAAAAATCATATAAAAAGGATTTAAGTGTTATAAAAATATTTTAAGTTATAAAATATAACTTTTGATATTTTGTCAAGAAAATGTTAATATTTTAATATTAAAAGCAATTATCTGGATAATGAATTTAATTATTTAAAATCATATAAAGGTGATTTTAAAGTATTAAAAATACTTTGTGTTATTATAAATATATTATAATATTATGATATATATTTCATTAATATTTGATAATAAATAAATATTAATGATAAAGGAATTATGTGGTATTTATATTATTTAAATATGATTTTAATGATTGAAAAATCAAGACAAATAGTAATAAATATTTCAAATTATTACGAGCTTAGGAAAATTATTTTGACTAATATTAAAATTATCCGAGATAATTATTAAGTGTTAGGCAGAGTTTAATTGAACTTAAACTCAAAATTTTGTCCGACTAGACCGTCGGGATGTCAGATTTGTGTCGGGTTCAACTTAGACTACAATAGTTTGACTTGATACCGAGTCCTATGTGTGTTGTAGAATGATAAGGTTATGTGTTATGTGTTTAGGTTATTCTATGTGTATATATATAATAGTATTATATTGTGATGATATTATTCTAATATTGGATATCTATATTACTAATATTAGGTCTTCGGGTAAAGCGTTATAAATTGCGTAGCGGTAATCAACGGTGCAGGCAAGTTTGTTTTTACTTAACTCTACTAAGAGTTGTTTCATTCAGATATGCTTATGGATAATCATTATTGATTGTCATTGTAGAATTGTACTCTGTACATATTGCATGTATAAGTAAGGTATGAAAGGCTGATCACCTTCATTACCCTTCGGTCCAGATATATTTGTTCATGTTTAATACTTGTTCAGTCAGAAGTTTGTTCCTGCTAGTTCACAATTATATTGTTGAATTATAGCCAGCTTATTATTCAGATTCTTTCAATCATGATATATCGTTAAATTATTGAACTTAAACTTGATGGGCAATCTTATGCTCATCCTTGCTATATCATGATAAACATTGCAGATTAAGACGAATACGTCGGATACAAAGAAAGGTCAAAGACGGTTCTAGCTTTAGTTTACGTGTGTAATTAGATTTGTAATAGTATTGTATGATATTAATGTTATTGTAAGTTAAATAAGTTATGTATTGTGTATAAGTTAAGGTTACTCGACCTTGGGGAAAAGTGTGTAAGTTTATTGTATAAACAATTTATGTTTATATCTTCCGCAAATATAGTAATAGTGATAGAATGATCGAACCGGATCCGCGGTGATTCGGGACCTCGGATTTGGGGCCCTCACAGTTGGTATCAAAGTTATAGGTTATGAACCTTAGGTAGGAATACTTGAGACTAATAACCGCAGTGATTAGGATAAGTACTAACTCAAATAGAGTTAGTCAGTTAGTAAGATTCAAAGACGAATCTCGACGGGGTAAAAGATACAGAGTTCCCTAACTTTGATAATAAAGTTGAACAGTAATGGTGAATAGATAGAGTCTAAAAGACTAAAAGTACAGTGATATGAGATCGTAAAACAAAATGATCATAGAATATAAATGAATCGTAATATATACGATGAGATCACCCCGTGATCTGATAAGGTAATAGTAGGGAGAAGGATCAAGCGAAGGATTGAAAAGTTTACAGCAAGATTGCCGGGTGTCAGTTGTACTATGAATTGGTACAGATTCAGGAAAGGATTATTAATACGGATTAAATGAAATTCGTATGGAGAAGGGAGTTAAAATAATTATTGGGATGTTTGTGTCGCGCTATTTGCTATATGCATGTTAAGAGGGTGATTCCTTTCTCATGTGTAGAACAGATATATAGGTTATAGGTAGAGAATATAAGGTTAAGTACGAGTTCTTAAAACACATACTTATGTGACATTCTTGACTTATAGTTATATTTATGAACCCCTCAGCGAATGGACACCAAAGGTCTGACTAGGACAAGTTCTTAAACTTATATGATTGTGGCAAGTAAATGAACTCATAAGTGTGGTTTGACGAATTGAGTATAGTTGTGTGTGAATGGAGAATTGAGGATTATAGGAACAGATAGATTGTTAAGCAACTGATTATTAGAGGAGACATAAGTTTTCCAAAACTCCTAGGTATGCTAAACTTCAGAATTTTGACATCAAGCTAAATACGCACTATGCGCTTTTAAAAAAAAATGTAGACTCGTAATCATTTTTGAAACGGTTTAAAGTATAGTCTATGCTACTTATATCAGCTAGACGCAAATGATTTGAAATATCAAAATATCTTTTATTTATCACTTATGTACCATGTAACCTGGTGCAGAGATGATAAAAAGTTGATAGAGTTGTAAATGCAAGAATACTTAGTGCGGATTTGATCTAAAAATCATTGTTCCACTATTGTATGATGTGTTATGACAAAGTCACTCGATGACGGCATCCTCAAATGGACTGTTAATATAGTACGACATCATAACGTCATTCTCAAAAATATTTTTCAAAAAATTTTAATTTGGCAACGTGGTTTGGCTACACCTAAATAATTCGATTGAATTGAATTATTGATATGAGTCTACGCTATTCGATTCAGCTAGACTAATGTTATGAAAACTCTTAGTGTTCATTGAAAGAAATTTCCCGAACCAAATTGTTTTGGTGTGGAATCCAATAAGACTGAGGTAAAAGTTTATGCGCCCAAGGCGGATACGAGAAACAGATAAAACTAGTATTACTAGGCCAGTCCTGGGCATACTGGGCTAATCACCCTCTGTGTCTTCAGGGTAAGACAGTTGGCGGATGAAGTTCCATATGAAAGTAGTATGCATACAAGCCAATCATGTTTGATGATAAAGCATATACTTTGTAAACAATCTTATTCATTTATTAATAAAAAGTATTAATTTATTAAAGGCTTTTAATTATCTACATGATGCTATTTTACAATATGTGATAAACCCATAGTTTTAAGCAATGCTTTTAGAATAATGATGATGATCATTCTAATGAGATCTAAATTCTTAGAAAGCTTAAAACTAAAATAGTTCCCAATCATTGATTACTAAATCGGGGATTAGTGAATCCGGATAGATTGGTACATACGCTGCTTTTGCTCATCGATGAGGATGATTGATCTCATGATCATTTGTGTGGAGACACTAAAGCAAGTATGTAGGTGCTTATTAGAGAATAAGTTCAATCGAACGTGGCTCGCTAAGGAATACCTAATGGAGTTTTATTTGCCGTCAATAGGAATTCCTCAGAGTGATAGTAGTACAAGTAATCCTTGACTTGAGATCATCATAGTATCTTGTGTATGATGAGTTATACTTTGACTTATTCCTTAAGACCCTTAGGGTATATCAAAGGGTATGCTTGGTATAATAAGTTGTACATGGAGATAATGTATGATCAATAAAGAATCTACCACTTCTAATAAAAGAAGAGAAATGTCCTATGTGATTCGATAAATGACAACCCAAAGAGTCCTCGGTTAAGGCGCGTAATGAAATTAGAAAGGAGTTTCTAATTTGCATTATTTAGCATTTAAGATCGAATACATATAATTAAATAAAATAAGACTTGACAAAATTCCATGCCTTATATTTAATCGGGACATCAGATGGTGGAAGGATTGAATTGTACGCAGAACTATTTACTCAAAGGTTCTTTTATGATTAATGTTGAAATCTATATTATCTCGGAAAGTCGCTTGATCGCTAGGGAGGCTTATCCCTATCAGAGAATAAATATTATTTATTTAAATAAATTAATTGTTTAATTTATTTATTTAAATAAGATTAGAATTGTTCTAATTGATTTATTCACAACCTGGCTTAATACGGAGAACCTAAAGGGTCACACCATAAAAGGAAGAATAATTATTTAAGAAGTTAATGGCATAATCGTAATAATATAAGTTAAGTATATTTAATTTAATCTATGGTGATAGAATAAATTAAATAGCTTAATATTTATTATTTAATATTTTAGAAATATTAAATATAAATTAATAAGAGGAGTCTTATTAATATTATTACAATTATTATTATTTTAATTTCTAAAAGAGTTTAGGAATTAATTTAATATAAGTACTCTCATTTATTCCTAATAAGATTAGGAGGTTAAATTAATTAAAAGAGTTTAATTAATTATCCCTAATAAGATTAGGGAGCTTAATTAATTAAAAGAATTTAATTAATTAAATAAAACCCAATTCCTTAATTGTTAAGGTGGGTTGCCCACATCTATTAATAAGAGGAGTCTTATTATGGGTGGTGGGGTTGTTGACTTTTTCAACATACGCAATATAATTCCAATTGTTGGGAGAGTACACCTTTTCTATGTAGATAGAAAAACTAGGGTTTAGCCAACCACCCATCTTCTTGAATTTTCTTCTTCCTCGTGGATCACCTCTGTGAGGCCAAACATTTGGGTGGCTAACGCCGATCAAAGGAAGGAACCAAACCCGGTGGATTCAAGATCAACGCGAAAGGATTTGGAGGTGAACTTGTACTGAGGAAGCTCGATCTTCAAGGGTATGATTTATTCTTTATCTTTTCGCTTAATTAATAATTGTGCATAAAGGTGATCCGTATTTGGTTTGTAAATTTTTAAACTCGATTTTTACACGCTCGCATTATTTTTTGCAATTTGATCATGCATATGAATATTACAAACCTAATAAAGTGGCATCGAGCCAAACCTTTATGCGAATTATTAATTGTTTTAATTTGATATGTATATTGATATGTGTTTAGAACAATTTTATTGGGCATAATTTTATCAGATAAAAAAAAAAAAAAAAAAAAACGTGAACTATCAAACAATAATTAATGTGTTTTAATAAAAAAAATAAAAAAATAAAAGGCATGCGTGTTTTCAACGAGTCACTTATATAATACCATAAAAAATATATACACATACAGTTGCATGAAATCAAGGCATCATGCATGAAAAAAAAGCAAAATAGCTTTTTTTTTTTTTTTTTTATATATATACACGGATACTTATATATATATATATATATATATATATATATATATATATATATATATTTATATATATATATATATATATATATATATATATATATATATATATATATATATATATATATATATATATATATATATATATATATATATATATATATATATATATATATATATATATATATATATATTATATTCAATTATTTTATAATTAAAATAAAAAAATATTTTAATTTAAAATAAAAAGTTTATTTTAATATTAAAATTAAAGATTTTATTTTAATTTTAAAATTAAATTTCATGCTAACTAATTAGAGTTGGAATTGGATTCCATGATAACTAATTGGAGTTGAAATTGGATTTATTTTTCCTAAAATAAAGGAGTTTATTTGTGAATAGGAAGTAAATTCATCTTTCCTTAAATAAAGGAGTTTGTTTAGATATGAAATAAGATTTCATATTATTTAAAATAAAAGAGTTTATTTGTGAATAGGAAAGAAAATCCATGTTTCCTTAAATAAAAGAGTTTATTTAAATATGAAATAAGATTTCATATTATTCAAAATAAATGAGTTTATTTGTGAATAGGAAAGATAATCCGTGTTTCCTTTAATAAATTTTTTTTTACATGGAATTGATTCCATAATTAATTAAAATAAAAGAGTTTATTTTAATTAAAGATTTTTTTTTTTTACATGGAATTGATTCCATAATTAATTAAAATAAAAGAGTTTATTTTAATTAAAGATTTTATATATATATATATATATGGAATTGATTCCATAATTAATTAAAATAAAGGAGTTTATTTTGATTAAAATTTTGATTAAAATAAAATAGTTTATTTTATTCAAAATAGGATAAATTAAAATAAAATAGTTTTATTTTGATTTAAATTTGGATTTAAATAAAGGAGTTTATTTTTATTCAAAATAGATTTTATACTAACTAAATTTGCCCATTAAATGATATCAATATATATATTAAATGTTTATTATTCATAAGATGAAATATTATTTATCGATGCATATGGTGATGTGTATGATAATAAATGGGATTGATTATGGACTATCAACCAATGCGATTGGATTTTATTTTAGTTGGATGCATGAATGTATGGGTTTTATTAAATGGGGTCTCACAGACTGCCTTCTCTAATTTTTCTTAATGTAAATTCTATCTCCTCCTATGTACTTCCCTCGATCACGATCAAGGTTTCTATTTATTTTAAATAGTTTTGTAATAGGAATAGTTAGAATTAATTTTGAAAATTGGAGATCAAGGACAAGAAGCGCTTGAAGACCCGCTTTGTAATGGAGCCCCAAGTTTAAATGTAATAGTTATATTTAAATATTATTTCTTGCACCCCTTAGGGGAGTTCACCTTTTGGTTCACTTGGTGGCTCTAGTGAACCAAACTAGAATAAAAGTCCATAATCAATCCGTAGAATATAGTATTCTATATGTGCATGCTTATACTATATATATTATATATTATGCAAACATGCTCGTGATGTTCATTAATACGACGCGTATTTTATATATATATATGCATGCGCGCTAAACAAGATGAGACAAATTAATAACAAACCCCTCAATTTTTATATTAAGTCCTAAGCGCTCAAAGATATTTGGAATATCGAACGTCGCTTTCTAGCATGATATAAAATAATAGAGTATTAAATATTTAATATGAGTTTGTTGTGTCACCACAAGGCAAGTATTAAGTATTTAAGATGTTAATTTATCACATTTGATGCTTATAAAGAAAATTGAACAATATTGTTTGTAGTGTCACCACAAGGATGATATTTTTCTTTTTTGAATATATGGAGTGCTAGGTCGGACTTAACTTGGATAATTTTGATTCTGATGTGCCACCACTGATCAAAATAATCTAAGAGGCAAAAGAAAAAGGAGTTGCATAGTTGATGTAATTGACAAAAGTTGTTCTACCTATTTATTTATATATAGTTTGTTGTGTCACCACAAGGCTATATACATTTGAAATGGGATCCTTATTCTCACTAGCAAATCTTTAATTAGATTTTGCCGAACTATATAAGTGAGGGTAATATAGTTTGAAGAAAATAGTGGGAGATACCAATTTAAAACAAGACCTAATTTATTTTGGTAATTAATAAAAGAATATATGTTAAAATGTTGTTAATTACAAATTCATTTACGTAATTTTACAATGTCTAAAATTACTATCATCACGAAGCATATTAGATGCTAAATTAATCAAACCAATTAAACGGATTGGTTAAGGAATTTGAGAATAGTTCTCATAGTCGAAAAAAGCTATCTTATGTCCTTAATACGCCTATCCTCGCAATGGTTGCGCATAATGCCTCCGAGGAAGACATTGCTACTTTTAGAAAGTGGCAAGATGATGCACAATTGGCTCAATGTATCATGCTCGCATCTACGAGTAACGAGCTTCAAAGACAAGATGAAACTATGGATGCTCCTACTATATTCCCGCACATCAAGTAGTTGATGGTGAGGAAAGTAGGACCGATAGATATCGACATATCTAAGGAGCTCTTCCGATCTAGAAATGGCCAATGGCACTATAAGATGCATAAAAAGTTCTTAAAATAATCAATTGATTGATCAATTAGACAACCGGTTTTGTCATGGATGGAGAGTTGAGCCAAGATTTGATCTTGCACTCACTCCCGACTCCTTTCACAATTGTTGTGAATTTTCATATATAAACAAGCTAGATATCGCCTCACGATTTGCTTAACATATTGAAAAATGTCGAGAGTCACTTTCCAACCAAGAAAGATCAAGTCTTACGGTGGGGCCAAAGGATCTTCCTAAAAGAAGAACGATTCAAAGAAGGTAAATAGAAAGGCATAAACAAAGGATAATAAGAACAAAACTCGATACGGATAGCAAAGGAGTTTGCTTCCACCGCAATAAGCCCGACACCGGAAAGAAATCTCATGAGAAGCATCTTGCAGAGAGGCTAACCAAAGAAGCTTAGTGAAGTTTTGGTTATATACAAATTTGTTCATAATTGAAATAAATTTTTCTTCAAGTCAAGGTTCTACTTGGGTATTGGATACCGACTTTGGTTATCATAAATATAGATTTATGAAGGACCAAGCAGTATAAAAAAGTTAAACAAATATAAGTAATCCTATGTGTGGAAATGTAACAAAGGTTGCCATATTAGCCATAGAAACTTATAGTTTAGCAATGCCTTACTGGCAAATCTATTAAGTCAATAAGTTGTTATTGTATTCCAATTCTTGTTTGAAACATTATTTCCATTTTATTGTTGGACAATAAAATTTTTGGTATTATAATTAAGAACAATCGTTGTTCTATTTATAATAATAATGTTTTGTATAGAACCGAATATTACTTAATAAATTTTGTATACTGACTTACATGAAAATATATTTTGCAAATTGAACAAACTAGTATAAGAAAAGGAGATGATCATTCAAAGAGTTGAATGTGTGTATTTGTTTGAATACAAGTGTGAATTATTTGAAAGGTTCAAAGAATTCAAAAGTGAAACAAATTGGCAAAGTATTAAGATTCTTTGATCCGATCAAGGAAGGAATACTTGTGCAATAAGTTTCTTCTAGATCATCTCAAATGGTTTTCTCATAATGGACGCCTCTCGATACATAATAATTGATTGATGTATCCGAAAGGAAAAATTATACCTATTTGAACATGGTGCGATCCATAATGATTTTACCGACATTCTAAAGATCCTTCAGGATCATGTCCTAGAAATGGTCAGACATTCTACGAAAAGGTAACCTCAAAATCCAAATTTCCCAAGACTCCATAAAAGTTATGGATGTGGAGGATTCCTAATCTTAAGTATGTTAAGATAAGGGGTTGTCCAACTTATGTGAAAAGGTTTCAAAAGATAAGCTTGGGACAAGATTTGACAAGTGTAGATTTGTTGGACATCCTAAAGTAAGTTTAGGGCATGTGTTCTATAATCCTACTTAGCAAAAGGTGTTTGTTATGAAACACGCCGCCTTCTAAGATAAAGGTGTTTATCATTGAAAGGGCTAGTGGGAGGATAATAGATCTTGAAGAGTTCAAGAACCACAAAACACTATAAGTCAAATAAGAGGAACACGTCAGATGTACCTATTGTACAACAACCAATCATAAATCGAATAGTACCAAAGATACCGGAGGTATGGATTCATCATGGATGATGATGATGAGGTACACGCCATAGAAGATGATGATCCAGCTATATACGATGAGGTAAGTGTTGTAGACACACTCGAGAGAAATGGATCAAGCAAGTTTCTCAAATATGGAACATTCGTTTTGATGAGGTAATCAAAAGAGTTTGATTTTATCAAAATAAGAATGAACCTAGTGTGTACAAAAGGGTCGATTGGGAGCATCGTGACATTCCTAGTACTATATGTTGATATACTACTTGATAAGGAATGATATACCAATGCTACAATCAAGAAAGATAAAGTTGTCTAAACATTCCTCCATGAATGATTTGGAAGAGTATCTTAATCAGGGATATAAATCTATATAGATAGATTTAAAAGGATGCTCGACTTAACCCAAGGAACGATATTCATTTGATGCTAAAGTCGCTTAGCATGGCAAACTCCAAGAGATGTCTCATGTCGATGAGCTATGGAGTGTATCTCTTAATAGTCCCCACAGACTCCAAAAAAGAGAGGTCGCATGAGTGACAATCATGTATGCAATGAAATATACGAGACCTGATGTTGATCACCATATTCGGAGAAGTTCACTATGAGTCGCTGAAAAATATCTTAAAGTGCTTAACCCAAGACTAAGGATGTGATCATATTTATGGTGGGTCTAAATTAAAACTAGAGGGCTTAACAGACTCAAGTTTTTCGCATGCACTAAGATGACGTAAAAATCCACTTTAAGGTAAAGCGTTATCTTGAACAAAGGTGTGCGTTGAATTGAAAGGTTCCAAACAAAGAAAGAGTTGTTTGGTTTAGTAATAAAGACAAAGTATATAGCTATAAATGAAGTCGCAAGTTGATTGTTTGAATTAAAAGTTCATTACGTAACTAGGAATAGTTCCTAAGTCTCATCTTGGATCTAAACATGTGTTGTGGCACTTTCATTTGATTATTAGAATCATTGAAAGATGGGAAATCACTATAGAGATATTGGACTCTCAAGAACAACATTACATATCCATTAACTAAAGCTTATCCAACAAAGCAGGATAATCGCCACTTAGAGAAGAAGAGTATAAGAGATACCATGACGATTGGCTTTTAGTGCAAGTGGGAGATTGAAAGTAGTATGCATACAAGCCAATCATGTTTGATGATAAAGCATATACTTTATAAACAATCTTATTCATTTATTAATAAAAAGTATTAATTTATTAAAGGCTTTTAATTATCTACATGATGTCGCTTTATAATATGTGATAAACCCATAGTTTTAAGCAATGCTTTTAGAATAATGATGATGATCATTCTAATGAGATCTAAATTCTTAGAAAGCTTAAAACTAAAATAGTTCCCAATCATTGATTACTAAATTGGGGATTAGTGAATCCGGATAGATTGGTACATACGTTGCTTGCTCATCGATGAGGATGATTGATCTCATGATCATTTGTGTGGAGACACTAAAGCAAGTATGTAGGTGCTTATTAGAGAATAAGTTCACCGAACGTGGCTCGCTAAGGAATACCTAATGGAGTTTTATTTGCCTCATCAATAGGAATTCTCAGAGTGATAGTAGTACAAGTAATCCTTGGACTCGAGATCATCATAGTATCTTGTGTATGATGAGTTATACTTTGACTTATTCCTTAAGACCCTTAGGGTATATCAAAGGGTATGCTTGGGTATAATAAGTTGTACATGGAGATAATGTATGATCAATAAAGAATCTACCACTTCTAATAAAAGAAGAGAAATGTCCTATGTGATTCGATAAATGACAACCCAAAGAGTCCTCGGCAAGGCGTAATGAAATTAGAAAGGAGTTTCTAATTTGCATTATTTGAGTCAGTGCATTTAAGGATCGAAATACATATAATTAAATAAAATAAGACTTGACAAAAATTCCATGTCTTATATTTAATCGGGACATCAGATGGTGGAAGGATTGAATTGTTTGTAACTATTTACTCAAAGGTTCTTTTATGATTAATGTTGAAATCTATATTATCCGGAAAGTCGCTGATCGCTAGGAGGCTTATCCCTATCAGAATAAATATTATTTATTTAAATAAATTAATTGTTTAATTTATTTATTTAAATAAGATTAGAATTGTTCTAATTGATTTATTCACAACCGGTTTAATATGGAGAACCTAAAGGGTCACACCATAAAAGGAAGAATAATTATTTAAGAAAGTTAATGGCATAATCGTAATAATATAAAGTTAAGTATATTTAATTTAATCTATGGTGATAGAATAAATTAAATAGCTTAATATTTATTATTTAATATTTTAGAAATATTAAATATAAATTAATAAGAGGAGTCTTATTAATATTATTACAATTATTATTATTTTAATTTCTAAAAGAGTTTAGGAATTAATTTAATATAAGTACTCTCATTTATTCCTAATAAGATTAGAGGTTAAATTAATTAAAGGAGTTTAATTAATTATCCCTAATAAGATTAGGGGAGCTTAATTAATTAAAAGAATTTAATTAATTAAATAAAACTCAATTCCTTAATTGTTAAGGTGGGTTGCCCACATCTATAAATAAGAGGAGTCTTATTATGGGTGGTGGGGTTGTCGACTTTTCAACATACGATATAATTCCAATTGTTGGGAGAGTACACCTTTTCTATAGAGATAGAAAAACTAGGGTTTAGCCAACCACCCATCTTCTTGAATTTTCTTCTTCCTTGGTGGATCACCTCTAGAGGCCAAACATTTGGGTGGCTAACGCCGATCAAAGGAAGGAACCAAACCCGTGGATTCAAGATTGAACGCGAAAGGATTTGGAGGTGAACTTGTACCTGAGGAAGCTCGATCTTCAAGGGTATGATTTATTCTTTATCTTTTCGTTTAATTAATAATTGTGCATAAAGGGTGATCCGGGTATTTGGTTTGTAAATTTTTTAAACTCTGATTTTTACACGCTTCCGCATTATTTTGCAATTTGATTGCGCACATGAATATTACAAACCTAACACCATATAACCTTTACGAAAATGACATACAATAGTCTGTAAAACCCCTCAGCACAATTTCAAAATTTTTATTCTTGTGAAGAATGTATTGGGTAGCATGTGATGATGATTAGGAATGGTGAATGGTGTAAGGTGTAAGGTATAAGGTAAATTTCGGGGACAAAATTTTTAGAAGAAGGGGTGAATGTGACAACGCGAGAATTTAGAAATTTTTTAAAATTTTAATTAATTGATTTAAGGTTCAATATTAGAACCTAGACATAAAATAAGTGTATGCGTTTGATATTTTTGAGAAGGAATTTTGAGGATTTCAAAATTCTGTGAAGGATTTAGGTGAATTATTTAGGATTAAGGGAATACGTTAATATGTTCTGTGTATATAGTTGTATATGCGTATAGTATGTGGTTAAGGGTTGACTAGATAAACGATATCTGTAACAAACCCTATGTATATATTAAGAACGTCAACGTTCGGTTAGAAAATTCTTACGATTAACAAGAAATCCTAAAACCGGTTCTGGAAACCCTAATTTCAGTTCCGAGAATTCGAAACCCTAATTCGGTGTATGAAACCCTAGTTTGGGAATACGAATGCTATGTATAAGGTTTAACGTTATTAAATATAACTTAATTAGGGAAAACCCTAAAGAATTACTGGAAACCCTAATAATTAGAAAACCTAATTATTAGAAACCCTAATTTATAATTAAGGAAAAACCTAAGTGTTAATTAAATAGATTTAATGTTAATTAGGAAACATTAATCCTAATTTTCAAGTTATAAGTAATTAGAAAACCCTAATCTAATTAGGAAATCTGATTTCTAATTTAGGAAAATTATTTTTTCTATTAAAAACCTTAATTCTGGGTTATAAACCCTAATGACCAATTTAACCCTAATTGCTTAATTAACAATTTTAATTAGGAAATACTAATCCTAATTAGCAAGATTTAAATTATGATTAAGAAATTTTAATATAATTAGAAAATTCTAATTATAATTTACAAATATTAATTTTCTATTTTAGAAACCTAATTTGGAAATTCTAGATTTTTTTTTCTAAAACCCTAAGGATTCCAAACCCTAAACCCTAAGGTTTTTAAACCCTAAACTCTAAGGGTTATGACAATTGACAAATATGTCATTAAAATAAAAAGCAAAATGACTAGTTTGCCCTTTGTTGCATTATTGAAGTTTGCTTGCAATCTTGCCTTATATTTAGTAGGTGAGTAACCCTACCCACTCCATGTGACTGAGATCTCAGCAACTCAGCCACCTAGCACCAACTAGATACATGAATCAAGAAATATAAAAGAATAAAATCCACTTTATTTCTCATTTTCTCCTAGACCATTCTCTCTCTAAAAATTCAAAATCTAGAGTAAGAAAGAGTGGGGAATAAAACCATTATCAGTTATTAGCTTTCCAAGAATTGGATCCAAAAGTCAGAATCAAGATCAAAGCATAATAGAGGTATAAATCCAAATTTCAAAAATCTTATGATTTGATGTTAGATGTTATGATCTATTGTTTAAAGTTGTGTTAGAAGGTGTCTATAAGTGATCTAGGTTGTTGGATCATGGATCCATAACATCTAGAGGCACGAAAATCAAGTTTTCAAAACTGACCAAGAACCCTAATTTTAAGGAATGACAGTCATACGTCAGTGCCTCTAGATCCGTGTGTGTTAGATGTTTTCTGTGTTTTATGTTTTGAATCTATTCTATGCTATGTGTACTACAATCTGGAACTGGAATCATGGACATATCATTTCTAGATCGCTTGTTATAGGCAGTCAAACTTCGTTAACCGACCACGAAAATTGAAATATGGGCAGCCCAGATTTCCAAGAATGTTCTGACAAGTTTTTTATGGTCTCTGATCTTGCAGTTGTTTGATTTTTTTGGCCAATTTGTTGTATTGATGTTGAAGTCTGTCATATGGCCTACATGTATGAGCTTTTATATCACCCAAATACGTAAAGGAATCAAAGTTATACATGTGTGAACTTGTAGATTATACAAATAGAACACAGAACTCAATCTATAATGACCCAAAGTAGGTACCTCGATCCTGCTTGAGTTTCTCGGTCAAACCACCGTTGACCAACTTGCTGGAAGGAGATTCTGGGTAACCTAGAATCTTCAAGAACAGTTCTTGGCCCTTAGTTTGACCGGTCCATATCTTGCGTTTGTGATGTTGTTGTTATGATATGCTAATATAGAATTGTAGCCTGACATGTATAATACATGTGTGAACTTGTAGATCATACAAATAGAACACAGAACTCAATCTATAATGACCCAAAGTAGGTACCTCGATCTTGCTTGAGTTTCTGGGGAACCCAGAAACTCAAGAACATGTCTGACAACATATTCTGTAGCTTAGATCTTGCATATATGATGTTTGTTGGTCATGAAATTGATTTAGGGTTGTAGTACTACACTATTAAAACAAGAACAAGGCCAGAATACATTAGGAACGTAGAGAAAATTATCGTCAAAGTAGTAACCTACAAACTAGCGATGAAGACTCAAGAACACTCAAGAACACCTATAGTTACGGGTCGTAATTAATATTTTTCAAAATTTATTTATTTTAATAAATAAATCGAAATAAATGGTTTTTAATTATTAAAAATACAAAACAAATTCCGAAAAATTATTTTTTTAAGTCTGAAAAATAGTTTTAATTATTTTCAATATATTTCATAAATATTCAAAATTTTTGGAATATAAATGGTCTTTAATTTATTTAATTATAATATTAAATAAATTATTTAAAAATAATTTTAATACATAAAAATCATGAAAAATAATATTATGATATAAGAAAATATTTAAAGATATTTTCAAATGACTTTTAATATTTTGTGATAAATTTTATTAATTAATCAATATTAATGATAATTAGTTTATTTAATAAATATATTAAATAATTTATGGAAAAATAGAATTAATGATTTGAAAATCATATAAAAAGGATTTAAGTGTTATAAAATATTTTAAGTTATAAAATATAACTTTTGATATTTTGTCATGAAAATGTTAATATTTTAATATTAAAAGCAATTATCGGATAATGAATTTAATTATTTAAAAATCATATAAAGGTGATTTTAAAGTATTAAAAATACTTTGTGTTATTATAAATATATTATAATATTATGACATGTATTTCATTAATATTTGATAATAAATAAATATTAATGATAAAAGAGTTATGTGGTATTTATATTATTTAAATACGATTTTAATGATTGAAAAATCAAGATAAATAGTAATAAATATTTCAAATTATTACGAGCTTGTGAAAATTATTTTGACTAATATTAAATTTATCTGAGATAATTGTTAAGTGTTAGGCAGAGTTTAATTGAACTTAAACTCGAAATTTTGTCCGACTAGACCGTCGGGATGTTAGATTTGTGTCGGGTTCAACTCAGACTTCAATAGTTTGACTTGATACCGAGTCCTATGTGTGTTGTGGACTGATAGGGTTATGTGTTATGTGTTTAGGTTATTCATTGTGTATATATATAATAGTATTATATTGTGATGATATTATTCTAATATTGGATATCTATATTACTAATATTAGGTCTTCGGGTAAAGCGTTATAAATTACGTAGCGGTAATCAACGGTGCAGGCAAGATTATTTTTACTTAACTCTACTAAGAGTTGTTTCATTCAGATATACTTATGGATAATCATTGCTGATTGCCATTGTAGAATTGTACTCTGTACATATTACATGTATAAGTCAGGTATGAAAGGGTGATCACCTTCATTACCCTTCGGTCCAGATATATTTGTTCATGTTTAATACTTGTTCAATCAAAAGTTTGTTCCTGCTAGTTCACAATTATATTATTGAATTATAGCCAGCTTATTATTCAGATTCTTTCAATCATGATATATCGTTAAATTATTGAACTTAAACTTGCTGGGCAATCTTATGCTCATCCTTGCTATATTATGATAAACATTGCAGATTAAGACGAATACGTCGGATAAAAGGAAAGGTCAAAGACGGTTCTAGCTTTAGTTTACATGTGCAATTAGATTTGTAATAGTATTGTATGATATTAATGTTATTGTAAGTTAAATAAGTTATGTATTATGTATAAGTTAATGTAAGACCCCAACTTTTATATATAATGATGAATTTTCTATAAATATCATTTTTGAATATTATGGATTAAATTTGATATAATGTTATAGTTGTGGGTAATATTTATAAATTTTGCAAAGTATGAAAGTTGTTATATAATATTCGATTGGTGGGGAATATTCGCTTTTTAACGGGAATATTCGCATAACTAAGACAATCATTGGTGGACCTATTAAACTAATTATTGTCGGATTGAGAAAACGACAAAAATACTTTATGAAAATAATGGCGAAAGTTTTACCGTTAACTATTGAAACACCCGGTGTTAAAAGTACATTAATATACGTAGTTGCACAGTAGCACACGGTATTGATTATTGATGCTTATGTGATAAGTCACTCAGTTTTGTTTTATTGGTATTATTAATGTAATAAAACAGATTACTTTTATAAAGTTATTCGTTTTATTAGGCTAATAGTAAAATCTTTTTATATAAAACAGAATACTTTTATAAAGTTATCTATTTCATTAGACAATAATTAGAATATATTATATTTATTATGCATAGTGTTTGCATAGTGCCTGTATAGTGTTTGCATAGTAAAATCTTTTATAAAGTTATTCATTTTATTAGATTATAAATAGAATATATTATATTTTATTTAAAAGATTTAACTTTAAATATGGACCGTCAGATTAAAATAAATCAATCTTTACCGTTCATGAGTTGGTTACTATGCAGTCCATTCTTCTATAAATAGAAGCTCATTCCTTCATTATTTCTTACGAATTCACTGAAACTCTAGAGAGAGAAATTATAAAGAAACTATAGAAAAGTATTCTGCTACTTCCCTACTCTTATATTCAGTTTCTTTTAAGGTAAGGGTTATTATTTCTTTTGTATTCATGAAGAGAACTTATGTTATTCCATTCTTTATTATTCTGCTGGAATAACCAGTATACGCGGACTACCCTATACTTGGTGACATTCTTCTATTATTCCATCTTTAATATTATTTTGTTGGAATATCCTGTCTGTGCATTTTACGCCGGACCTGGTTCCGTCTTTATTATTATTCTGTTGGAATATCTTGTCTGTGCATTTTACGGACGGACCTAGCTCAAAATCTGTATTATCTGTTGGAACATCATCGTATGCGGTGCGAATTTCACTTTGACCGGTTTCGTTACTTATTATTCTTTGGAATAACTTTTATCATGTGAAGTACCGCTTGCATGGTGATTTCTTTTATTATTCCATTCGTTATTATACTCAGTTGGTTAAAGTTTTGACTTCTATACTCCATGAAATTAGTGGAATATCCTTGATATTTGCGCTTCATCCAGTATCTTTTCATGGAAATATTCCTTTGAGCATTCTTGAATTTTACTCTACAAAGCAATATCATGTTGACAATTTGGACGTTATTAGTTCCTAGATAAATTAATTCTTGAACTTGTTTTATTGAATTCTTATATCATTGTCATCATCTTCATGTTTATATTATGTTGAAAGTCATCTGTGGCCTGTAGTGCATAGATGGACTTGGTATGATTATGACCAGGGATTATTCGGTATAATTATGACCGTAATGTTATAAATGATGTGGCAAAAGTCCTCATTGGCCGTAGTGCATTGATGGACAGTTGTTGGCATGATCATGACCATTGATGAATACATGAATATCCTTGGCTGTGGTGCATGTATAATTTGTGGTTGTGATACTAATGAATATCCTTGGTCGTAGTACAGTGATGATTTGGATTATTTATTAAGCTGAGTCTCAGAGATAAAAGTCATGAAAAATCTTTTAAATCATAGAAGATAGTAGATTTTATTCTCTACTTGACTCTTCTAATGGATTACTTGTTCACCTATGATTAAACTTGATGTTTGTTATATTGTATCAGTTTAACATTGTTTAAGGCTAATGATAATTTATTCTGCATTATCTTAGTCATAATATTTCTTACTGGGCTAGTTGAGCTCACCCTTTCTTTCACTATTCTCTTCAGGAAATGAGAATATAGCTGGGACGAGTCGGGGAACGGAGTGATGGACCAGATGATAGTATTAGTAGTCCTCACTATTCTATTAAATAGTGTGACAATAAATGTAATGAGGACTTATTCTGAGAGTGGAGATTGTCTAAAAGACAGTATTTGTATTAAAACTCACAGCTCTCTTGTTGTATATTAACGATTGTATTTGTATTCTGTACCATATATTTGGCGACCTAGAATAGGTGATGTATACCTATTTTGGGGCGTCACAGTTGGTATCAAAGCTTAGGGATATGATCCCTGGCTAAGATGTGAGAATAGAACTAGGAGGGGAGAGACGGGGAATTTATTCGCTAGTATGACCTACCTAAGTTTTTTGGTATTTAATTGGTCGATCAGAATATAGGGATAATATGTTACATGTCAATTAACCTTTTGTTTTGTGGCGATGATCTAAAATGACATCCGAGAATGTTGAGAATAGCAATGGAGCACAAAGCATCGTTGATTCACCACATATCAATAATCGAGATAATGTGCATCGAAGGCGCATAATCCTCATGCAAACAACAACAACACCGACCAAAATGATGAATGATGGAATGTTTAGAGGCTTTATGCAATTCATGCAACAGTAGGTGAGAGCGGCTCCTGTCCAAAATGTAGGTGGAACCACTGAAAACTCTCTGACGGTCCACCGCTAAATGCTTCAAGGAGCCGGGACCACCGGAGTTTATTGAGAGCCAAAACCACTTAAGGCGGAAGCATGGATAAAGCAGATCACCAAGATATTTGATGTCTTGGGATGCTCCGAGGAGCAAAATGCCGCCTTTATGTTACGAGGAGAGGCAGATTACTGGTGGGAATCGGTAAAGCGTACTCAACCTACCGCACTGAAAATGTCTTGGGAGAAGTTCCAAGAACTATTCAACGACAAGTACTTTCCCGAAAGTATTCGTCATATGAAGGAGGTGGAGTTCATCAAGTTGGAACAGAATAATATGACCGTGTCACAGTACGAAGCAAAGTTTGCCGAGTTGTCCCGGTTTGCGTCCCACTTGGTGGATAATGAAGAGAGAATGACACGAATGTTTTTAAGAGGTTTAAAGTCGGAGATACGTCAACATCTTATTTCTCATAAACTGTGTTTGTATTCAGATGTTGTAAATAGGGCTCAGTTAGTAGAGCGCGATAACGAGTTAACGCAACTAAAAGAGAGTAGCCGGCAAAATGATAATACCAATGAGAGCAGTCATCGAAGCGGTGATAACAAGCGTGGAGGGAATCAACAGGACAGAAGTGGTAACCACTTCGGTGGTAATCAGGGCCAAAACAATAAGAGTGGATATTTCAAGAAGAGGAAATTCAACAATGATGGAAAGACGTCAGCACCAACACCCGTTGTTAAGGAAGGAGAAAGACCACCTATCATATGCTTTAAATGTGGAGGGGAGGGACACATCAGTCCAAACTGCGCGATGCCATCCAAAGCATGTTATAATTATGGAAGAGAAGGTCATTTAGCCCGATTTTGTTGTTCACCGAAGACAAGTTCAGCCAAGATGGAGGCACCAAAGGCAGTCCCAGAAAAGTCAAAGCCGGTAGTGCAAGGGATAGCGTTTGTTGTGACCTCTCAGAAAGCAAGGAACCCGAATGAGGTCATCACGGGTAAGCTTATCATAAACTCTAGAGAAGTCTATACTTTATTTGATACCAGTTCTACCCATTCTTTTATTTCTCCTACTTGCGCTCAACAATTAAATTTGACTCCGAAGAAATTAGACTTTGACTTATCTGTGGAAACTCCTTTGGGAGAAACTTTCATTACATCTACTGTTTATAAGTCTTGTTTGGTTCAAATCTGTACCCTCACATTACCTGTCGATCTTATTTCATTGAAAATACTTGCATTTGACGTGATTCTAGGGATTGAATGGTTAACTACTTATCATGCAAAAATTGATTGTTTTCGTAAGGTTGTTAGCTTTCATATTCCTAATCAACCTATTATGCGAATTCAAGTGACCAAACCATTAAAATCAATCACGGTCATCTCAAGCCATAAAGCTATTTGTTTATTGAAAAACGGATGTCAAGCTTTCTTAGCTCATGTCACGGATCTTAAGAAAAATACGTCAGTTTTGAACGATATTTCTATTGTTAATAAATTCCCTGACGTATTCCCTGAAGAACTTCCTGGCCTACCCCCAGAGCGTGAAATTGAATTTTGTATCGACCTTGAATGTGATGCCCCCAAAATTAGGTATACGTCACCCATCTTGGGTCGCCACTTACATGGTACATATATTCAAATACAACTTACTAATATAACTGCGTAGGTATAATAATACGACATAAATTGTGAGTTTGAATACAAATATTGTCTACTAGATATTATACAAACTCAAAAGGAGTCCTCATTACAACTATTATCACACTATTTCACGTAATAGTGAGGACTACTAATACTATCCTCTGGACCATTACTCTGTTCCCCGACTCGTCCCAACTATGTTCTCATTTCAAGAAGAACAAAGAAAAAAGAAAGGGTGAGCTCAACTAGCCCAAAGAAGAAATATTATGACTAAGATAATGCGTAATAAATTATCATTAGCCTTCAACAATGTTAAACCGATAAAATACAATAGACAACCCGGTTTAATCTGCGGCGGAATGTGCAATCCATTAAAAGAGTCAAGTAGAAAATAAAGTCTACTATCTTTTAGGTTTTAAAAGGTTTTCATAAATTTTTATCACTAAGACTCGCTTTAATGAATAAACCACAATATCTAATCATCCTTGTACCACTACCAAGGATTTTCATCAAATTATCAATGGTCATGACTATACCCGAATCACCCCGGTCATAATCATACCAAAACTATCCATCAACGCATTACGAACCCAATTGAGAACTTTTATCACATCATTTATAACAAGCCATGATTATACCGAAAGATCCCTAGTCATAATCATACTAAGTTCATCTATGCACGTAAGCCAAAGATAACATAATATAACATGAGGATGATGACAATAACATAATAATTCAATAAAACAAGTTCAAGAATTATTTTATCCAGGAATTATTAACGTCCAAATTGTCAACAAGATACTGTTTTGTAGAGTAAAATTCAAGAATGATCAGAAGAATATTTTCATGAAAAGATACTGGATGAAACGCAAATATCAAGAATATTCTACTAATTTCATGGAGTATAGAAGTCAAAGTTTTAACCAACTGGGTATAATAAAGAATGGAATAACAAAGGAAATCACCATGCATGCCAGACTTGCGATGCATAAAAGTTATTCAACAATGTATAATAATAACGGAACCAGTCGGTGAAATTCACACAAGCGGGATGATCCAATGAATAATAAATCTTTGAATAATAATAAACAATGGAACCAGTCCTGTAAAAACACAGATGCATGGATATTCCAACAAAATAATAAATGCGGAATAATAAACAATGGAACTAGGTTCTTTGTAAAACACACGCATGTGATATTCCAACGAATAATAAAGAATGGAATAACGAAGAAGATCACCAAGTATAGGGGATTTCACAGATACAAGTTATTCAACATGTAATAAATAAGAATGGAATAATATAAGGATTTCACCAAGTATAGGGTATCTGCCAGTATCACAGTTATGTATAGGGTATGCCACTTTTAAAGGTTATTCAATGTAATAATAATGAATGGAATAATGTAAGTTCTCTTCATGAATAAGAAAGAATAACACCCTTGCACGGTACAACAAATAATATTCCCTACCTTAGAAGAACCTAATATTGGCAAAGTGAAGTAGCGAGATACTTTTCTTCTTTCTCTATATAGTTTCTCTCTCTAGAGTTTCAAAGAATTAAGTAAGAAAATAATGAAGGAATGAGCTTCTATTTATAGGAAAATAGAATGCATAGTAATTAATCCATGAACGGTCCAGATTGATTTACTTTAATCGACGGTCCATATTTAAAGCAAAATCTTTAAAATAAAATATAATATATTCTATTTATATAAAACATTTTACTATGCAAACACTATGCAACATTATGCAAAACACTATATGAAAACACTATACGCAACACTATGCATAATAAAATATAATATATTTTATTTATAGAATAACTTTAATAAAGTATTCTATTTTATATAAAAGATGTTTCGCTTTTATTACGTTAATAATACGAATAAAAAAAAAAACGCCATTATCGCTATAATAATTCATATTATTAATAATCGACAATAATGGAATCAAACGGAGTGACTTCTCACATAAGCATCAATAATCAATACCGGTGTGCTACTATGCAACCACACGACATCGTATTTTTTTACTATTGAGTAGTTCAACAGTATCAACGGTAAAACTTCCGCCGTTATTTCAATAAAATATTTTTGTCATTTTCTCAATCCGACAATAATTCTGTTGTGGGGTCCACCAATGATTGAGCCGTTGTACGAATATTCCCTGCTAAACCAAATATTCCCCGACCAATCGAATATAATATAACCACTTGCATACTTTGCAAAATTTATAAATACTACCCACAACTATAATATTATCTCAAATTCACACCATAATATTAAAAATTATTTCGACAAAATTTAAATCTTTATTGATAAAATCTGGGGTCTCACATTGAATCCGATACAAAACCTATTTCCAAATCCCCATATCGAATGGTTCCTATTGAACTTCAGGAGTTAAAGACCCAACTGCAGGAATTGTTAGACATTGGCTTTATTCATCCTAGTACTTCTCCTTGGGGTGCTTCTGTTCTATTCGTGGAAAAGAAAGATGGGAGTATGCGACTTTGTATTGATTATCGGGAGTTGAATCATGTCACCATCAAAATAGGTACTCATTGCCACGTATTGATGACCTGTTTGACCAGTTGCAAGGAGCCAAATTCTTTTCAAAGATTGATCTTCGTTACGGATATCACCAATTGAAGATTAGAACATATGACATTCCAAAGACGGCTTTCAGAACTCGGTACGGGCATTATGAATTCCTAGCCATGTCCTTTGGATTGACTAATACTTCTGCTGCCTTCATAGATATGATGAACCGAGTATTCAAGGAATATTTGGATCACTTTTGTGGTCGTCTTTATTGATGACATCCTCATTTATTCCAAAAGCCGTGAAGATCATGAGCAACACTTGAGGCTGACACTCCAAAAGCTTCGTGAATACAAGCTTTATGCCAAGTTAAAGAAATGTGAGTTCTGGCTTGAGGAAGTAGCATTCCTTGGGCACGTAGTATCAAGTCATGGAATATCTGTTGACCCAGCAAAGATTGAAGCAATTCAAAGTCGAGTAACCCTAAATCGCGGATCAAATCGTAGCTTTCTCGCTTTATTTGGGTTAATATCGGAGATTCGTGGAAGGATTTTCTCGAATAGATACTCCATTAACTCAAATGACTTTGGAAGATACAAAGTTCGATTGGAGCGAAGAATGTGAGAAGAGTTTTCAAGAACTCAAGAGGAGACTCATTTCAAAGACCTGCTCGACAATACCATCCGCTCTTGAGGATTTGTCATCTATAGTGATGCTTCTAGCAAAGGGTTGGGATGTGTTCTCATGCAACATGGGAAAGTCATAGCCTATGCCTCAAGAAAACTCAAAGAATATGAGAGGAATTATCTTACTCATGACCTAGAGTTAGCAGCTGTTGTCTTCGCACTTAAAATTTGGAGGCATTACTTGTATGGGGAGAAGGTGGAGATCTTTACGGATCATAAAAGCCTCAAATATTTCTTCACTCAAAAGGAACTCAACATGTGACAACGACGTTAGCTTGAACTGTTGAAAGATTATGATCATACCATCCAATACCATCCTAGAAAAGCGAACGTGGTAGCTGACGCATTGAGTAGAAGATCATATGCAAGTACGAGTGCGATATTGTCAACACAAAAGCCCATTTTGTGTGACTTACAAAGGATGGAGATAGAGTTAAAGACTCCAGGGACCCATGTGATGATGGCGAATATACGATTAGAACCGACTTTAATTGATAAAGTTAAAGCTGCTCAAGCTACAGACCTGGAGCTGATGCGTATGAGGGAGAAAGTGCAAGAAGGTGCTATGCCGGAAGCAAGAATCGATGAAGAAGGAATACTTCGAGTCAACTCCAGACTTTGTGTTCCTAACGACCCTGATTGAAAGTATAAAATCATGATGGAGACGCACAACACACTGTTTGCAATCCATCTTGGGAGTACCAAAATGTATCATGATATTCGTCATACATTTTGGTGGAGCAATATGAAGAGAGAAATAGCGCTGTTTATCTCTAGGTGTCTAACTTGTCAACGAGTTAAAGGGGAGCATCAAGTACCAAAAGGTCCATTGCAACCACTTGAAATTCTAGAATGGAAGTGGGAGTACATTACCATGGATTTCATTACCGGACTTCCTAAGGTTTCTCAAGGTATAGATGCGATTTGGGTCATTGTTGATTGATTGACCAAGTCTGCTCATTTCTTACTGATACGAAAAACTTATACACTTGAACGTCTTGCTCGTATGTACATAAACAAGATTGTAAGACTGCATGGTATGCCAGTATCCATAGTTTCTGATCGAGACTCAAGATTCACTTCACGATTTTGGGTTAGTTTGCAGAAAGCTATGGGCACAGATTTACGATTTAGCTCTGCATATCATCCTCAGATGGACGGACAGTCGGAGAGGACTATTCAAACTCTTGAAGATTTATTAAGACTCTGTGTCCTTGACTTCAAGGGAAGTTGGGATAAGTTCTTACCATTGGTGGAGTTTTCCTACAACAACAGTTATCAAGCAAGTATTGGCATGGCTCCATTTAAGGCGTTGTATGGAAGAAAGTGTCATTCTCCAGTAGGCTGGGATGAGGTGGGAGAAGCAACATTGTTGGGACCGGAGTTGGTACGTATGACTACAGAAAAGATTCAAACGATCCGATAACGTAGAAAAACCTCACAAGATCGACAAAAGAGTTATGATGATCTTCATCGAAAGGACGTGGAATTCGATATAGGAGATCATGTGTTGTTACGAGTTGCTCCATGGAAAGGAGTTACGAGATTTGGAAAGAGAGGAAAACTCAATCCTCGATTCATCGGCCCATTTTTAATCCTCGATCGAGTAGGAACTGTGGCCTATAGACTCGCTTTACCGCTAAGTATGTCTCGTGTTCATAACGTTTTTTCACATATCCATGTTACGTAAATATGTAAAAGACCCGAACCACATTATTGAGTTAGAACCGGACGAAATAGCGGAAGATTTGACTTATGAAGAGGTTCCTGTTCAAATCTTGGATAAGAAGGAACATATTCTACGCTCCAAGGTTATACCTCAAGTCAAAGTTTTGTGGAGAAACCACGATGTTGAGGAAATGACTTGGGAGTTAGAATCTGAAATGAAATCAAGGTATCCTTACCTCTTCGACATACCAGGTATGTACCCTAATTTCAAGGGCGAAATTTCATAAGAAGGGGAGGTAGTAAGACCCCAACTTTTAAAAATAAATGATGAATTTTCTATAAATATCATTTTTGAATATTATGGAGTAAATTTGATATAATGTTATAGTTGTGGGTAATATTTATAAATTTTGCAAAGTACGCAAGTTGTTATATAATATTCGATTGGTCGTGGAATATTCGTTTTAACAGGAATATTCGTATAACCAAGACAATCATTGGTGGACCCCACAATGAAATTATTATTTTGATTGAGAAAACGACAAAAATACTTTATGAAAATAACGACGGAAGTTTTACTGTTAACTCGTTGAAACACCCGGTGTTAAAAATACGATAATATCGCGTAGTTACACAAAGAGTACACAAGATTGATTATTGATGCTTATGTGATAAGTCACTCGCTTTTGTTTTATTGGTATTATTAATGTAATAAATGTAATACTTTTATAAAGTTATTCGTTTTATTAGGCTAATAGTAAAATTTTTTATATAAAATGTAATACTTTTATAAAGTTATCTGCTTTATTAGACAATAATTAGAATATATTATATTTTATTATGCATAATGTTTGCATAGTGCCTGCATAGTGTTTGTATAGTAAAATCTTTTATAAAGTTATTCGTTTTATTAAATTATAAATAGAATATATTATATTTTATTTAAAAGATTTTGCTTTAAATATGGACCGTCAGATTAAAATAAATCAATCTGGACCGTTCATGAGTTAGTTACTATGCAGTCCATTCTTCTATAAATAGAAGCTCATTCCTTCATTATTTCTTACGAATTCACTGAAACTCTAGAGAGAGAAATTATAAAGAAACTATAGAAAAGTATTCTGCTACTTCCCTACTCTTATATTCAGTTTCTTTTACGGTAAGGGTTATTATTTCTTTGGTATTCATGAAGAGAACTTATGTTATTCTATTCTTTATTATTCTGCTGGAATAACCAGTATACGTGGACTACCCTATACTTGGTGACATTCTTCTATTATTCCATCTTTATTATTATTTTGTTGGAATATCATGTCTGTGCATTTTACGCCGGACCTGGTTCCGTCTTTATTATTATTCTGTTGGAATATCATGTCTGTGCGTTTTACGCCGGACCTGGTTCCGTCTGTATTATTCTGTTGGAACATCATGTCGGTGCGAATTTCGCCTGACCTGGTTCCGTTACTTATTATTCTGTTAGAATAACCTGTCTATGCGAAGTACCGCATGCATGGTGATTTCTTTTGTTATTCCATTCGTTATTATACTTAGTTGGTTAAAGTTTTGACTTCTATTCTCCATGAAATTAGTGGAATATCCTTGATACTTGCGCTTCATCCAGTATCTTTTCATGGAAATATTTTTATGAGCATTCTTGAATTTTACTCAACAAAGCAGTATCATATTGACAATTTGGACGTTATTAGTTCCTAGATAAATTAATTCTTGAACTTGATTTATTGAATTCTTATTTCATTGTCATCATCCTCATGTTTATATTATGTTGAAAGTCATCTGTGGCTTGTAGTGCATAGATGGACTTGGTATGATTATGACTAGGGATTATTCGGTATAATCATGACCGTAATGTTACAAATGATGTGGTAAAAGTCCTTATTGGTCTTAGTGCATTGATTGACAGTTGTTGGCATGATCATGACCATTGATGAATACACAAATATCTTTGGCCGTGGTGCATGGATAATTTGTGGTTATGATACTAATGAATATCCTTGGCCGTAGTGCAGGGATGATTTGGATTATTTATTAAGCTGAGTCTCAGCGATAAAAGTCATGAAAAACCTTTTAAATCATAGAAGATAGTAGATTTTATTCTCTACTTGACTCTTCTAATGGATTGCTTGTTCCGCTGCAGTTAAACTTGATGTTTGTTATATTATATCAGTTTAACACTGTTTAAGGCTAATGATAATTTATTCTGCATTATCTTAGTCATAATATTTCTTACTGGGCTAGTTGAGCTCATCCTTTCTTTCACTGTTCTCTTCAGGAAATGAGAATATAACTGAAACGAGTCGGGGAACGGAGTGATGGACCAGATGATAGTATTAGTAGTCCTCACTATTCTATTAAATAGTGTGATAATAAATGTAATGAGGACTTATTCTAAGAGTGGATATTGTCAAAAAGACAGTATTTGTATTAAAACTCATAGCTCTCTTATTGTATATTAACGATTGTATTTGTATTCTGTACCATGTATTTGGCGACTCAGAATAGGTGATGTATACCTATTTTGGGGGCGTCACAGTTAAGGTTACTCGACCTTGGGGAAAAGTGTGTAAGCTTATTGTATAAACAATTTATGTTTATATCTTCCGCAAATATAGTAATAGTGATAGAATGATCGAACCGGATCCGCGGTGATTCGGGACCTCGGATTCGGGGCCCTCACAGTAGGTATCAAAGCTGTAGGTTATGAACCTTAGGTAGGAATACCTGAGACTAATAACCGCAGTGATTAGGATAAGTACTAACTCAAATAGAGTTAGTCGGTCGGTAAGATTCAAAGACGAATCTCGGTGGGGTTAAAGATATAGAGTTCCCTAACTCTGATAATAAAGTTGAACAGTAATGGTGAATAGATAGAGTCTAAAAGACTAAAAGTACAGTGATAGGAGATCGTAAAACAAAACGATCATAGAATAGAAATGAATCGTAATATATACAATGAGATCACCCCGTGATCTGATAAGGTGATAGCAGGTAGAAGGATCAAGCGAAGGATTAAAAAGTTTACAGCAAGATTGCTGGGTGTCAGTTGTAATATGAATTGGTACAGATTCAGGAAAGAATTATGAATACGGATTAAATGAAAATTCGTATGGAGAATTGAGTTAGGATAATTATTGGGATGTCTGTGTTGCGCTATTTGCTATATGCATGTTAAGAGGGTGATTCCTTTCTCATGTGTAGAACAGATAGATAGGTTATAGGTAGAGAATATAAGGTTAAATACGAGTTCTTAAAACACATACTTATGTGACATTCTTGACTCATAGTTATATGAAATGTTTATGAACCCCTCAGCGAATGGAAGTCAAAGGTCTGACTAGGACAAGTTCTTAAACTTATATGATTGTGGCAAGTAAATGAACTCATAAGTGTGGTTTGACGAACTGAGTATAGTTATGTGTGAATTGAGAATTGAGGATTATAGGAACAGATAGATTGTTAAGCAACTGATTGTTAGAGGAGACATAAGTTTTTCAAAACTCCTAGCTATGCTAAACTTCAGAATTTTGACATCAAGCTAAATACGCACTATGCGCTTTTGAAAAAAAAATGTAGACTCGTAATCATTTTTGAAACGGTTTAAAGTATAGTCTATGCTACTTATTTCAGCTAGACGCAAATGATTTGAAATATCAAAATATCTTTTATTTATCACTCATGTACCACGTAACTTTAAAAGAGATGATAAAAAGTTGATAGAGTTGTAAATGCAGAATACTTAGTGCGAATTCGATCCGAAAATCATTGTTCCACTATTGTATGATGTGTTATGACAAAGTCACTCGATGACGGCATCCTCAAACGGATCATAATACAACTGATGACATCATGACGTCATTCTCAAAAATATTTTTCAAAAATTTTAATTTGGCAATCGGGTTTGGCTACACCTAAATAATTGATTGAATTGAATTATTGATATGAGTCTACGCTTATTCGATTCAAATAGACTAATGTTATGAAAACTCTTAGTGTTCATTGAAAGAAATTTCCGAACCAAATTGTTTTGGTGTGGAATCCAATAAGATGTAAGTAAAGGTTTATACCAAGGCGGACACGAGAAATGATAAAACCAGATATCTTGGGCGATCCACAGGCATCTTGGGCTAATCACCCACTTGTGTCTTGTGGTAAGACGGTTGGCGGATGAAGTTCCATATAACCTTTATTTAAAATGAGAATGATAGTCCAGTAAAACCCTCAAAGACAATTTCAAAATTTTTATTCTTGTGAAGAATGTATTGGGTAGCATGTGATGATGAGAAGGAATGGTGTATGGTGTAAGGTGTAAGGTAAATTTCGGGGACGAAATTTTTAGCAGAAGGGGTGAATGTGACAACTCAAGAATTTAGAAATTTTTTAAAATTTTAATTAATTGATTTAATGTTCAATATTAGAACCTAGACAAAAAATAAGTGTATGCGTTTGATATTTTTGAGAAGGAATTTTGGGAATTTCAAAATTCTGTGAAGGATTTAGGTGAATTATTCAGGATTAAGGGAATACGTGAATATGTTCTGTGCATATGGTTGTATATGTGTACAGTATGAGGTTAAGGGTCAAGGGTTGACCAGATAAACGATATCCATAACAAATCCTAGGTATATATTAAGAACGTCAACGTTCGATTAGAAAATTTTTATGATTATCAAGAAACCCTAAAATCGGTTCTAGAAACCCTAATTTCAGTTCCGGGAATTCAAAACCCTAATTCGGTGTATGAAACCCTAGTTTAGGAATACGAATGCTATGTATAAGGTTTAACGTTATTAAATAAAATTTAATTAGGGAAAACCCTAAAGAATTACTGGAAACCCTAATAATTAGAAAACCTAATTATTAGAAACCCTAATTTATAATTAGGGAAAAACCTAAGTGTTAATTAAATAGATTTAATGTTAATTAGGAAATATTAATGCTAATTTTCAAGTTATAAGTAATTAGAAAACCCTAATCTAATTAAGAAATCTAATTTATAAGTTAGGAAAATTATTTTTCTATTAGAAACCTTAATTACGGGTTATAAACCCTAATGACCAATTGACCCTAATTGCTTAATTAACAATTTTAATTATGAAATACTATTCCTAATTAGCAAGATTTAAATTATGATTAAGAAATTTTAATATAATTAGAAAATTCTAATTATAATTTAGAAATATTAATTTTCTATTTTGGAAAACTTAATTTGGAAATTCTAGATTTTTTTCTAAAACCTTAAGGATTCCAAACCCTAATGTTAGGTTTTTTATGAAAATCAAAGTAACAATCAAATTGAAATAATTAGCGGAAGCGAAATAAAATCATATTTTAAAATTTTTCACAAACCAATTACCCGGATCATCCTTTATGCATATTATTAATTAAATGAAGAATAAAAAATTATGAAATCATACCCTTGTAGAAACGAGCTTCCTCAGGTACGAGTTCACCTCCTACTTCTCCGCGATCTCCTTGAATCTCCGGGTAGATTCCTTCCTTTGATCAATGTAAGCCACCCAAGTGTATGGCTTCTAGAGGTGATCCACCAAAGAAGAAGAATTTTCAAGAAGAAGGGGTATTGGCTCAAACCCTAGTTTTTCCTATCTCAGATAGAAAAGGGCGTGCTCTCCAACTCTAGGAATTACGTATATTAGATATCCGATATAAGACTCCTCTTATAAAGATATCATGTAACCCTATTTTAATTAAAATAAGGTATTATTTATTTAATTAAACTCTTTTAATTAAATGGGCTCCTAATCCTATTAGGGGTAATTAATTAAACTCCTTTAACTAATTTTCTTTCCTAATCCAATTAAGAATAAATGAGAGTACTTATATTAAATTAATTCCTAAACCTTTTAGAAATTAAAATAATAATAATTGTAATAATATTAATAAGACTCCTCTTATTAATTTATATTTAAAATTTCTAAAATATTAAATAATAAATATTAAGCTATTTAATTTATTCTATCACCATAGATTAAATTAAATATACTTAACATATTATTACAATTATGCCATTAACTTCTTAAATAATTATTCTACCTTTTATGGTGTGACCCTTTAGGTTCTCCATATTAAACCTACTACATGAATAAATCAATTAGAACAATTCTAATCTCATTTAAATAAATAAATTAAACAAATAATTTATTTAAATAAATAATATTTATTCTACAATAGGGATAAGCCTCCCTAGCGATCAACGACTTTCCAGATAATATAGATTTCAACATTAATCATAAAAGAACCTTTGAGTAAATAGTTACCTTAACAATTCAATCCTTCCACCATACAATGTCCCAATTAAATATAAGACATGGAATTACTGTCAAGTCTTATTTTATTTAATTATATGTATTTCGATTCCTAAATGCACAACTCCTAATGAATGCAAATTAGAAACTACTTTCTAATTTCATTCCACCTTGGCCAAGGATTCCTGGGTTGTCATTTATCGAATCACATAAGACATTTCTCCTTTTACTAGAAGTGGTAGATTCTTTATTGATCATTCATTATCTTCATATATAACTTATTACACCCAAGCATACCCTTTGATATACTCTAAGAGTCTTAAGGAATAAGTCAAAGTGTAATTCATTATATATAAGATACTATATGATGATCTCAAGTCTAAGGATCATTTGTCTTACTATCACTACAGGAATTCCTATTGACAGGTAAGTAAAACTCCATTAGGTATTCCTTAGCGAGTCACGTTCAGTGAACTTATTCTCTAATAAGCACCTACATACTTGCTTTAGTGTCTCCACACAAATGATCATGAGATCAATCATCCTCATCCAATGAGAAAACAACGTACGTACCAATCTATCCAAATTCATTAATCCCCTTTTAGTAATCCATTGATTGGGAACATTTTAGTTTTAAGCTATCTAAGAATTTAGATCTCATTATCATGATCTTATCATGATTCTAAAAGCATTTCTTAAAACTATGGGTTTATCACATATTATTAAAACAGCACCATGTAGATAATAAATGCCTTTAATAAATAATTCTTTTATTAATAAATAAATAAGATTGATTACACAGTATATGCTTTATCATCATACATGATTGGCTTGTATGCATAATACTTTCAATCTCCCACTTGCACTGAAGCCAATCGCCTTGGTATCTCATACCCATCTTCTCTAAGTGACGATCAAACTGTTGTTGTGTTAAAGCTTTAGTAAATGGATCTGCAATATTGTCTTGAGAGTCCACACGCTCGGTGACGTCTCCTCTTTAATGATCTCTCGATCAAATGAAATCGCCGCAACACGTGTTTGGATTTACGATAAGACTGGGTTCCTTAGCTTGCGCCATGACTCCAAGTTGTCACGAATAAAGGCACTTTGGTCCTTTAATGCTAGAAACCACACCAAGTTCGGTAATGAACTTCTTTATCCAAACGACTTCCTTTTGCGACTTCACTTGCGACTATGTACTCTGCCTCATCATTTGAATCAAGAATCGTTTGTTTGCTGGAACTCTTCCAACTCATCTGCTACCACCGCTTAAGGTAAACACATACCCCAAATGGATTTATCATCATCTTGGTCTGCGTTTGAAAACTTGAGTCTGTGAAGCCCTCTAGTTTTAATTCGGACCCACCGTAGACAAGAAATACATCCTTAGTTCTTCTTAAGTACTTTAGGATATTTTCACCGCCTTCAGGTGTTCTTCTCCGGATTCGATGATATCTTGCTTGTTACACTAAGTGCATGAGCAACATCTGGTCTAGTACATATCATACCGTACATGATAGATCCTATTGCTGAAGCATAAGGAATCTTACTCATACGGTTTCTCTCCTCAGGTGTCTTTGGGGCTTGTTTCTTGGAGAGATGTATTCCATGGCTCATCGGCATGAGGCCTCTTTTGGAATCTTCCATGCTAAACCTTTTTAGTATCGAGTCAATGTACGTTCCTTGGGACAAGCCAAGCATCCTTTTATATCTATCTCTATAGATCTTTATCCCCAAAATATAGGATGCTTCTCCCAAGTCCTTCATGGAGAAGTGTTTAGATAACCAGATTTTAATTGATTGCAGCATAGGAATATCATTCCCTATTAGTAATATATCATCAACATATAATACAAGGAATGAAACAGCGCTCCCATTAACCTTCTTGTACACACATGGTTCATCCTCATTTTTGATAAAATCAAACTCTTTGATTGTCTCATCAAAACGGATGTTCCACCTACGAGAAGCTTTCTTTAATCCATAAATGGATCGTTGTAGCTTACAGACTTGATTTGTTCCAACCTTTGAAACAAATCCCTCGGTTGTGTGTCATATACACATCCTCCTCAAGTTTCCCGAGGAGGAAGGCCGTTTTCACGTCCATCTTGCCAGATTTAGTAGTCATGGTAAGTCGTGATCGCAAGCAAAATCCGAATGGACTTAACCATTGCTACTTTGGTGAGAAGGTTTCGTCATAGTCAACTCCTTGTCTTTGTTTGAAACCTTTTGTAACCAATCGGGCCTTATAGGTCTCTACCTTATCGTCTGCTCCAGTCTTTCTTTTAAAGACCCATTTACACCCAATAGGCTTAATGCCTTCAGGTGGTGAGACCAAAGTCCATACTTGGTTCTCATACATGGAGTCCATCTCGGATTTCATGGCTTCTTGCCACTTCTCTCGAGTCTTTACTACTCATAGCTTTGTTAAGTAATTCAATGGATCATCATCATCTATGATGCGTACCTCATTGTCATCTTCTATGACAAGTCCATACCTGTCTGGTATCTTTGGTACTCTTCCAGATTTACGAATAGGGTGTGGTACAGAAGGAATCTCTACTTGGTTAGGTACCTCACTTTGATCTGTAGTATTTTGTGGTTCTTGAACCTCTTCAAGATATATCTTACTCCCATCGACCCTTCAAGGATAAACTCCTTTTCCAAGAAGGCGGCATGTTTCATAACAAACACCTTTTGATCGGTTGGATGATAGAAATAATACCCGATGTTTCTTTAGGATATCCCACAAATCTACATTTGTCAGATCTTGTCTGCAGCTTATCGTTTTCAAACTTTTTGACATAAGCTGGACAACCCCAAGTCTTAACATGCTTAAGATTTGGTTTCCTCCCGTCCATAACTCATAATGGGGTCTTGGGGACGGATTTTGTAGGTACCTTGTTAAGTAGGTATCACGGTAATTTCTAGGGCATATCCCGGAAGAAAAGCTGGAAGGTCGGTAAAACTCATCATAGATCGAACCATGTCCAACAATGTTCGATTTCTCCTTTCAGATACACCATTCATCTGTGGCGTCCCTGGTGGAGTCCATTGTGAGATTATACCATTTTCTTTGAGACAATTGAGAAACTCACCACTTAAGTATTCTCCTCCTCGATCAGATCGAAGAATCTTAATACTCTTACCAGTTTGCTTCTCAACTTCACTTCTGAACTCTTTGAACTTTTCAAATGATTCAGATTTGTATTTCATTAAATACACATATCCAAATCTTGAGTGGTCGTCAATGAATGTAATAAAATAAGAATACCCTCCTCGTGCGGTCGTTTGTCATAGGTCCACATACATCATCAGTGTACTAACGCTAACAACTCTGTAACTCTTTCTCCTTTTCCACTAAAAGGAGATTTAGTCATTTTACCCATGAGACAAGATTCACAGTTGGATATGATTCATAATCGATAGCTCTAGGAGCCCATCTTTATCTGACTTGGATAATCTTGTTTCATTAATATGACCGAGTCTACGATTACCACATGAAGGTATAATTAACATCATCTCTTTTCCTTTTCTTAGTTTGTTCAATTTGAAATATATTTTCATGCAAGTCAAGTATATAAAGTCCATTTAGCAAATTACCAACACCATATAAAACATTATCATTATAAATAGAACAACTGTTGTTCTTTATTATAATATTAAAACCATCCATATCCAATACGAGATAGAAATAATGTTTCTAATGATATTTGGAACAAAATAACAATTATTTAAATTAATGAACTTGCCAGTAAGCGGTGCTAAACAATAAGTCCCTACACTAATGCGTGAACCTTTGCTCCATTTCCCACTCGTAGGGCGACCTCACCTCATCCTTGCTCGACTTTCTACTTTGACCAATCCTGCGATATTATTACATATGTGAGAACCACATCCGTATCCAATACCCAAGTAGAAGATTGATTTTCGAAAAATTAATTTCAATCATAAACAAACCTTGATTAGGATTGAAGCTTCTCCAAGCTTCTTACGCTTTTGTTCGCAAGATAATCCTTGCAGTTCCTCTTCCAATGACCCTACTTATTGCAATGGAAGCAAATTCCTTTGCTAATGGATCGAGTTTCTTTTTGATCCTTCACTTTCGCCTTTCCCTTAGCCTTCTTGGATTTCTTCTTTTCAGAAGATACCTTGGGCCTCTTCCTTTTCTTGGAAGAATCATCCACCAGTAAGACATGGTTCTTCTTGGATGGGAAGTGACCTTCAGCAGTTTTCAACATGTTAAGTAATTCAGGCAAGCTGACATCCAACTTATTCATGTGAAAATTCACAACAAATTGTGAGAAGGTGTCTGGGAGTGACTGCAAGACTAAATCTTGACTCAACTCCCCATCCATGATGAACCCAAGCTGTCCAAGACGTTCAATCAGATTGATCATCTTTAGGACATGAGTCTCAATGGTAGTGCCCTCGGTCATCCGAGATCGGAAGAGCTCCTTAGATATTTCATATCTAGTAGTCCTACTTTGCTCACCATACAACTCTCGAAGGTGCAGTAGCATAGTAGGAGCATCTATGTTTTCATGCTGACATTGAAGCTCGTTACTCATGGATGCGAGCATGATGCATTGAGCCACATATGCATCATCTTGCCACTATTTAAAAGTAGCAATCTCTTCCTCAGAGGCTGTCTCTGCAACTTTTGTAGGTACGGGCGAATTTAGGACATAAGAAATCTTTTCAGCAGTGAGAACAATTCTCAGATTCCTTAACCAGTCCGTGTTGTTCGGTCCAGTCAGTTTGTTAGCATCAAGTATGCTT
The DNA here is from genome assembly GCA_020205615.1 of Panax quinquefolius. Lineage (NCBI taxonomy): Eukaryota > Viridiplantae > Streptophyta > Magnoliopsida > Apiales > Araliaceae > Panax > Panax quinquefolius. The sequence goes on from CM035162.1 coordinate 97,501,245, forward strand.
CGCAGTGAAATTAGTGAATGTGACATTTTCAAAATTCTGCATGTAAAAAGTCAATATTTTAGCAAACATTCATTTAATTAATTACCAAAATAAATTAGGTCTTATTTTATATTGGTAACTCCCACTATTTTCTTCAAACTATATTACCCTCATTTATATAGTTCGGCAAAATCTAATTAAAGTTTTTGCTAGTGAGAATAAGGATCCCATTTCAAATATATATAGCCTTGTGGTGACACAACAAACTATATATAAATAAATAGGTAGACAACTCCTTGTCAATTACATCAACATGTAACTCCTTATGTTTTGCCTCTTAGATTATTTTGATCAAGTGGTGGCACATCCGAATCAAAATTATCTAAGTTAAGTCTAACCTAGCACTTCCATATATTCAAAAAGAAAAATATCGCCCTTATGGTGACACAACAAAACAATATTGTTCAATTTTCTTTATAAGCATCAAATGTGATAAATTAACATCTTAAATACTTAATACTTGCCTTGTGGTGACACAACAAACTCATATTAAATATTTAATACTCTATTAATTTTATCATGCTAGAAGGCGACGTTCGATATTCTAAATATCTTTGAACGCTTAAGACTTAATATATAAAAAAAACTTTGAGGGATTTGTTATTATTTGTCTCATCTTGTTTAGCGCGCATGCAAATATATATATAAAATACGCATCATATTATTAAACATGCGAAGCATGTTTGCATAATATATAATATATATAATACTAGCATGCACATATAGAATACTATATTCTACTCGGATTGATTATGGACTTTTATTCTAGTTTGGTTCACTAGAGCCACCAAGTGAACCAAAAGGTCAAACCCTAGGGTGCAAAGAATAAACATTTAAATATAACTATTACATTTAAACTTGGGCTCCATTACTGACGGGTCTTTTAGCGCTCCTTGCTTCTTGATCCTCGATTCTTCTAAAAAAATTCTAACTAGTCCTATTACATAAACTATTTAATTTAAATAGAAACCTTGATCGTGATCGAGGGAAGTACATAGGAGAGAGATAAATTTACATCAAGAAGAAAACCGGAAAAAAGGCGAGGTACGCAGACCCCATTTAATAAAACCCATTCATTCAAACATCCAACTAAAATAAATCCAATCACATTGGTCAATTGTCCATAATCAATCTCATTTATTATCATACATATCATCATATGTATCAATAAATTAAATCATTCCATATATATATGAATATCATTTAATGGGCAATTTTATGTTGCATGAAATCCAATTTCAAGATTAAAATAAACTCTTTTATTTTAATTATAAAATTATTAAGGTAAGTATATATATATATATATATATATATATATATATATATATATATATATATTAGTCATACCCAACTCTCACGATTCACGCAAAAAAGGTTTAGTAACCTCCCAAGCTTGCGGTTTTCAAAGAAATCAAAGTAATCCGTGAGTAAATTGAAAAAAATAAACTATTCATTACCCACTTACTAAAGCGTGTTTTCACGTTATTTTTATTTATTTTTTATTTTTTTTTTAAAGATGCTGGTCACGTGGACTGAATCAGCAGTGTATGATAAGGTAATCATATTAACTATATATATAATCCAAATCCAAGTCACCACGGATTCAGGAAAAAAAAAACACGATTTTCGAAAATAGTTTTCGGTAAAATTAAATTTTTTTTTCTTTTAAAATAATAATTTTATACAACAAATTATGCCCAATAAATTATTCTAAATACATACTCATACATATATGGAATCAAAATAATTAATAATTCGTATAAAGTTTGGCTCTGATACCACTGTTAGGTTTTTTGTGAAAATCAAAGTAACAATCAAATTGAAATAATTAGCGGAAGCGAAATAAAATCAGATTATAAAATTTTTCACAAACCAATTATCCGGATCATCCTTTATGCATATTATTAATTAAGCGAAGAATAAGAAATTATGAAATCATACCCTTGTAAACGAGCTTCCTCAGTGCGAGTTCACCTCCTACTTCTCGCGATCTCCTCAATCTCCGGGTAGATTCCTTCCTTTGATCGATGTAAGCCACCCAAGTGTATGGCCTCTGAGAGGTGATCCACCAAAGAAGAAGAATTTTTTAAGAAGAAGGGTGTTTGACTCAAACCCTAGTTTTTCCTATCTCAGATAGAAAAAGGAGGCGTCTTTCTCTCAACTCTAGGAATTACGTATATTAGATATCCGATATAAGACTCTCTTATAAAGATATCATGTAACCTATTTTAATTAAAATAAGGTATTATTTATTTAATTAAACTCTTTTAAATAAATGGACTCCCTAATCCTATTAGGGGTAATTAATTAAACTTCTTTAACTAATTTTCTTTCCTAATCCAATTAGGAATAAATGAGAGTACTTATATTAAATTAATTCCTAAACCTTTTAGAAATTAAAATAATAATAATTGTAATAATATTAATAAGACTCCTCTTATTAATTTATATTTAAAATTTCTAAAATATTAAATAATAAATATTAAGCTATTTAATTTATTCTATCACCATAGATTAAATTAAATATACTTAACATATTATTAAAATTATGCCATTAACTTCTTAAATAATTATTCTACCTTTTATGGTGTGACCCTTTAGGTTCTCCATATTAAACCGGTTGTGAATAAATCAATTAGAACAATTCTAATCTCATTTAAATAAATAAATTAAACAAATAATTTATTTAAATAAATAATATTTATTCTACAATAGGGATAAGCCTCCCTAGCGATAAACGACTTTTCAGATAATATAGATTTCAACATTAATCATAAAAGAACATTTGAGTAAATAGTTACCATACAATTCAATCCTTCCACCATACAATGTCCCAATTAAATATAAGACATGGAATTCTTCATCAAAGTCTTATTTTATTTAATTATATGTATTTCGATTCCTAAATGCACAACTCTAATGAATGCAAATTAGAAACTACTTTCTAATTTCATTCCACCTTAACCAAGTTCTGGGTTGTCATTTATCGAATCACATAGGACATTTCTCCTTTTACTTAGAAGTGGTAGATTCTTTATTGATCATTCATTATCTTCATATATAACTTATTACACCCAAGCATACCCTTTGATATACTCTAAGAGTCTTAAGGAATAAGTCAAAGTGTAATTCATTATATATAAGATACTATGATGATCTCAAGTCTAAGATCATTTGTACTTTACTCACTACAGAATTCCTATTGACGGTAAGTAAAACTCCATTAGGTATTCCTTAGCGAGTCACGTTCAATGAACTTATTCTCTAATAAGCACCTACATACTTGCTTTAGTGTCTCCACACAAATGATCATTAGATCAATCATCCTCATCCAATGAGCAAACAACGTACGTATTGCAATCTATCCTGATTCATTAATCCCTTTTAGTAATCCATCGATTGAGAACATTTTAGTTTTAAGCTATCTAAGAATTTAGATCTCATTATCATGATCTTATCATGATTCTAAAAGCATTGCTTAAAACTATGGGTTTATCAAATATTATTAAAACAGCACCATGTAGATAATAAATGCCTTTAATAAATAATTCTTTTATTAATAAATAAATAAGATTGATTACACAGTATATGCTTTATCATCATACATGATTGGCTTGTATGCATAATACTTTCACCTAAACCCTAAGGTTTCCAAACCCTAAACTCTAAGGGTTATGACAATTGACAAATATGCCATTAAAATAAAAAGCAAAATGACTAGTTTGCCCTTTGTTGCATTATTGAAGTTTGCTTGCAATCTTGCCTTATATTTAGTTGGTGAGCAACCCTCACCAGTAAGACCGAATTTTATGAAATAAAAGTATTCAATTTTTATAATTACTATTCATGAGTTACTATTCATGAGTTCTATTATTCACTTATTCATTACTATTCATTCTTATTCACGTTTCTTATTCACGAGTTACTATTCATGAGTTACTATTCACGAGTACTATTCATGAAGCATGATAATTTTTTTTTTTTAAGAAGGCATTACTCGATAATTATTACGGTAATTCTTGTTCAATATTATATTTTATTGATTCAATAATTGTTACGTTGATATTTTATATTATTGTTGTTTGATAATTATCACGGCCGCGATATTTTCCATTATCGAATGAATAATTCATATTATCTGAATAATATTATTGGATAACATTATTGGCAATGTCTAGAAAGTTTTGTCTAAGGAGAGGTTTGGTCCTAATCAATTGCTTGGCGTAGATGGAGAAATTCTTATTGAAAGCCCTCTTTCTCAGGAACTGCTGCACAGTTGTCAATATTGTGATTATGTAATATTATTTGTGAATAATTAATTATTGATTTTATGATGAGAAAAATATTTATTTTATGTGGATATAGATGGAGAAAATTTTAAAGTGACAATTGTTGAAAATTAATATTTTATCTTTTTCGATAAAATAATTCATTTAAATATATTATTTTAATAATATATTAATGGTGATATTTTTACTGATGAATGTGGAATATATGAGTATATGAGGAGGAAGAATATTTTTGTTACAATAAATGTTTAAAACATGTTAAACATGTTCGGTGGACCCCATTTCTTGGTGAAATTTGATTATAGGCGTAAAATCGTCATTTGTGGATTTCGGTCAATTTCTGTTTTGGAATTTGGAAAAACTTTCTTCTGCAAAGTTGTAGAGAATTGAATTTCCTATAAAAACTCATGAGATTCGAATTTTCTGATAAAAGAGATATTTATTATGAATTATTGAAGTTTGAAGTTCAAATAATTGATTTTTGAAAGTTTTAATTAATTTTAATAACAAAAACATTTTTTGTTTTTTGTCATTATTAGTGGCTGAATTCAGATGGTCAGATGGTCAGAGTGGGCTTAGGAATTTAATATATATTATATTAATATTTTATTAAATTTTACGCTTTGGTGTTCTAAGCGTTTTCCTATAAATAGGGTCTTGGGTTAGAATTGAAAATCACACTAGAAAGCTGAAGTTTTCTCTTCTATATTATCGGTATTATTCTTGTGAGTATTTTGAGTATACTTTGAGTATTTCTATACTGGTGCAAGTTAGTTCGGCGTTATTCCAATCTTCTTGCTTTTTTGAGGTAAGGGATAGTAAAGGGATTTTTAGGGTTATTATGTTTTTAGTTTCAAAATTTTTCTGGATCTTCAAAAATTCTGGAAAAATTTGAAATGATATTTTGATGAGTTTTAGAGTGTGTCCAAAATGGCGATTTTGGATGTATAGATTAGGAGTTATGGATTTTATGAGAAAAGACTATTTTAAAAGTAACTATTATAACTCCTTGTGGTTAACTCCAAAATTAATGAAATTTTTATTGGGAGTACATCTATATAATATCAGTATACCGTATTAATTTCAGAATTTTTGGATAAAAGTATAATTTATGATAAATGTTTAAATATTCGGTGGTTTTGGCCATATGAAAAATAGTAAATGAATTTTTAAAATTACGAGAGAAAATATATGTTCAATATGGGACTATGTTATGCTAAATCCCAGAAAAGAAATATTTTTGGAACTGATTTGGTATTTTTCATGAAAATGTTCTAGTTATGAGTAAATGAATTAAATATGTTATGTGAAGTAAGAAAATTAGAAAATATGATTTTATGGTTTGAGAATCATATATATGAGGTATATCTGATTTTTGATGAGGGTTTTGGTTATTGGTGATGAAATTTTATGAGTTTGGCATTTTATGATGATTAAATGCATTAATTAGTAAAGTGTAAAAATTTAAATAAATTGTTTATAAGTTTTAGAAATGATTAAAATATTATTGTAATATTAATAATATTAGATTATGAGATTTCTAAGTGATTTATAACATTTGGATTAAGGTGTTATAAATATGGATATGAATTTTATTATGAAACTTTATCTTTTAGGTATCGAGGAGTTACTTATGCACGTATCTCGGTACTATATGTATGAATACGAAGTCTTATTCACGAAAAATTGGTTTCTTTTTCTAACCAAATTATAGTTGATTTATGAATATTACTCTTGAGATTAAATCTAGATGTTTTGATTATATTGATTTTATTATCATATATAACATTTTATAAACCTAATGATGATATTCTCTTTCACTTGAGTGTAAAGATGGGTAGATTATTGGTATGATCATGACTAGGGTTCTCTTTGGCGATGGGGAAAAAGTTGAATTGTGGTGGTATGATCATGACCATTGAATTTACAATTGAATATTTTTAACTTAAGTGCAAAAAAGGTGAATTGATCAACATGGTTATAATTATTGTTATATAACTTCGAAATGATTATGTATTTCTTTGATATATGAATATCTTTGGCTCGTAATGCAAAGATGACTGTTGTTGAATATCTTTGCTTTGTAGTGGAAAGATGAATTATTGATGAATATCTTTGCTTTGTAGTGCAAAGATGAATTATTGATGAATATCTTTGGCTCGTAATGCAAAGATGACTGTTGTTGAATATCTTTGCTTTGTAGTGCAAAGATGAATTATTGATGAATATCTTTGGCTCGTAATGCAAAAGATGACTGTTGTTGAATATCTTTGCTTTGTAGGCAAAGATGAATTATTGATGAATATCTTTGGCTCGTAATGCAAAAGATGACTGTTGTTGAATATCTTTAGCTTTGTAGGGCAAAGATGAATTATTGATGAATATCTTTGGCTCGTAATGCAAAGATGACTAATATCGTTAGCTTTGTAGTGTAAAGATGAATCTGTTGATGAATATCTTTGACGTGTGTGCAAAGATGAATTTATTAGTATGATTATAAGCAGAGGCTGTGATTTGGTATAACCATGATATTTGATGTTTCGAGTAAAGGCAATTGATGAAAATTATCTTAAATCTGGATGAGAAGAGGAATTTAGAATCACAATTATGATTATGTGTTATTCATATGATTGTGGAAAGGCTGTTGATTGATGTTACGAGGATAAAACATTGTTGGTGGACTTTTAACGTGGAAAGACAATAGACTTTATAGTCTATTTGACTCTTTTAATGGATTGCTTTCGTTCATTGCAACTATGGTTGAAAAGTTTTATCATCTACCATATGTTCTAAATCTACGATTTATTATTGATGAAGACTATTGATAATTTATTTATCTTTAGTCATAATATTCTTTCTTGAGCTAGTTGTGCTCACCCTTTTGTTTCACAATTTCTTTTGAAATAATAAAAGTGTATTTGGGTTGGCCGGAGATAACAAGGGAATAGAAACGGTGGTCTATAGTTGTTGAGGTTCTCCACTAAAGAGTATGAAAATAATTTTATTGAGGGCTTTAGTGTGTTGTATTTTATACATCATTTAATAGTTATTTTGGTGAATTAAATAGGGTGAAAGGCGAACCCAACTTTGGAAGGGTGTTTTGTCACTATCATACAAGATGTCTAATGACATACTGACTTCGTGTTATCATAAGACATGGTTGTGCTCATCCACTTCTTTGAGTATATTTACTGAGCACTACTATATGATCTTGGTGTTTGTTTGAAGTATAATTCTCAATTTGAGGCGAGTGGAGATAATGATAAATCAAGAGAAGACTTGCCATTGGGAAGAATATGATAGTAATCTTCTCGTTTTTCTTTGGGGTCTATTAGGTTGACCAAGGATAATTACGTGGCCATATGATATCTACCATAACCTAAAAGCATGGCCTCCCATATACGAAGGTTTCTTGAGCACTTCCCAAAGATTCTAATTTCTAAAAGCAGTTTTTGGTGTACCTTTATGTAAGGTGTCATGGTGACGTGTTATCCAAGTTGGTGTCCAGAGTTACATTTGGTATATATTAGTATCAAAACTCACAAAATATGTGTTGTTGTATTTTGCACGACAATTGTTGTAATAAAGTTGTAGTTGTTTTTCGTACCATATATTTGGCGACTCAGAATGGGTTGGATGGAATGGACCTATTTTGGGGTCGTTACACCTACCCACTCCATGTGACTGATATCTTAGCAACTCAGCCACCTATCACCAATTAGATACATGAATCAAGAAATATAAAAGAATAAAGTCCACTTTATTTCTCATTTTCTCCTAGACCATTCTCTCTCTAAAAATTTGAAATCTAGAGTAAGAGAGAGTGGGGAACAAAACCATTATCAGTTATTAGCTTTCTAAGAACAGGATCCAAAAGTCAGAATCAAGATCAAAGCATAATAGAGGTATAAACCCTAATTTCGAAAATCTTATGATTTGATGTTAGATGTTATGATCTATTGTTTAAAGTTGTGTTAGAAGGTGTCTATAAGTGATCCGGGTTGTTGGATCATGGATCCATAACATCTAGAGGCACGAAAATCAAGTTTTCAAAACTGACCAAGAACCCTAATTTTAAGGCCTGACAGTCATATGTCAGTGCCTCTAGATCCGTGCGTGTTAGATATTTTCTGTGTTTTATGATTTGAATCTATTCTATGTCATGTGTACTACCATCTGGAACTGGAATCATGGACATATCATTTCTAGATCGCTTGTTATAGGCACTCAAACTGCGTTGACCGACCACGAAAATTGAAATCTGGGCAGCCCAGATTTCCAGGAACGTTCTGACAATTTTTTTATGGCCTCTGATCTTGCAGTTGTTTGATTTTTTGGCTAATTTGTTGTATTGATGTTGTAGTCTGTCATATGGCCTACATGTATAAGCTTTTATATCACCCAAATACGTAAAGGAATCAAAGTTATACTAGGTCAAACCACTGTTGACTAGCTTCCCGGAAGGAGATTCTGGGTAACCCAGAATCTTCAAGAACAGTTCTTGACCCTTAGTTTGATTAGTCCATATCTTGCGTTTGTGATGTTGTTGTTATGATATGCTAATATAGAATTGTTGCCGAACATGTATAATACATGTGAGAACTTGTAGATCATACAAATAGAACACAAAACTCAATCTATAATGACCCAAAGTAGGTACCTCGATCCTGCTTGAGTTTCTGGGCAACCTAGAAACTTAAGAACATGTCTGACAACATATTCTGTAGCTTAGATCTTGCGTATATGATGTTCGTTGGTCATGAAATTGATTTAGGGTTGTAGTACTACATTAGTACTGCGCTATTAAAATAAGAACAAGCCCAGAATACATTAGGAACGTAGAGAAAATTATGGTCAAAGTAAAGAACTCGCAAACCCAAGATGAAGACTTCAGAACACCTATAATGCGACGGATCACATCACTATAGGGCCTTTTTGTAATTAATATTTTTTGAAAATTATTTATTTTAATAAATAAATCGAAATAAATGGTTTTTAATTATTAAAAATATAAAATAAATTCTGAAAAATTATTTTTAAGTTTGAAAAATAGTTTTTAATTATTTTCAGTATATATTTCATAAATATTTAATATTTTTAGAATATAAATGGTATTTAATTTATTTAATTATAATATTAATAAATTATTTAAAAATGATTTTAATACATGAAAAATCATGAAAAATAATATTATGATATAAGAAAATATTTAAAGGTATTTTCAAAGACTTAATATTTTGTGATAAATTTCATTAATTAATCAATATTAATGATAATTAGTTTATTTAATAAATATATTAAATAAATTATGGAAAAATAGAATTAATGATTTAAAAATCATATAAAAAGGATTTAAGTGTTATAAAAATATTTGAAGTTATAAAATATAACTTTTGATATTTTGTCATGAAAATGTTAATATTTTAATATTAAAAGCAATTATCGGATAATGAATTTAATTATTTAAAAATTATATAAAGTGATTTTAAAGTATTAAAATACTTTGTGATATTATAAATATATTATAATATTATGACATGTATTTCATTAATATTTGATAATAAATAAATATTAATGATAAAGGAATTATGTGGTATTTATATTATTTAAATACGATTTTAATGATTGAAAAATCAAGATAAATAGTAATAAATATTTAAAAAAATTTACGTAGCTTGTGAAAATTATTTTGACTAATATTAAAATTATCTGAGATAATTGTTAAGTGTTAGGCAGAGTTTAATTGAACTTAAACTCGAAATTTTGTCCGACTAGACCGTCAGGATGTCAGATTTGTGTCGGGTTCAACTCAGACTGCAATAGTTTGACTTGATACCGAGTCCTATGTGTGTTGTAGATTGATAGGGTTATGTGTTATGTGTTTAGGTTATTCTATGTGTATATATAATAGTATTATATTGTGATGATATTATTCTAATATTGGAGATCTATATTACTAATATTAGGTATTCGGGTAAAGCATTATAAATTACGTAGCGGTATTCAACGGTGTAGGCAAGTTTGTTTTTACTTAACTCTACTAAAAGTTGTTTCATTCAGATATGCTTATGGATAATCATTGCTGATTGCCATTGTAGAATTGTACTATGTACATATTGCATGTATAAGTTAGGTATGAAAGGCTGATCACCTTCATTACCCTTTGGTCCAGATATATTTGTTCATGTTTAATACTTGTTCAGTCAAAAGTTTGTTCCTACTAGTTCACAATTATATTGTTGAATTATAACCAACTTATTATTCAGATTCTTTCAATCATGATATATCGTTAAATTATTGAACTTAAACTTGCTGAGCAATCTTATGCTCATCCTTGCTATATCATGATAAACATTGCAGATTAAGACGAATATGTCGGATACAAGGAAAGGTCAAAGACGGTTCCAGCTTTAGTTTACGTGTGCAATTAGATTTGTAATAGTATTATATGATATTAATGGTATTGTAAGTTAAATAAGTTATGTATTGTATATAAGTTAAAGTTACTCAACCTTGGGAAAAAATGTGTAAGTTTATTGTATAAATAATTTATGTTTATATCTTCCGCAAATATAGTAATAGTGAGAATGATCAAACCGGATCCGCGGTGATTTGGGACCTCGGATTCGGGGCCCTCACACTACTTGCTGGAAGAACCACACTGGTGTGTGTCTGAAGGGTAAGCGAGTGTGTTTCAATTATGGTCAGGAGGGTCACATTGTGATAAATTTTTTAGCCCAAAAAAGGGAGGAGCCTGTTTCACTGGCGCGTTGAAGGATCATATGGCTCGTGATTGCCCAAGAAAGACAGTAGGAGGTGCAAGTGGAGGCAAGGGAAGCAACAATGGTGGTACGTTGACTATCACTGGGCCAGTGCAATCAAACCAACCCACTACTAGAACTTTCAATATAACCGTGCAAGATGTTGTGCAGTCAAATGATGTAGTGTCAGGTATCATTCTGATCAATGGTATTAATGCTTATGTGTTATTTGATTTGGGTGCTATTTGTTTATTTATATGCAATGATTTTGCTAGGAATTTAGATTTGCCTTAGGAATAACTAGATTTTCCTTTAAGTATAGAGATTACGAATAAGGAAGTGATTCCTGTTAAGTTTAGATACAAGAATTGTAGGGTGGATATAAAGGGCCACGAGATGATGGTGGATTTGATACCAATTAAACTTGGGGAGTTTGATGTTATACAGGGAATGGATTGGTTATTCAATTACGGGGCAGCAATTGATTGCCAAAAGAAATGTGTTAACCTTATGACTCCGTCAAAGGTGGTGTTTTATGGCAGTAAGTCACCTCAACAAGTAAGTTGTCTGATGATAATGCAAGCTAAGAAGTTATTGAGACAGGGATGTGTAAGACACTTAGCCTACATAGTCGATACACATAAGAAGAGTGTGAAGTTAGATAAGATGTAAGACCCCAACTTATTATAAATAAAAATCGAATTTCCTCTATTTATTATTGGGAATAATAAGGTGATAATTTGATATAATACTTTGGTTATGGGTGAAATGTGCAAATTTTGCAAAATAAGCAAGTGGTTATAAAATATTCATTGTGTCGGGGAATATTCGTTTGATCGTGGAATATTCTTTCTGTCGGGGAATATTTGTATGACGGCGCAGCCATTTGTGGGCCCCATAATGAATAACGGTCGGATGAAGAAAATGACATAGTTTGAGTTTTTACAAATAACGGCGTAATTGTTACCATTAACAATGTTGGAATACCTGGTGGTTAAAATACGATGTCTGGCGTGGTTGCCAAAGATAGCACCTGCGGTATTGCATAGTATTGATGAATTATTGATCCTTACGTGAAGGCACTACTCAATAATTGTTACATTAATTCTTGTTCAATATTTTATTTTATTGATTCAATAATTGCTTTGCGTTGATATTTTATATTATTGTTGTTTCAATAATTATCATTTGCCGCAATATTTTCCATTATCGGATCAATAATTCATATTATTTAAGTAATATTATTAGATAACATTATTGGCAATGTCTAGAAAGTTACATCGAGGAGAGGTTTGGTCACCTAATTGCGGCTTGATGAGAGAAATCTTATTGGAAAACCCCTCTTTCTGAGAAGCGGCTGGTTTATCATAAATGTGATTACGTAATATTATTTGTGAATAATTAATTATTGATTCATATGATAAAAACATATTTATTTTATGTGGATATAAATGTTGGATATATTTATTGTGGTTAAAAATGAAGGAGTTAATGTTGAGGTGTTTTATCGGTATTTTTGTTAGAATGGAGGTATTAAAAATTAAACCGGTGTTTTTGAGATATATTAAATGAGTTATAATTTTTAATCCGACCGTTGGATCGTTGTGATTTTTGGATATGTTATACATATATAAGTTGAGTATATGTCCACAAATTTTGAATCGTTAAAAATTAACGTACGATTTGTTATGAATTTTAAGAGGTGACTGATTTAAAAATTGGGTTTATAAATGATTTTGGTGGAAAATTCTAGAATTGAGTGGTCCCCACTTGTGGTTGGTGAAGAAATGTGCTGAATTTTATTTCAAATGTGGTGGGTGGCAATAGTAGCAGGTAAAGCCATCAGGTTGCAAGTCAAGTCTGCTTCGGCGTGCTAACATTTTTCTATAAATAGAGGGTTAAGTTAGAATTGAAAATCACACTAGAAACATAACCTTTCTCTCTTTCTCTCTATATATTATCGAGCGTATTCTTGTGAGTATTTTGATACTTTGAGTGTTGCTATACGGTGCAAGTTCCTTCAGCACTATATCCAGTATTCTAGTCAGAAGTACTATCTTTTTGAGGTAAGGGATGTTATTTCTTCTTAAATGATATTATTTTCTTCAATATCATTATGCCGAAATATTGTTCTGAACTTTTTATCAAATTTAGAACTTTTTGTGTCGGTATTACTATTCACGTATACGGCACTATTCACATATACGACACTATTCACGAATACGACACTATTCATCAAAAAAAGAAATTTTCTCCTTTTTGTCCAAGATGTCTATTATGGTTACTATCTTTGATTGTATCCATGTTTTAATCTTTATTCTTGAATTTTGCTTCGAAATTAGTTATTATGGAGTATTATTGATCTTGGATAAACCGTATGTCTGAATCTCTAATATTTGTTATTTTGTTTCATTTGGATTCGTTTTCTTTAATATATTTTCATCATCCTCGGTCCTAAATGATGATATTCTTGAATATCTTTGGCTGTAGTGCAAAGATGAATGATTAATCGATGAATATCTTTGGCCTGTAGAGCAAAGATGAATGATTACCTAATGAATATCTTTGGCCCGTAGTGCAAAGATGAACAGGTGTTGAGATTAACATTAACAACTGGTGATACAAATGAATATCTTTGGCCTCTAGTGCAAAGATGAATATTTGATTAAAGATTTATATTGATTGTTGTTACAGGGATAAAATATTGATGATGGACTTTTAAATCTTAGAAGATAGTAGAACTCATTCTCTACTTGACTCTTCTAATGGATTGCTGTTTTCGCTGCAATTGTTGATCTAAAACTTGTTGTCTATTATATTTTATCAGATTTTTCCTTATTGAAGACTAATGATAATTTGTTGTATATTATCTTAGTCATAATATTCTTTACTGGGCTAGTTGAGCTCACCCTTTTCCTTGTTGTTCCATTGTTCTCAAGAGGAGAGAATTTAACATGAACTAGCCGGGGTATGGAGTGATGATTCAAGATAGTTATTTTAGTAGTCCTTACTATTTTGTAAAATAGTGTATCAATAATTGTAATGAGGACTTATTTGAGTGTGGATATTGTCTAGAAGACAATTTTTGTATTTAAACTCACAATATGTGTTGTCGTATTTTGCACGACAATTATATTATTGAAGTTGTAGTTTGCTTTCTGTACCATGTATTTGGCGACTCAGAATGGGTGTTGTATACCTATTTTGGGAGCGTCACAGTTGGTATCAAAGCTTAGGATTAAGATCCCTGGCTGAGATATGAGACAAGAACTAGGAGGGGAGAGATGGGGAATTTCTTCGCTGGTATGACCTGACTAAGTTTATTTGGTATTTATTTGGTCGGTCAGAGTATAGGGATAATATGTTAATTTGTTTAATTAACCCTTGTTTCATGGTAGTATTTAAGAATGGCAGCGGGAAATATTAACGATGGAGTGAATGAGACAGTGGAGACACCTTTAATCCCCACCCAGGGGAACGTGCAACGGGAAGGCAGTATTCCTCCTGTAAATAACACTACCGAACAAATGATGAATGATGGGATGTTTAGAAGTTTTTTGCAATTCATGCAAAATCAGACGAGGGAGACTCGTGCACAAAATACGGGTGGAAATGATAGCAACGTGCGGCTTGTTACCGCTAAGCAGTTCAAGGAGCTGGGACCACCGAAGTTTTTGGGAAAGCCAGAACCACTTACGGCAGAGACATGGATAAAGCAGATCACCAAGATATTTGATGTCTTGGGATGTTTCGAGGAGCAAAAGGTTCCCTTTACCACCTTTATGTTGTGAGGAGAGGCGTATTACTGGTGGGAATCGGTAAAGCGTACTCAACCTGCCGCACTGAAGATGTCTTGGGAGAAGTTCAAAGAATTATTCAACGACAAGTACTTTCCCGAAAGTATTAAATCACATGAAGGAGGTTAAGTTCATCAAGTTGGAGTAAAACAATATGAGCGATGTCGCGATCTGAAGCTAAGTTTGCTTAGAGTTGTCCCGATTTGCATCCCATTTGATTGATAATGAGGAGAGAATGGCGAATGTTTATGCGAGTTTGAAACTCGAAATACGTCAATACCTCATTTCTCACAAACTTTGTTAATATTTAGATGTAGTGAATAGGGCTCGATTATTGGAGCGAGATAATGAGCCAAATTAACTAAAGGATAACGAGTAACAACACGATAATAATCGTCATTACAGGTGCGATGATCATCGAATAATAATGATAACCATCGTGGAGGAAATTATCATGCGAAAAATGGTAACCACTTGGTGGTAATCATGGCGAATAATAGAAGAAATGATTCAAGTGGAAATTTCAAGAAGAAGGTTTAACGATGGCGGGAAGGCGTCGGCAGCACACCATCACCACACCAACAACAAATTCTAGGGGAGGAGAACGATGCTTGATTAGATCTTCTACTGAGATGCGGAGAGGAGGGACATATAAGTCCAAACTGTTCACAGCTTTCCAAGATATGTTTTAGTTGTGGAAAAGACGGTCACATAGCTCGATTTTGTCCTGTAGCAAAATCATGTCCAGTTGGGACGGTGGCACCAAAGGTGGATACGGACAAAACAAAGTCGGTGGTTTTAGGAAGAGCGTTTTTCGTGACTTCTCAAAGAGCGAGTAACCCGAAAAAAGTTAGCACGAGTTAGTTATTTATAAATTCTTACGAAGTCTATACCTTATTAGATACCGGTTCTACCCATTCTTTTATTTCTCCTGTTTGTGCTCAACGATTAAACTTGACTCCAGAGAAATTAGACTTTGACTTATCTGTGGAGACTCCGTTAGGAGAAACTGTTATCATATCCACGATTTATAAATCTTGTTTGATCCAAATGGGCACAATCACATTACCTGTTGATCTTATCTCTTTAAAGATACTTGCATTTGACGTAATCTTAGGAATTGATTGGTTAACTACTCATCATGCCAAAATTGAGTGTTTTCGTAAGGTTGTTAGTTTTCATATGCCTAACTAACTTGTTATGCGAATTCAAGCAACCAAACCATTGAAGTCAAACACTTTCATATCAAGCCATAAAGCCATTCGTTTATTGAAAAATGGATGTCAAGCTTTCTTTGTCTATTTCATGGATTTAAACAAAAATCGTCGATTTGAATGATATTTACATTTGTTAGTGAATTTCTAACGTATTTCTGAAGAATTTCTAGCATACCCCAGGCGTGAAATTGAATTTTGTATCGACTTTGAACCGGTATAAAACCCATTTCTAAAATCTCTTATCGAATGGCTCTATTAAACTTGAGGAGTTAAAAACCCAACTACTGAGTTGGTACTCAAGCCTCTATCTGGTAACTTCCTTTGTGGAATGCACAAAGCCGGACTCTCTCCGTGGGGGCGCTTTATATTTGTTTGGTGGTAAAATAATAGGTGCTATTGTGATGTGCTATCCAAGATTGGGATATGAGTCACATTTGAGAGCAACTTAAGTCAGTAATCGAAATACGTAGCTTTTTAGGCTTAGCTGGTTACTATCGGAGATTCGTGGAAGGATTTTCTCGAATCGCTAATCCATTAACTTAGTTGACTTTAAAGATACAAAATTTGTATGGAGCGAGGAATGCGAGAAAGATTTTCCAAGAGCTCAAGATCGACTCATTTGAACTGTTTACGACCATACCATCTTGGAAAAGCGAACGTAGTAGTGGCGTTTGAGTAGAAGATCGTATGCAAAATGCTGAGTGCGATATTGTCGAACACAAAGACCTATTTTGTATAACTTACAAAGGATGGAGATAGAGTTAAAGGCTCCAAGTACCCACATTATGATGTTAAATATCTGAGTAGAATCGACTTTAATTGATAAAGTTAAAACCGCTCAAGCTACACACTGGGTGTCGATGAATATAAAGAAGAAGGTGCGAGAATGCGTTATTCTAGAAGTAAGAGTCGATGAAGAGTAAAAGCTCAAACCTTGATTTATTTGAAATCCTCGATCGAGTAGGAGCGTGGCCTATGGACTCGCCTTAACGCTAAGTATGTCGTGTGTTCATAACGTTTTCACGTGTCGATGTTACGTAAATATGTGGATGACCCAAACCACATTATTGCGTTAGAACCGAGATTTAGATAGCCAGAAGATTTAACGTCGAGGAGGTACTGTCAAGATATTGGATAGGAAAGAGCATGTCCCTACGAACAAAGGTTATACCACAAGTTAAAGTTTTGTGGAGGAACCATGCTATTGAAGAAATGACTTGGGAGTTGGAATTAGAAATGAAAGCGAGGTACCCTCACCTTTTGAAACACACCGTCGTCGTCGATTTCGAGATGAAATTTCATAAAGGAGGGGAGGTTGTAAGACCCCAACTTATTATAAATAAAAATCGAATTTCCTCTATTTATTATTATGAATAATAAGGTGATAATTTGATATAATACTTTGGTTATGGGTGAAATGTGCAAATTTTGCAAAATAAGCAAGTGGTTATAAAATATTCATTTGTGTTAGGGAATATTCGTTTGGTGGTGGAATATTCTTTACATCGGGGAATATTAAATGCGATGGCGCATGACCATTGTGGGCCCCATAACGGATAAGCATGTCGGATGAAGAAAATGACAAAGTTTGAGTTTTTACAAATAACGGCGTAATTATTACTGTTTAACCTTTGTTGGAATACTTGGTGGTTAAAATACGATGTCTGGCGTGGTTGCCTGCGGTAGCTACGGTATTGCAGTATTGATGAATTATTGATCCTTACGTGAAGAAGACATTTACTCGATAATTATTACGATGAATTCTTTCATTCGATATTTTTATTTTATTGATTCAATAATTCTTTGCGTTGATATTTTATATTATTGTTGTTTCAATAATTGTCAACGCACAATATTTCCCATTATCGGATCAATAATTCATATTATTTGAATAATATTATTAGATAACATTATTGGCAATGTCTAGAAAGTTACATCGAGGAGAGGGTTTGGTCACCTAATTGCGGCGCCCGATGAGGAGAAATCCTTATTGGAAAGTCCCATCTTTCACAGGAGCGGCTGGTTGGTTGTCATAAATGTGATTACGTAATATTATTATGAATAATTAATTATTGATTCATATGATAAAGAAATATTTATTTTATGTGGATATAAATGTTGGATATATTTATTGTGGTTAAAAATGAAGGAGTTAATGTTGAGGTGTTTTATCGGTATTTTTTTGTCCGAATGGAGGTATTAAAAATTAAACCAAGTGTTTTTGAGATATATTATGAGTTATAATTTTTAATCCGAATAGTTGGATCGTTGTGATTTTTGGATATGTTATACATATATAAGTTGAGTATATGTCCACAAATTTTGAGCCGTTAAAATTGAGCGTATGATTTGTTATGAATTTTAAGAGGTGGTGATTCGAAAATTGGGTTTATAAATGATTTTGTTGGAAAATTCTAGAATTGAGTAGGCCCCACTTGTGGTTGGTGAAGAAATGTTCTGAATTTTATTTCAAATGTGGTGGGTGGCAATAGTAGCGAGTAAAAAGCCATCGGGTTTGCGAGTCGAGTCTGCCTTGGCGTGCTAACATTTTCCTATAAATAGAGGGCAAAGTTAGAATTGAAAATCACACCAGAAACATAAGCTTTCTCTCTTTCTCTCTATATATTATCGGGCATATTCTTGTGAGTATTTTGATACTTTGAGTGTTTATATATCTGGTGCAAGTTCCTTGACACTATATCCAAAATTCGATCGAAAATAGTACTATCTTTTTGAGGTAAGGGATGTTATTTCTTCTTAAATGATATTATTTTCTTCATATCATTATCTTTGAAATATTGTTATGAACTTTTTATCAAATTTGGAACTTTTTGTATCGGGATTACTATTCACGTATCTACGGCCTTTATTCACGTATCGACACTTTATTCATGAATCGACACAATTCACCAAAAATGAAATTTTCTCCTTTTTGTCCAAGATGTCTATTATGGTTACTATCTTTGATTGTATCCATGTTTTGATCTTTATTCTTGAATTTTGCTTCAAATTGGTTATTATGGAGTATTATTGATCTTGGATAAACCATGTCTGAATCTCCAATATTTGTTATTTTGTTTCATTTGGATTCGTTTTCTTTAATATATTTTTCATCATCCTCGAGTCCTAAATGATGATATTCTTGAATATCTTTGGCTATAGTGCAAAGATGAATAATTAATCGATGAATATCTTTGGCTGTAGTGCAAAGATGAATGATTACCTAATGAATATCTTTGGCCGTAGTGCGAAGATGAACATGTGTTGAGATGAACATGACCAACCGGTGATATGAAATGAATATCTTTGGCTTTGTGGTGCAAAGATGAATATTTGATTAAAGATTTATATTGATTGTTATTCTGAGGATAAAATATTGATGATGGACTTTTTAATCTTAGAAGATAGTAGAACTCATTCTCTACTTGACTCTTCTAATGGATTGTTATTTCATTGCGATTGTTGATCTAAAACTTGTTGTCTATTATATTTTATCGATTTTTCCTGTTGAAGACTAATGATAATTTGTTGTATATTATCTTAGTCATAATATTCTTTTGGGCTAGTTGAGCTCACCTTTTCCTTTTTTGTTCCATTGTTCTTCTCGGGGAGGAGAGAATTTAGCAGGAACTAGCCGGGGTATGGAGTGATGATTCAAGATAGTTGTTTTAGTAGTCCTCACTATTTTGTAAAATAGTGTATCAATAATTGTAATGAGGACTTATTTGAGTGTAGATATTGTCTAGAAGATAATATTTGTATTTAAACTCACAATATGTGTTGTCGTATTTTGCACGACAATTGTATTATTGAAGTTGTAGTTTTCTTTCAGTACCATGTATTTGACGACTCACAATGAGTGTTGTATACCTATTTTGGGGGCGTCACATAAGATATATGTCATTAGAGATTTTGCAGACGTATTTCTAGATGAATTGCCTAGACTTTCGTCAGATAGAGAGGTTGAGTTTGTGATTGATTTAGCGCCAGGAACGACCCCGATATCTAAAGCCCCATATAGAATGTTCCCAGTAGAGATGAAAGAGCTGATGGTACAGTTACAAGAATTATTAGATAAGAAGTATATCCAGCCGAGTGTATCGCCATGGGGAGCGTCAGTGTTGTTTGTTAAGAAGAAAGATGGATCGATGCGGCTTTGCATTGATTACCGGGAATTGAATAAGGTCATGATTAAAAAAAAATATCTGTTACTGAGAATCTATGACTTGTTCGATCAACTGAAGGGAGCGAGGTACTTTTCAAAAATAGACTTAAAAAGTGGATATCATCAGTTGAAGGTAAAAAAGGAGGATGTACCGAAAACGACATTCAGAATTTGGTATGGTCATTATGAGTTTCTGGTTATGTCATTTGGCTTGACTAATGCACCTGCAGCGTTCATGGATTTGATAAACATGGTGTTTAAACCATTCGTAGATAAATTTGTAGTGGTGTTTATTGATGATATATTGGTGTATTCTAAAACCAAGGAGGAACATGTTGAACACTTAAGAATGACGTTGAAGATATTGAGAAGAGAGAAGTTGTACGCTAAATTCTTGAAATATGAGTTTTGGTTAGAACGTGTGCAGTTTCTTGGGCACATTATTGACAAGGACGGAATCTCGGTAGATCCATCAAAAGTTGAAGCTGTAATAAACTGGGATCAATCGAAGATACCATCAGAAGTAAGAAGTTTCTTGGGATTGGCAGGTTACTATAGGCGTTTTATTCAAGATTCTTCCAAGATCGCAACTCAATTGATAAATTTAACTAGGAAGGCAGTTAAGTTTGTTTGGACGGAGAACTGTGAGGAAAGTTTTCAAGAATTAAAGAAAAGGTAGAGTTCAACACCTGTGTTGTCACTACTTGATGATACAAGGAATTTTGTGGTATTCAGTGACGCATCACATAAAGGACTAGGCTATGTGATTCTGCAGAACGATAGAGTTATTGCGTATACATCGCGTCAATTAAAGGATTACGAGAAAGGATATCCGACTCATGATTTGGAGTTGGTTGCGGTGGTGTTTGTTTTGAAGATTTGGAAGAATTATCTTTATGGAGAGAGATGTGAGATATATATAGACCATAAAAGCCTGAAATATATCTTTATATAGAAAGATTTGAATATGCGACAAAGAAGATGGATGGAGTTAATTAAAGTTTACGACTGCGAGATTCTTTATCATCCTAGAAAGGCGAATGTTGTTGCCGATGCCTTAAGTAGAAAGGGACGGGAGAAATTAATGATGTTGACTGCTCAGGAAAAGCTTGTAGCAGAAATGACCAAGATGGAGTTGGAAATTAAATATCCGACAGAATCATATAAAAAATTGTTCAAGATGGGGAGCAGTTCAATTTTGGTGGATAAGGTGAAGAATGCACAACTTCAAAATGAAAACTGTGAAAACATAAAAATACCAGTACAAAACCATAATAAGACAACACTTAAAAGATGACATTTTTATAAAAAAACGTTGTGGTATTTTTTTATAACGTTTTTTAACAAAACATTGTAGATACATATGAAAAAATATTATGTATTTATTAGGGTAATTTTTGGTTTTAAAATACATAACATTTTTTTAAAAAAACGTTATGTATATGAAAAACACATTGCAAAAAAATGATGCTGAAGTGAATTTGAAATAAAAATAAAACGCTCTGATAATACGCCCAAAAATAATACGCCCAAAACCCTAACCTCTCTTCTCTCTCACTTTCTACCTCCATAATCATCAGAAATGGCCGCCGTCGCTGCTCGCCCCATGCCCATCGATGTCACCACCGTGCCGGTCAGGGTGCCTTCGGCAAGATGTGCCATGGCGGTCGTCAAATAGCACAGCAGGATCAACACTAACCAGAAGCGATTCGCCGTTCGTGTCGATGAAGCCGTCATTCGTTCCTCCCGAGGATTACCACCGCTTCTCTTCCGGAGATGCTAGAAGGGTCGCAGTCACTGCCGATCATGAAGCTGAAGCCATAGTAGTCAAATGTACTGAGATTTTTTGTACCACTTATTAATTATAATTTTTATTTTTTTTTATTGATTATTGGTCTGGGTTCATTGTATTTTAATTATATTTTGTTCACCTGTTTCCTTAGGCTTAAAACCCTGTTCAAAATTCATTGAGAGATGCAAAGCTCTCTTTCAAAGATATTGATGAATTGATCCTTGTTGGTTGTTCAACCCATATTCCGGCAATCCTGATGAGATTGTTGCCCTAGGAGCTGCAGTTCAGGTACATTCACCCTCCTTTTCCTGGTGTAGTTCTCAACATTTAGTCTGACATTTACATTGTCATCTTTCAATAAGTTGAAGTACCTGTAGGTAGTCTAGGAATTAGGAAGGAATGGGTGTCGAATTGGAGTTTGTTTGTACTTGAATTCTTCTTTTTAATTGCGGTAGTTAGTAATGAACTCGATTATCCGGAATTTTGTTCCATTTAAGGTTGGTGTTTTGGTGGAGATGTCGATATATTATCTTTTGGATGTAACACCACCGCATACATTGGGCTAGAAACTCTTGGCGGTGTTACGACAAATATTATCCCTCGAACACGTAATTGGAAAAATCAAAAGAAAAGAGAATTCTTGAACACCTTAGGAAGAGGCGATTAACGATGGCATGCTCTTTGCATATCCGAGTTTGCTTAGGGTATGAACTTCTCTTCAATCTTTGTTGCCAAACAACGTATACCTAATGATATCCAATCATCTAAACATCCTAACAAATAGTAAATATATTTTCTAAACTATGTTGAGTATAATATATTGGATACTCAACCTTTTCATAACATTCGATTAATATGATTTAATTTTTTATGGGTTGGACAGATAAAAAAGCATAGAAAACAAGCTGATATTTTGGTTCAACTTGATGCATTGGGTTTAAAAATAATCTAAATAACTACAGATGGTAATTATTTCTTCAGGTTTGTCGATGGTCACCTTATTATGCATTCATGCATCTTGTTGTTGCAGTATTGTACACCGTATGGCCTATGGTATTAGTTTATGTCTTATATTTCCTTTTTTGTCAACTATTATGTTAAGTTGTATAGTAATTTGAATTACACTTTTTTTGGAAACCGTCTGCATAGCCTCATTAGTGTAATTCAACCTAATAATTATTGTTATTATAGAGCTCTAGCAGATCAGTTAGAAGGCAATGAGGATGAGCATATGAAGTACCGGATTATGGTGGAAGACTTTATTCGGGTATGTATTTTATTATGTTATATTCATTAAGTATTTGATCTTCGCTTGTATGTTATCGAGATCGGAAGCCTAAACGTATATTCGGAAGTTTGTTTTATATATGTAGCAGTTATTACCATGGCTTATCTGTTGGAGAAGCAACCTATGGTTGTGTGAGCCCTACCTGGAGTCGTATAGATTTCAGATTTAGTAAAAATACCTAAGATAAATGAAGTACACTTGTGAGTAACCTGAAATGGCTTTCATGAGATGCCAATTTAGCACTAATATTTGATGATCTAAATACTAATATTAAGGAACCATGTGATAATTGAGGTCAATTCAAGATGTAACCTCATTTCAGCACTTTGATCATAATTCCATGATTGCAATGGCTACTCACAATGTGAGGTTCTGAAAGAACCACAATTAGTTTTGCACCATGAAAAATGTGTTTTATGCTCTATGGTTTATTTTCTAGACATTATATTCACATTTTATTCTTATCTAACAGAAAAATGATTATTCACTTTCATCCCAAATTGAGCATCATGATTTCATTTTTTTGAGATGACACAAAGTATGTCAATTCACTTCATCCCAAATGCGTATATATGATGTGTGACTGTATGAGCCTAGGAGGTTATCTCAATGATCTGTATGAGCTATTATGTTTTCATTTCAATAACTGTCTTATAAGAATAAGGACCTGCATATCTGATGAATTTGTAATGCAGGTTTGTGCTTCGTGGATGTGTACCGAAGAAACTGCTGGTATACTCATCCAAATAGCCATTGTTGGTGGTGGATACATTGCAGTTGAGTTTGCTGGCATCTTCAATAGTTTGAAAAGTGAGGTCCATATATTTATACGTCAATTGAATTGGTGGGATTCTAACGTTCAACTTATTCTTGTCAGATTTATGATATATTCCAGTTGTGACGCCCCCAAATTCGGGTCTCTTCCAACCCGACCTATGGTGCTCCACGGTGCTACAGTTCACACAAACATTCAATTGAAATGCCTCAAAAGAACGAATATGTCTTATATATATTCCAAAACAATACTACCATCCCCTAGGTTCTTTATAACTGTTACATTTGTTCTTGTCATAATATCAAATATTATTATTACAAACCTATACTATTACATAGTTAATCTACAAGTTCGCTTTAGCCTTCCCTTTATCCTTGTCGAATCCTTCGGTCCATTTGGTCTAAGCTGCATTCATATGGTTCAAGCAAGAGTGAGCATAACAAGCTCGGCAAGTACAACAATTTCATTTAAAAAGCATGCTTGAAACAAAGGAATCGTAAATCTTCAATAACTAGATAATAGTTATGAAGTACAATCAATAATTTAAAATAGCCTTTCTTTTCCTTCAAAACGTTTTACAATGACAATATTCAGTAAAACATCAATTCTGGTCCAAGACCATAGTATTACATAATTTCTTTGAAAAGGACAACCCTGCACGAAGTTCGTAAGTCCGTCAGAGCGTATTCGATAAAACACATATATCTAGAAGGGGGGGGGGGGTTGAATAGATCCTTTTATTTCAAATACTTTTTTCTTTTATTTTGTATAGCTATTACATTAGCGGATATGACAAACATAAGAATCTTTTCAAGCACAAATGAAATAAGTAAAAGATCCCCTTCATTGATATATTCATAATCAAACATACATTGTTCGTAGAGTTAGTTGGGTTGTAAGTAGTTAAAACATACATAGCAGTTATTGTATTTATAATACATAATGTAAATGACATAATATAAAAGACACAAAGAGTTTTAAGTGGTTCAGAGACTCAAACTCCTAATCCACTCTTCTACTTTTAACTACCAGGATTTCTACTAAGGAAGGGCAGCACCCTGAATCACTAAGATTCCTTTAAGGCCAGCAGCCTTGGAACTTCAGTTCACTAAGAACTCTTCAAGGCAAATAGCCTTGGGACTCCTCTAGTTCCCTAGGAACTCTTCAAGCCAAACAGGCTTGGAACTTCGTTTAGTCCCTCCGAACAAGGACCCCTCAGGCCCTAACTTCATTTAGTCATTTGTTTGTTTGTTTGTTGGAGTTGGTGCTGAGTTGCTAAGATGTCTTCATACTCTGAACATCTTCTGTACTTAGCAGCTTGGCGTGATCATCCTTGAAGTACAGTTGAGTGTTGCATGATGTTCAACTTCTTCAGTTATTAAACCACTTCGGATGATCACTTGATGACTGCCTTGAAGATCTTTCCTCTTGATACATGATGGCTGCACTTGATAGGTTTTCAAGATGACTATAAGTTCTTCTGCTAGGTACTTAGAAACTTTCTCATGTTTGCCACCATGATGACGTTTGCGATCTCCCTTCTTGATACTTGATGTCTTCTCATGATGGACTTGCTAAGATGACCGTGAGCTCTTCTCTATTGTACTTAGATTCTTCTCATGATGGACACCAAGATTACATGATGCTCTTCTTTCTCTCGGTAGTTCAGAACACTCTCCTTATAGTAGAACTCTCACTTCTAGATAGTAGAACTCTCACTTCTACTTCTTCCTTTGCATGTATCTGAGTGCTCTTGGTGGATCGTAGAGTGAGCCTTCAGACTCACTATCTTACGTGGTTTAGAACAATCCACCTTCTCTCCAAAAATGGCAACTCCAGCAACCCTTGATCTTTGAAGCTCTTCCTGGTTTATACTCCTTCCCAATCCTTCCGTTGGAAAGTAGCCATTGAAGGCTATTCAAATATCTTCATAGATCTCGAGTTGATGAGGTAGATCTAGCGATGTGACATGTCATACTTTATCTGACATTGCAGTCTACTGTTTCACCTACCCATGAGAGATGTCACTTTAATGTCTTGGGCAGGTTGAAGACTTTATTTCCTCCTTCTGATTTCTCGATCAGAGGTTGTCCTTTTCCATCGATGCTCTCAATAAGCTTTTATCCGAATACCATCCTTTGATTTGAGCCGGTTGCCAATGCTTCATTCTTGGTTGATTGAACTCTACGATTACGATGCATGTCTTCTTGGACTGATCGTAGTGTCTTGTTGAGTGTTCCTCATTGGCTGGTAGAGTTAACACTACAATCTTGAAGAGTGTTGATTGGATCTTCAATGTAGAACACCTCTTCCTTCTATTGTGCAGTGCTTCAACACTTCTGTTTGCTTCGACTGTTCTCAGAGACTAATGGCCTAACTCATTGCTCTTGTTCCCTCTGAATAGCAAGACACTTCAGATTTGTGCGCTTTCTCCTTGTGATCTCCCGTTCACTTATCATCAATGGACTGACCCTACGCTTAATCACTGTAGCCTTGTTCTTTAGAGGCTAACTAGTATCTCGGTTCACTTTCCATCAGTTCATTCTTTGTTTGGCAAACACTACGATCTCGGTTGCTTCCAAGATCGTTGTCTTCTTTTCACTTGACAGCTACTGCACTTGTTGACTTTCCTTAGTCAGTTACTGAAGTCTTCTTCTGATCTCATTGTGGAAGACTTCATCTTGAATGGCTTCTCACCTCAATCTTGATGCTGAATGGGTTGGTGCTTATATATTCTATTTAGCTTGTATGCCATTCGTTGAGTGCTCTCTGGTTCCCTTCGAGTGGGATGTATCTTTGCAGTGCCAACCAGAGGCTTCATTCCTTTGGATATTCTGGGAGTGCTTATTAGTTGAGAATCGTATTTGCTCTACGATTCTGCCTTGGCATTGTGAGCACATTCTATTGAGGTCGTGAATTCGCACTCTCTGATTGACTTTGGTTTGTGCGAGACACTACGATCTTGGGATCAGATCTTGACACTCTACGATTTTTGTCTTTGTGCTTGTTGTCTTTCATCGATATAGCTCGACTACGATCTCTGCATGTAATCAATAGACTCTACGAACTCGAAAGTGTAGTCTACGAATCCTTGACATGGCCCGGCATCGATGACTCTACGACCTCGAGTGTAGTCTCTACGATCCTTGACTTGGCTTGACATCGGTGAGACTCTACGACTCGAGTATAGTCTACGTTTACGACTTGGCTTTGGCGGATGTTGATCGGCTCGTGGCGGCGAAAGTTTGTCTCTGATTACGAACATGACTTCCTCGGCACTTCTTTGATCTCGAGGAAGCTCTTCTCGATATACCACGATCCTTCCTCGTTTCTCTGGCGATCTACGAACTCGAGATCTACTATCTTGCGAGACTACGATTACGCCTCGATAGCTCTCGAGTTATCCTTGACTCTCTGGCGGACTACGATTTACAGTGCGATGCTCGACGATCGAATAAGCTATCTATTACATCATAAGATCAACCTAACATGCTTGATCTTTCTATATTTATAGTCCTTGTACATCATTTCTTTTTATGGACTTTACAAAGTTGTTTTGCTTATGTAGGATCAACCTAACATACTTGATCAATTCATTCTAAGTCCTTGTACACATGTTTCTATTATCGATCAAGGAACTTTACAACTTTTCTTAATGCAAGTATACTTGCATATTATATATATATATATATATATCATAATCAAATCATATGTAAATAGGAATATCATTCATATGTTTATTCTTGATAATCTCCCCCTATTTGATTATGACAAAAACAATAAGTGCATATGCATGTTATGAGTGAATCTTATATACAGTGAGCAGCCGTATTTCTAAAACAGATAATCATGAATGTCATTTATAAAGATATGGCAAATTATACATTAAAACACTTTACATCCTGGATCTAGAACATACCTAACTAGTTAGAGATGTACCTCTTTGGCTCCATGTATGTTTCCAGGATGTCTGTTGATCAACTATTCATCTGTTTGTTCTTCTTGCTCTTGCTCCCCCTGGGAAGATGACCTTCTGTCTTTGCTTAGCTCCCCTTCAACATCTTTCTGAACATGCTCCCCCTCAGACTTTGCGATCATGTGATCATCATCTTTTGGCTCCCCTCGGATGATGATTCTTTTCTTCTTCTTTTTGTTGTCTTCTTCTTTTTGACTTCTTTTCTCCTATCCCTCTGCTCTTCTTTGAGTGCCTCTTTTTCTTCCTCTTTCTATGCCTCTTTTTCTCCCCCTTTTTGTCATTAATCATTTGTGAGAGCTGCTCCATGTTGGACATAAGCTGGTCCATTAGGTAGGAGGAGTTGGCAACTTCAAACTTGAGTTCTGTTGGCTTAGCTCAAGTTGCACTTTGAAAAAAAGCGCTTGGTCGTCAATATTGTCAGAGAGGGCTTGGATGTGCTCTTCATTGGCCTTTTGAACTCATAGAGCTTCTACCTTTTGACCTTGTATGGCCTTCTGATAGATGTTATCTCTCTCTTGGAGTTTGAGAGATACATCAGCCATAGTAGCTTGAAGTCTGTTCTGAAGTGAATTATCTCCTTTTACTGTCAGCTTCTGTGACTCTTCAGTGAGTAGAGATATTTTCTCTTTAGTTCATCGAGAACTCTTGATAGTTCTGCTCCCAAAATAGTTTGATCCTCTTGTTGGGCGTCTTGGGTTGAGCATTGGATTGGACTCTACGATTTTCATTCTTGGATAGATTTTTGAAAGCTTGGAGAATCTGAACAATCGTTGAGTACCAATTCTTTGGTTGAGGATGAGGAATGTCGAGATAGCGATGATTGGGTTGTTGGAAGCTTCGATTTTGAATTTGAGCAGTCTCGGCGATAGAGTGACCCAGGACTCTACGATCATCTCCTTGATCATGTTCCTTCTTCCTTGAGTCCACTCTACGATCGTAGGGGATATAGTGATTGCGGGCCGTCGATAAACTTTGAAGTGAGGCTGGTCTTTGATCATTTTTGTTGCAAACTTCTTTACCCTTGGGAAGTTCTAAGCCACCAGCTCCATGCTTGGAAAGTGAGAGAAGCACCAGTTGAGATAGCTTCCATCTCTTTCAGTATGGGCCTTCAGCCATGGCATCCACTAGAAGAACCATCTCATCAGCAAGTCGTCATGATTGTAGAGAATGGTCGAGCAGTCTAGCTCTATGTTGTTCCAGTTTTTAGCTATATCAAAGGTAGTCATTCTTACTACCCTGAGCTGCTCATCTCCATAGTTCACCCATCTTTCAGGAGGTGCCTCTGGTAGTTCATTTGAAACTTCCACTACTATTCTTCTGTTAAATCTTGTAGGAGAGAGAACTGGATAATCTTCTCGTTCGTCTGCTTCCTGTGATGCAGAACCAAAATCTTTTCTAATATCTTCTCTCTCGGAGCCTGAACCATCTTGATCATTTCCAGCGAGAGAATCCTTCTTCTTTGCATTTCATTCTCGAAATTTTCTTGACAAGATCTTCCTCTGATTCATCTTCTTCATTCTTGGTCCTATCCTCCAAAGACTTTTTCATCCTTTGATCTGAGACTCATCATCACTTAATTCATAATAGCATTTGATTGATGATCACTTTTCTTTTGGAAGCAAATTTGGCTTGTAGTCATAGCTCTTCCTTCTTCTTGGAGGTTCGACTTTGGGAGAGTCGGACTCTTCTTCTTCTTGAGACTTGGAAGCCTCTGGTTCATGAGAAGAAACTTCCTTGGGGTTTAGCAAGGCGAAGGCGGTCCCTTCTTCTTCGTAAACTCATCACTTTTTGAGCCATCATTGGGGGCTTTCGAGTTGGAGGGGCTTGTTCTTCTTCTTTAGGATCGACATCATTTGACCCATTATCTGGGCTTGTTGGGGCGATTGCATTTGGGGATGTGGTTGGGTCATCTTGAATCTTCTCTTCATCATCAGAGTGAATGCTCCGAGGATTAGCCATGAGGCTTGAGCATTCCTCTTCATCGATGATCTTGAATTTTCATTCATCAATCCAGACTTCACCTTCACTCTTTGGATTTGGTGCATGAGGACTCGGCCTTGACATCTGTCTCCTTTTTCTTCTTGCGACTCTACGTCCTTCTCTTCATCAGATGTACTTTTTTGGGAAGCTGAGGCTGGTTTGTTTTCCACCTTAGCTTTCTTGCTGAATGGCCCTTGAAGCGACTGTTGCTTCTTCTCTCTCTTGTTGTTTAAATGATTAGGACTTTTCTTCTTTATCCTTGTCTTTGGAGGAGAGACTCCTTGGTGGGGTTTGAGCTTTCTTCACAACACCAGTTTTCTTTACACCTCTGGATTTCTTTCTGGCTGGTGTGGTTGATGTTGGCACAGAGTCATCAGACTCAGAGCTTTCTACCTCTTCTGCTTTTCTCTTCATTGCTGCGAGGTCTTGCTTCTTTGCTTGCTGCGGTTGTCGACCTCGGTTCTCTTTGGGGTTTTTCTTCCAGTTAACAAATACTTGTGGAGACATTACCTTGTGAACATTCAAAGGTTCTCCCCCATCATCCTTGATCTTTCCTCCTAGCTTCTTCTTCATCACAATACTCAGTAGTCTTCCATGAAACACCTTAGTCAGGGGTTTTTCGGTGGACTTCTTCATCTCAGCTTTTTCTACCCACTTGGAGATTTGATCGAACAAGATAGCTCCAAAGTTGATTTGTTTCTTCAGAACTATTGCTGACATTATCTTCAACTGTTGGTCAAGCACCGTGTCATGTGCAATGTCCTTGCACAGTATGCATTTTCCAACTATTTGACAAGAACTTCGTACTCTTTTGAAACTCCTTCTTCTTCATGTCTTTTTGACTAGGGTTTCTTTGGTACCCCATGATCTCCTTTGCTTGTTCGATATTGACATCATCAAGGTTCTTGACCCTTGGTTAGGAAAACCTAGGCATTGATTGAGGTCGAAAGATTTCGACTTTAGAATCTTGACCTTTGACCTTGGTAGAAAGGGTTCCGGAGTTTATGGAGGCGTTTGAGTAGAACTCTTTTACCAGGTTGACGTATACTTGAGTGCTAGCCTCAAGACATTCTGAGAATCCAACTTTTCTCACAAGTTCGAGAATGTCTCTGAACTTCTTTTTGGATTTCTCGAATGACTTGGTTCCTAGCTGAATGATAGTGATTACTCGCCAGTTTTCCATTTGATCAGTTCGAAGAATGTGGGTATTTGATTTGGAGAGGTTTATCAGATATGGCTGATTGTGATTTGATAAAGCTCTGGAGCGTTAATCTGTTCTGGCTCTTGAGAGGATTTTAGGGTTTAAAAATTAGAGGGAGAAAGGTTCGATAGCTTCTGATAACTATCTGCAAATTTGAAATTGTCTTTATAGCAGTTCCTTCTAACTCTGCATAACCAGTAATGTGTCAACCGACCATTGGTTGTACGATGCCCAGTAATGAGCTATAACTCCCCATAACTTTTCAGTTAGATATTTTCTTTTAGAAGAGTAGACGTGTAGATGACGTGGCTTTGACCGTTGACCTTTTGATTAAATGAAGTAGCATGGTAAAGGCACTATGGACTCTACGATTTCCTTTGTTGACTCAACGATCAACTTTTGAGAGATCTTTGCGGTGGATGGCTTTGACTTCTATCCTCATTTTGATGCAGCATAGTTTGATCACTGATATACTCGAACTTTTCTCCTCATTTTAAATGGTTGAGAAATTGTCTCATTTTCTAAACTCCATGTGAACTGGAGTACCCTTTAGTAGAACAACGATCGTCGAGTTATCTTCTACGATCATTGAGGTTGCACTGCGATCGTGGAGTTCTCTTCAACCTCGACTCTACGATCATTGGCTGACTTGGTCCTTGAGATAAATTTGATCTAGCAATTCTTCTGGGACAAGGTAGCTCTGGAAGGGCCAACCTCTTAGAGTGAGCTAAGGGTCAGGTTTGTTCCTGAGGCGCTTTCTAGATGAAATGCTATAGAAGTGATTTGCAATGGCATCTCATTCGACCTTTTCTGATGGGGAGGTCCTCTACATACTTTGGACAATTGCATTTGTTGTAATCGTGGTGTCCTCCTGCTTCTACACTGCGATCAGATGTTTGATCGTAGGCACTCCATGATTTTGAGTTGGGTGGCTGAAATGTTTTCAGTAGTACATTTTGAGACGTTCCTACAGACTATGAATATTCATTTAGTTCATCAGCCACAAAGTTTTTGGACTTTGCAGCTAGTATATTTCCTCATAGTATAACTCAGTGTTGTTGTTTCTCAACTTATCACTGCTCCCCATGGTTGAAGTTGTCTTCCCGGATAGATGTGATTCCCTTTGCTTTAGACTCATTTGAAGGCAGCCCTGTATATCTCCTTCTGATTAGAATCATCATTATCACTTAAATCTCCTTGTATCGTAGGCCTGGATATCTTCAGGACTGATCACTCTACGATCTTTTGGACAACCTTCTGATCGTAGTCTTCTTTGATGATTATTGTGTTTGAAGTTACGCTTTTGTAATGAAATCCTCTTGATAGATGCTCGATGATCCTCTATTGTGAGCTTCCTTGAGGATTCTTCTCATTGTTTGCTTTGCCTGATTTGGGCATATAAGACCCTTTAGTTGACTGGCCTGCTTCTATACACAGATTAGCAGCCATGTGAGCTCCATTCTGGTTAGCTTAGAAGGTCTTCAAGGATAGGCTTGGACATATAGGAACTTTATCAGAATCATCTCTGAACAGTCCTCAGCCTTCTGTTGGTTGAGTCTTCTTGACTGAAGCCTTCTTCTTCAGCATTCCTTAGTGTGGTCAGACTGACCAAGTACCTGCAGGTTTAAATATATTTCTATTTTTGGTACCCATAATAAAATGGGTCCTACTAGGTTAGTTTTCTAAACCCCTGTTCCTCTTATTTGGATAATCATCACATTTATCACCAACATCATATTCATGCATAAGACTAGTTTTAGATAATTCATTTTGATATGCATGAAGGTTAGTATGTGTAAGATTTGACATTTAATAACACACTCTTTATCTTTGATGGTTTCATCATTTGTTGGGTTATGTTCATAATGTTTAAGTGTTCATAGAGTGAGAATCAACTCTATGATTTAAGAGCATCTAGTTGATTCATGGAGGTGATCAGTTTCTACACATCATCAAGATACTCTTGTAGAACTGATCATACTTTGTGCGTTATCAAATACTTAGAACAAGGATTTGTACATACATACTAACCCACCAGCAAACATTACTTCACATAGAATTAATTTGACCTGTGATGCTCTTATGACCCATTTTAGATTTCCTTCAAGATGTCATCTTCAACCTAAAACTTGGATGGAGAGAAAGTTTATAAACATTTGAGTGTCCATCCTGATGGTACTTTTTCTCTTCACCTTTTTAGGTGGATTATGACTTCTTGACAAAATACTGTTATGGTTCATAAGAAGGTGCATTAATGATGTACACATGTATAATAGTGAATAACCGTACCATTTTACTGTCAGTCTCTTAACAGTCATTTATCTTAGATATACTGAGTTTAGGCATTGATGTGCATAACTTCACATTTGCTCCTGTAAGCTTATTGCTCGTGTTGGCCTTTAATCAATCAGTCCTGGTCTTAAAGACGTAGGCCAAGAGAATCTCTGCATTAAAATCTTTGACATCCTTTAGTTTACAAAGTTTGCACCCAGCTGTTGGTTGGCCAGACATAAGTTTGAGAAGATCTTCTTTCTTCTCTTGATAAGCATTTCTTAGCATGTATAGCCTCTTCATCTTTCAGACTGGTGGATGCTTGACTCTTTGTCATTGATGTCTCTTTAGCTCTCTCATCTGATCTTCAGACTACAAGATTGACTGCAGGCAAGGATTGGTCTTGTTGATGTGACAATTGAGAACATGGACCAATCTGAGCAGCTTCAGGTGTATATACACATTTAACTTATACACAATATTTCCAACGTGTGAGATCATCTGCATATAACAAGTTACTTACTACTAAACTAAGTTTAGAACAATGTTTGTGCCTGGGATCAGACTCAAAGCGATTAGCTTTTGAATATAGCATGAGAATCCGCTCTGATACAAATTGTTTGTTCCTAATAGGCACAATAGATCTAGAAGAAGGGGGGTTGAATAGATCCTTTTTATTTCAAATACTTTTCTCTTTCTATTTTGTATAGCTATTACATTAGCAGATGACAAACATAAGAATCTTTTCAAGCACAGCGGAATTAGTAAAAGATCCCCTTCATTGATATATTCATAATCCAACATACATTGTTAAGTAGAGTTAGTTTGGTTGTAGCGGTTAAAACATACATAGCAGATTATAGCGATTATAGTACATAATGTAAATGACATAATATAAAAAAGACACAAAGGGTTTTAAGTGGTTCGAGAGACTCAAGCTCCTAATCCAACTCTTCTGCTTTCAACTAGCAAGATTTCCACTAAGGAAGGCGGCACCACAGATCACTAAGATTCCTTGAGGCCCGGCGACCTTGGGACTTGATTCACTAAGAACTCTTGAGGCCGGCAGCCTTGGGACTCCTCTAGTTCCCTAGGAACTCTTCAAGCCCAATGAAGCTTGGAACTTCGTTTAGTCCCTCCGAGACGAGGACCCCTCGAGCTCTAGCTTCATTTAGTCCCTTGATTTCGGTCCATTTGTTGTTTTGTTTGTTTGTTTGTTGGAGTTGGTCTTTGGCTGCTAAAGATGTCTTCATACTCTGAACATCTTACTATAGTTAGCGACTTGGCGTGTGATCATCCTTGAAGTGCAGTTGAGTGTTGCATGATGTTCGACTTCTTGATTTACTCAACCACTTGGATGATCCTTGATGATCTTGCCTTAAAGATCTTTCCTCTTGATACATGATGGCTGCACATGATAGGTTTCCAAGATGACTGTAAGTTCTTCTGCTAGGTACTTAGAAACTTTCTCATGCTTGCCACCATGATGACGTTTGCGATCTCCCTTCTTGATACTTGATGTCTTTTCATGATGGACTTGCTAAGATGACTGTGAGCTCTTCTTTATTGTACTTAGAGTCTTCTCATGATGGACACCAAGATGACATGATGCTCTTCTTTCTCTTAGTAGTTCAGAACACTCTCCTTATACTAGAACTCTCACTTCTACTTCTTCCTTTGCATGTATCTAAGTGTTCTTGGTGGATCGTAGAGTGAGCCTTCAGACTCACTATCTTACGTGGTTTAGAACAGTCCACCTTCTCTCCAAAAATTGCAACTCCAGTAACCCTTGATCTTTGAAGCTCTTCCTGGTTTATACTCCTTCCCAATCCTTCCGTTGGAAAGTAGTCGTCGAAGGCAATTCAAATATCTTCACAGATCTCGAGTTGACAGAGGTAGACTGCTAATGTGACATGTCATACTTTATCTGACATTGAAGTCTACTGTTTCACCTACCCATCAGAGATGTCACTTTAATGTCTTGGGCAGGTTGAAGACTTTATTTCCTCCTTCTGATTTCTCGATCAAAGGTTGTCCTTTTGCATCGATGCTCTCAATAAACACTTGTCCGAATATTACCCTTCAGATTGAACCATTGCCAATGCTTTATTCTTCAGCTATTCGAACTCTACGATTCTGATGCATGTCTTTGAGGACCTGATCGTAGTGTCATGTTGAGTGTTCCTCATTGACTGGTAGAGTTAACACTACGATCTTGAAGAGTGTTGATTGGATCTTCAATGTAGAACACCTCTTCCTTCTATTATGAAGTGCTTCAACACTTCTGTTTGCTTCGACTGTTCTCAGAGACTGATGGCCTAACTCCTTGCTCTAGTTCCCTCTGAATAGCAAGACACTTCACATTTGTGGCGCGTCCAGCTCGCTTTCTCCTTGTGATCTCCTGTTCACTTATCATCAATGAACTGACCCTACGCTTAATCACTTTAGCCTTGTTCTTCAGAGGCTAACCAGTATCTCGGTTCACTTTCCATCAGTTCTTTCTTTGTTTGGAAAACACTACGATCTCGGTTGCTTCCAAGATCGTTGTCTTCTTTTCACTTGACAGCTACTGCACTTGCTGACTTTCCTTAGTCAGTTATTGAAGTCTTCTTCTGATCTCATTGTGGAAGACTTCATCTTGAATGGCTTTCTCACCTCAATCTTTATGCTGATTGGGTTGGTGCTTAGATCTTCTGTTTAGCTTGTATGCCATTCGTTGAGTGCTCTCTGGTTCCCTTCAAGTGGGATGTATCTTTGCAGTGCCAAACAGAGGCTTCATTCCTTTGGATATTCTGGGAGTGCTTATTAGTTGAGAATCGTATTTGCTCTACCATTCTGCCTTGGCATTGTGAGCACATTCTATTGAGGTCGTAGTTCTGCACTCTACGATTCAGCTTCGGCTGTGCAGACACTACGATCTCGGGATCATATCTTGACACTCTACGATTTCAGTCTTTATGCTAGATGTCTTCATCTGATATAGCTCGACTACGATTTCTGCATGTAATCACTAGACTCTACGAACTCAGAGTGTAGTCTATGATCCTTGACATGGCTTCGGCATCAGTAGACTCTACGACCTCGAGTGTAGTCTACGATCCTTGACTTGGCTTCGGCATCGGTAGACTCTACGACTCCGAGTGTAGTCTACGTTTCTGACTTGGCTTGGCGAGATGTTGGTCGGCTCGTGGCGGTATTTCTCTCTACGATTCTGAACATGACTTCCTCAGCTCAGTACGATCCCGAGGATACTTTTCTCGATATACCATGATCCTTCATCGTTTCTCCTGGCAGTCTACTAACTCCGAGATCTACTATCTTGCAGACTACGATTCTGCCTCGATATCTCTCAAATTATCCTTGACTCTCCTGGCAGACTACGATCTCAAGTGCAGTACTTGACGATCAGACAAGTCTATCTATTACATCATAAGATCAACCTAACATGCTTGATCTTTCTATATTTATAGTCCTTGTACATCATTTCTTTTTAAGGACTTTAGAAAGTTGTTTTGCTTATGTAGGATCAACCTAACATACTTGATCAATTCATTCTAAGTCCTTGTACACATGTTTCTATTATCTATCAAGGGACTTTACAGCTTTTCTTAATGCAAGCATACTTGCATATTCATTCATATATATATATATATATATATATCATAATCAAATCATATATAAATAGAAATATCATTCATATGTTTATTCCTGACAGAATACTTGATGAAAATACATTTGTTTATTCATATACAGGCTTACCTTGAATCCGTAACAAATAATTGGCGTATGATAGCGTTATCAATTCTATATGGAAAACTTGTAAAGAAATCAATTAATTCTTTCATAAAACCATTCATGCATCTCATAACTTGAATCATTTGAAAACTTGACTAACACGAAGGTTAGACAAGCGTTTAAGAAAAACTTGCCATAAACCTTTGATGATCACTTGCTAAACCTTAATCTTCTTCTTGCTTCTTGAAATATAAACTCTAGCTTTTCTAGATTTTTCTCTCAAGCCAATAAGCTCTCAACTTATAATGTATAAAAGTGTTAGATGAAATAAACAACCAACAAATGAAATGCAAGCTTACTATTTATAGGAGTTGCTAGGTTAGGGCATAAGGGTCATTAAGCCATCCACCTCCTTACTATTCATTACCTAGCTCTTAAGTTAACTTGGCCACCACACTTTTTGCTTGCTCACCACTTAAGTTATCCATTGTTTAGCCCTTAAGTCTACTTGCTCATCACACTTACTTAGTCCTTAAGTATACTTGCTTAGCACCTACTGTATCCTTTACTTGTTCATCACATAAAAACACTTCGTTTGCCCACCACACTTACTTAACTATTAAGTTACTTGCTTAGCTCTTAAGATTACTTGCTCCTTACTTCCTTTACTTAATCATTAATTTTACTTGGTCCTTACTTATTTTACTTGGTCATCACATTCAACCATGTGATCATAGGTTGCCCCATGGGTCACCCTAACCCATTGAATTAATATTTTTGGCTTAAGGTTTAATTAGCTTACATACAATTTGGGCTTGTATTAACAAATCTTTCGGCTTGTTCATTAATTCATTTTGGACTTTACAATAACCAATATGTGGTTTTAACATTAGTTCACATTGGGCTTAACCCAATCCCAATTAAACTATACACTTCCTACACAATCCTACAATTATAATTACATATGGCTTAAAGCCTTAGAATGTATTATATACGCATTAATCCCGTATTCTAATTCGTATACTTAGTCAACATATACGACATACCATCATCCATACATACTCGTATAATACTTCGTATCATACTCGTATTCTCTACCTTGTACAATACTTACGCATCATACAATCATTACCCTAACTTCTTAACGCTTGATTTTCTTAACGTTCTCAAATTAAGTCCACAGGCGAAATATTACATTTTCCATAACTGAAATATTATTGGATATTCCATCTCACCTTGATATTCTATCGTTACGTATTTCTC
This sequence comes from Panax quinquefolius, assembly GCA_020205615.1. Classification (NCBI taxonomy): domain Eukaryota; kingdom Viridiplantae; phylum Streptophyta; class Magnoliopsida; order Apiales; family Araliaceae; genus Panax; species Panax quinquefolius. Next base: position 97,539,794 of record CM035162.1, read on the forward strand.
AGAAGTTCAAAAATAATCCCCGAGCAGAAATGCGTGAATAGTGTTTTTCGAAAAATTTCTCAAAAAGTTTTTATTTTCATATTGGAAATTCAAACACTTTAATTCTATCACGTAGCCAAAATCCTACGACGTTCTCATATGTTTAGGTTATACAACGACCTTCAATTAGCTTGCTCCCATAAATAATCAATTAAATTCATTTAATCCACATAATTAAATAAAATTTTAATTCTCCTAAAAATCTGATTTTCTCGGGCGTTACATTCTTCCCCCCTTATAAGGATTCTGTCCCCAGAATCTCGCTATACTTAAATAAACAAATGAGGAAAAAAAAATTTCTTCATTCTAATCTTGAGTTCCCACAATGCTTCTTCAACATTGTGGTTTCTTAAATTCACCTTCTCCGAAGGTATTATCTTATTTCACATGACTTATCACTTCCTATCAATAATTTGAGTTGGAAGTTAAATGTGACGCCCCCAAAATTAGGTATACATCACCCATCTTGGGTCGCCAGATACATGGTACAGAATTCAAATACAACTTACTAATACAACTGTCGTGTACAATACGACAAAACATAAAATGTGAGTTTGAATACAATTATTGTCTACTAGAGATTATACAAACTCAAAAGGAGTCCTCATTACAATTATTATCACACTATTTCACAAAATAGTGAGGACTACTAATGCTATCCTCTGGACCATCACTCCGTTCCCCCGACTCGTCCCAGCTATATTCTCATTTCCTGAAGAGAACAGTGAAAGAAAGGGTGAGCTCAACTAGCCCAGTAAGAAATATTATGACTAAGATAATGCAAAATAAATTATCATTAGCCTCCAACAATGTTAAACTGATAAAATACAATAGACATCAAGTTTAACTGCAGCGAAACAAGCAATCCATTAAAAAAGTCAAGTAGAGAATAGAATCTACAATCCATTAAACAAGCAATTGATTTTACTCGTATATTCGTTATCTTCACGTGGGTCCCTAGAGTCTTTAACTCTATCTTCATCATTTGCAAGTTATACGAAATGAGTGTTTGTGTTAACAACATCACACTTGTAAACGCATACGATCTTCTACTCAACACGCCAGCTACCACGTTCGCTCTTCCACGATGATATTGAATAGTACGATCGTAATCTTCAACAACTCGAGTCAACGTCTTTGGCGTATGTTACGTTCGTTTTAGTTGATGAAATATTTTGAGGGTTTAAGAAATGGGTTTTGTACTGGTGTCAATACAAAATTCGATTTCACGCTCTGGGGTAGGCTAAGAAGTCTTTAGGAATACGTCAAGAGATTTAATATTGATAGCAATATCATTCAAAACTGTTACTCTCATCCAAGACTTGGATAGTACGTCACATTGATACCAACTGTGACTTCTATCCCTTAACCTAGATAGCACCTCACAATGATACCTATCAACTTGTCATCGTCATTCACGACGTCGCCTACAGAAAGTCTGGCTTTGGTGCATTCCACACAAGGAAGTCATGAACAAAAGGATCGGGGCTCTTTACTTATGGCTTGATATGACAATGATTGAATTTAGTGGTTTGGTTGCTTGAATTCGCATAATAGGTTGGTTAGGAATATGAAAGCTAACAACCTTACGAAAAACTTGATGAGTAGTTAACCAATCGTTTAAAAAAAACAACATCAAAGGCAAGTATTTTCAAAGAGATAAGATCGGCAGGTAACGTGAAAGTGTCGATTTGAATCAAACAAGATTTATAAACAGTGGAGGTAACGAAGGTTTCTCCCAATGGAGTTTCAATAGATAAATCAAAGTTTAACTTCTCCGGAGTTAAGTATAAACATTGAACACAACTAGGTGAAATAAAAGAGTGAGTAGAACCGGTATCTAACACGGTATAGACTTTGTAAGAGCTTATGTATAACTTACCCGTGATAATTTTATTCAAGTTCCTCGTCAAGAGAAAAAAAATGCTCTCTCTTAAACTATCGGCTTTGGCTTGTCTGGGACATCCTTTGGCATCACTATCCCGGTTGGACTTGACTTCACCATACGAAAAAATCGAGCTAGGTGACCTTCTCTTCCGCAATTAAAACACGCTTTGGATTATTGCGTATAGTTTGGACGGATGTGTCCCTCTTGTCCACATTTGAAACATACGACCGATGGGCATTCTTCTTCCTTTGAAACAGGTGCTGGTGCCGACGTCTTCACGTCATTGTTGAACCTTCTCTTCTTAAAATGTCCATTCTTATTATCTTGGCCATGATTACCACCGAAATGGTTACCATTCTTGGCATGATAATATCCCCCACGATGGTTATCGTTGTTCCGATGACCGCTTGCCCCTAGATGATGATTATTATCGTGTTGTTGGTCATTGCCTTTTGGTTGTGCTGACTCATTATCGCACTCCAATAACTGAGCCCTATTCATAACATCAGAATATAAACAAAGTTTGTGAGAAATGAGGTATTGACATATATCGGGTTTCAAACCTCGCAAAAACATTCGCGTCATTCGCTCCTCATTATCGACTTAATGGGATACAAACCGGGATAACTCCGCAAACTTAGCCTCGTACTGCGACAAGGTCATATTGTTTTGCTCCAGCTTGATGAATTCTACCTCCTTCATGTGACGAATACTTTCAGGAAAGTACTTGTCGTTGAATAATTCTTGGAACTTCTCCCAAGACATCTTGAGTGCGTCAGGCTGGGAACGTTTTATAGATTCCCACCAATGATCTCCTTCTTCACACAACATAAAGGTGGCGAATGGAACCTTTTGCTCCTTTGAGTATTCCAAGGAATCAAATATCTTGGTAATCTGCTTTATCCATGTCTCCGCCTTAAGTGGTTCTGGCTTTCCCAAAAACTCTGGTGGTCCCATCTCCTTGAATTGCTTAGCGGTGACCAACCGTGGGTTACCATTGTTTCCACCTGCATTATGGACAGGAGCTGCCTTCGCCCGTTGTTGCATGAATTACTCCTTAAACTGCTTAGCGGTGACCGTCCGAAAGTTATCAGTATTTCTACCTGCATTTTGGACATGAGCTGCCTTCGCCTGTTGTTGCATGAATTGCATAAAGTCTCTGACCATCCCATCATTCACCATTTCATCGGTGTTATTGTTTTCATGAGGAGTATTGTCCTCTGGTTGCACATTATCCTGATTATTGATCAGTGGAGACTCAACGGTCTCCTGTGCTCCATTGATAATCTCAACATTCTCGGATGCCATTTTCAAACAATGCCACAAAACGAGGGTTAATTAACATATCACATATTATCCCTATACTTTGGATGACCCATTAAATACCAAATAAACTTAGGTAGGTCATACTAGCGAAGAATTCCCCGTCTCTCCCTCCTAGTTCTTATCTCACATCTTAGCCGAGGATCATATCCCTAAGCTCGATACTAACCCGGCGCCCCCAAAATTTGGTATACATCACCCATCTTGGGTGCATGATATATTGTATAGAATTCAAATACAACTTACTAATACAACTGTCGTGTACAATACGACAAAACATAAAATGTGAGTTTCAATACAATTATTGTCTACTAGAGATTATACAAACTCAAAAGGAGTCCTAATTACAATTATTATCACACTATTTCACAAAATAGTGAGGACTACTAATGCTATCCTCTAGACCATCACTCCGTTCCCCCAACTCGTCCCAGCTATATTCTCATTTCCTGAAGAGAACAGTGAAAGAAAGGGTGAGCTCAACTAGCCCAGTAAGAAATATTATGACTAAGATAATGCAGAATAATTTATCATTAGCCTCCAACAATGTTAAACTGATAAAATACAATAGACATCAAGTTTAACTGAAGTGGAACAAGCAATCCATTAAAAAAGTCAAGTAGAGAATAGAATCTACTATCTTTTATGATTTAAAAAGTTTTTCATCACTTTTATCGCTGAGACTCAACTCAATAAATAATCCACATCATTAAATCATCCCTGTACTACAGGCCAAGGATACTCTTTAGTATCACGACCATAAATTATCCATGCACTATGGGCCAAAGATAATCGTGTTTTCATCAACGGTCCTGATCATGCCATAAAACAATTCATCTTTGCTCCCTTGGCCGAAGAGAATCCATAGCCATAATCATACCAAAAAGCGTCCATCAATGCATTACGGGCGATGAGGACTTTTAATTTTCACATCATTTGTAACATTACGGTCATGATTATACTTTGAATAATCCTCAGTCATATTCATACCAAGTCCATCTATGCACTACTTCCAAATGACGATTGACTTTCAACATAACATAAAACATGAGGATGATGACAATGATATAAGAATTCAATTAAACAAGTTCAAGAATTAATTTGTCCGAGAACCGATAACGTCCTAAATTGTCAACATGATCTTTGCTTTGTAGTAAAATTCAAGAATGCTCGGAAGAATATTTCCACGAAAAGATCTTGGATGAAGCGCTTGAATATCGAGGATATTCCACTAATTTCATGGAGTATAGAAGTCAAAATTTTAATCAACTGAGTATAATACCGAATGGAATAACAAAAGATATCACCATGCATGCGGTACTTCGCATAGACGGTTATTTTAATAGAATTATAATAACAGAACCAGGTCAAGTGAAATTCACACCGACAGGATGTTCCAACAGAATAATAAATGCGGAATAATAAATGATGGAACAAGGTCCGGCGTATAACACAGACATGATATTTCGAAAGAATAATAAAGACGGAATAATAAAAATGGAACGAGGTCCCAAGCATATATAGCATGCATAGGATATTCCGACAGAATTATAAAAATAAAATAATAGAAGAATGTCACCAATTATAGGGTAGCTTGCGTGATCTGAGTTATTCAAATGAACAATAAAGAAATGGAATAACAGAAGTTCTCTTCTTGAATACAAAAGAATAATATCCCTTACCGTAAAATAACACTTGATATAAGAGTAGTGAAGTAGCAGAAAACTTTTCTTCTATCTCTCTATAGTCTCTCTATAGTTTCTCTCTCTAGAGTTCAAATGAATTCGTAAGAAAAAAATAATGAAGGAATGAGCTTATTTATAGGAAAATGGAATGCATAGTAACTAATCCATGAACGGTCCAGATTGATTTACTTTAATCGGACGGTCCATATTTAAAGAAAAATCTTTTAAATACAATATAATATATTCTATTTATATAAAAAGATTTTACTATGCAAACACTATATCTGGGCACTATGCAAACACTATGCATAATAAAATATAATATATTCTATTTATAGAATAACTTTAATAAAGTATTACATTTTATATAAAAAAGATTTTACTATGCAAAATACTATGCGTAATAGAATATAATATATTCTATTTATAGAATAACTTTAATAAAGTATTACATTTTTTATAAAAAGATGTTTCTATTTTATTACGTGAATAAAACAAAAACTTCTAAATCAACAATAATTGAATCAAATAATGTGAGATACTACGCAACAACTATTGTAGCAATAATTGAACAAAAGCGAGTGACTTCTCACACAAATATCAATAATCAATACCGTTTGCTCTTATGCAACAACGCGTATTCTTGTACTTTTACTACTGAGAGTAGTTCAACAATGATATCAACGGTAAAACTTCCACCATTATTTTCAATAAAATATTTTTGTCGTTTTCTCGATCAAATGATAATTCCGTTAATAGGGTCCATCAATGATTGTGTCTTGTCGTCTAATATTTCCTGTTTAAAACGAATATTCCCCGACCAATCGAATATAATATGACAACTTGCATACTTTGCAAAATTTATAAATATTACCCACAACTATCACATTATCTCAAATTCACACCATAATATAAAAAAAATTATTTCGAGAAAATTAAATCTTTATTCATAAAATCTGGGGTTTCACAATCTCCCCTCCTTATGGAATTTCGCCCTCGAAATTTACGTACGTACCTGGTATGTTGAACAGGTGAGGATACCTTAACTTCATTTCAGATTCTAACTCTTGAGGTATAACCCTTGAGTGTTGGATACGATTCTTCTTATCCAAGATTTTAACACGAGATCTCATACGTTAAATCATCCGCTATCTCGTCCGATTCTAAATTAATAATGTGGTTCGGGTCATCCACATATTTACATAACATTGATACGTTAAAAACGTTATGAGCACGCGACATACTTTGCGGTAAAACGAGTTTATAAGCCACAGTTCCTACTCAATCGATGATTTTAAATGGGCCAATTAAATCGAGGGTTGAGATTTTCTCTCTTCAGCAACTCTTGCTTCTAGAATAACGCCCTCTTAAACCTTCTTCTTCACATTCATCAGATTCGGGTATGTAGCTTGAGCGTCTTTAACTTTATCGATTAAAGTTGATTTTACTCGTATATTCGTTATCTTCACGTGGGTCCCTAGAGTCTTTAACTCTATCTTCATCATTTGCAAGTTATACGAAATGAGTCTTTGTGTTAACAACATCGCACTTGTAAACGCATACGATCTTCTACTCAACACGTCAACTACCACGTTCGCTCTTCCACGATGATATTGAATAGTACGATCGTAATCTTCAACAGCTCGAGTCAACGTCATTGGCACATTTTACGTTCGTTTTAGTTGATGAAATATTTTGAGGGTTTAAGAAATGGGTTTTGTACTGGTGTCAATACAAAATTCAATTTCACGCTCTGGGGTAGGCTAAGAAGTCTTCAGGAATACGTCAAGAGATTTAATATTGATAGAAATATCATTCAAAACTGTTACTCTCATCCATGACTTGGATAGTACGTCACATTGATACCAACTGTGACTTCTATCCCTTAACCTAGATAGCACCTCACAATGATACCTATCAACTTGTCATCGTTATTCACGACGTCGCCTACAGAAAGTCTGGCTTTGGTGCATTCCACACAAGGAAGTCATGAACAAAAGGATTCGGGCTCTTTACTTATGGCTTGATATGACAATGATTGAATTTAGTGGTTTGGTTGCTTGAATTCGCATAATAGGTTGGTTAAGAATATGAAAGCTAACAACCTTACGAAAAACATGATGAGTAGTTAACCAATCGTTTAAAAAAAAAAACCACATCAAAGGCAAGTATTTTCAAAGAGATAAGATCGACAGGTAACGTGAAAGTGTCGATTTGAATCAAACAAGATTTATAAACAGTGGAGGTGACGAAGGTTTCTCCCAATGGAGTTTCAATAGATAAATCAAAGTTTAACTTCTCCGGAGTTAAGTATAAACATTGAACACAACTAGGTGAAATAAAAGAGTGAGTAGAACCGGTATCTAACACGGTATAGACTTTGTAAGAGCTTATGATTAACTTACCCATGATAATTTTATTAAGGTTCCTCGTCACGAGAAAAAAAATGCTCTCTCTTAAACTACCGGCTTTGGCTTGTCTGGGACATCCTTTGGCATCACTATCCCGGTTGGACTTGACTTCACCATACGACAAAATCGAGCTAGGTGACCTTCTCTTCCGCAATTAAAACACGCTTTGGATTGTTGCGTACAGTTTGGACGGATGTGTCCCTCTTTTCCGCATTTGAAACATACGATCGATGGGCGTTCTTCTTCCTTTGAAACAGGTGCTGGTGCTGACGTCATCATGTCATTGTTGAACCTTCTCTTCTTAAAATGTCCATTCTTATTATCTTGGCCATGATTACCACCGAAATGGTTACCATTCTTGGCATGATAATATCCCCCACGATGGTTATCGTTGTTCCGATGACCGTTGCCACCGGTATGATTATTATCGTGTTGTTGGTCATTGCCTTTTGGTTGTACTGATTCATTATCGCGCTCCAATAACTAAGCCCTATTCACAACATCTAAATATAAACAAAGTTTGTGAGAAATGAGGTATTGACGTATATCTGGTTTCAAACCTCGCAAAAACATTCGCGTCATTCGCTCCTCATTATCGACCAAATGGGATGCAAACTGGGATAACTCTGCAAACTTAGCCTCGTACTGCAAAACGGTCATATTGTTTTGCTTCAGCTTGATGAATTCTACCTTCTTCATGTGACGAATACTTTCAGGAAAGTACTTGTCGTTGAATAATTCTTGGAACTTCTCCCATGACATCTTGAGTGCGTCAGGCTGGGAACGTTTTACCGATTCCCACCAATGATCTCCTTCTTCACGCAATATAAAGGTGGCGAATGGAACCTTTTGCTCCTTTGAGCATTCCAAGACATCAAATATATTGGTAATCTGCTTTATCCATGTCTCCGCCTTAAGTGCTTCTGGCTTTCCCAAAAACTCCGGTGGTCCCAGCTCCTTGAATTGCTTAGAGGTGACCAACCGTGGGTTACCATTGTTTCCACCTGCATTATGGACAGGAGCTGCCTTCACCCGTTGTTGCATGAATTACTCCTTAAACTGCTTAGCGGTGACCGTCCAAAAGTTATCAGTATTTCTACCTGCATTTTGGACATGAGCTGCCTTCGCCTGTTGTTGCATGAATTACAAAAAGTCTCTGACCATCCCATCATTCACCATTTCATCGGTGTTATTGTTTTCATGAAGAGTATTGTCCTCTGGTTGCACATTATCCTGATTATTGATCTGTGGAGACTCAACGGTCTCCTGTGCTCCATTGATAATCTCAACATTCTCGGATGCCATTTTCAAACACTGCCACAAAATAAGGGTTAATTAACATATCACATATTATCCCTATACTTTAACCGACCAATTAAATACCAAATAAACTTAGGTAGGTCATACTAGCGAAGGAATTCCTCGTCTCTCCCTCCTAGTTCTTATCTCACATCTTAGCGAGGATCATATCCTAAGCTCGATACTGTTGTGGCGCGCGCCCCCAAAATTAGGTATACATCACCCATCTTGGGTCGCCGGATACGTAGTATGCAATTCAAATACAACTTACTAATACAACTGTTTGTATATGTATAATACGACAAAACATAAAATGTGAGTTTCAATACAATTATTGTCTACTAGAGATTATACAAACTCAAAAGGAGTCCTAATTACAATTATTATCACACTATTTCACAAAATAGTGAGGACTACTAATGCTATCCTCTGGACCATCACTCCGTTCCCCAGACTCGTCCCAGTTATATTCTCATTTCCTGAAGAGAACAGTGAAAGAAAGGGTGAGCTCAACTAGCCCAGTAAGAAATATTATGACTAAGATAATGCACAATAATTTATCATTAGCCTCCAACAATGTTAAACTGATAAAATACAATAGACATCAAGTTTAACTGCAGCGGAACAAGCATTCCATTAAAAAAGTCAAGTAGAGAATAGAATCTACTATCTTTTATGATTTAAAAAGTTTTTCATCACTTTTATCGTTGAGACTCAGCTCAATAAATAATCCACATCATTAAATCATCCCTGCACTACAGGCCAATGATACTCTTTAGTATCACGACCATGAATTATCCATGCACTACGGGCCAAAGATAATCGTGTTTTCATCAACGGTCCTGATCATGCCATAAAACAATTCATCTTTGCTCCCTTGGCCGAAGTGAATCCATAGCCATAATCATACCAAAAACTGTCCATCAATGCATTACGGGCCAATGAGGACTTTTAATTTTCACATCATTTGTAACATTACGGTCATGATTATCTTAGAATAATCCTGGTCATAATCATACCAAGTCCATCTATGCACTCTGAATACAGATGACTTTCAACATAACATAAACATGAGGATGATGACAATGATATAAGAATTCAATTAAACAAGTTCAAGAATTAATTTGTCCAGGAACCAATAACGTCTAAATTGTCAACATGATATCTTTGCTTTGTAGAGTAAAATTCAAGAATGCTCGGAAGAATATTTCCACGAAAAAGATCTTTGGATGAAGCGCAAATATCGAGGATATTCCACTAATTTCATGGAGTATAGAAGTTAAAATTTTAATCAACCGAGTATAATACCGAATGAAATAACAAAAGATATCACCATGCATGCGGTGCTTACGCAGATTCGTTATTTCAATAGAATAATAATAACGGAACCAAAATCGTGTGAAATTCACAAAGCGGGATGTTCCAACAGAATAATAAATGCGGAATAATAAATGATGGAACCAGGTCCGGCGTATAACACAGTAATGATATTCTGAAAGAATAATAAAGATGGAATAATAAAAATAGAACGAGGTCCGGCGTATAGCACAGACAGGATATTCCGACAGGATAATAAAAACAGAATAATAGAAGAATGTCACCAAGTATAGGGTAGCCCATATCTGAGTTATTCCAACGAACAATAAAGAAATAGAATAACAGAAGTTCTCTTCTTGAATACAAAAGAATAATATCCCTTCTGGTAAAATAACACTTGATATAAGAATAGTGAAGTAGCGAGAAAACTTTTCTTCTATCTCTCTATAGTCTCTCTCTATAGTTTCTCTCTCAGAGTTCGATTGAATTAAATAAGAAAATAATGAAGGAATGAGCTTCATTTATAGAAAAATGGAATGCATAATAACTAATCCATGAGCGGTCCAGATTGATTTACTTTAATCGACGGTCCATATATTTAAAGAAAAATCTTTTAAATAAAATATAATATATTCTATTTATATAAAAAGATTTTTTACTATGCAAACACTATCTTGGGCACTATGCAAACACTATGCATAATAAAATATAATATATTCTATTTATAGAATAACTTTAATAAAGTATTCTGCTTTATATAAAAAGATTTTACTATGCAAAACACTATGCGTAATAGAATATAATATATTCTATTTATAGAATAACTTTAATAAAGTATTACATTTTATATAAAAAGATGTTTCTATTTTATTACGTGAATAAAACAAAACTTAAATAAATCAACAATAATTGAATCAAATAATGTGAGATACTATGCAAAGTGACTATTGTAGCAATAATTGAACAAAAGCGAGCGACTTCTCACATAAATATCAATAATCAATACCGGTATTACTCTTGTCTGCAACAACGCATTATTCTTTGTACTTTTACGTAATCGAGTAGTCCAACGAGATCAACGGTAAAACTTTCGTGAGTTATTTTTAATAAAATATTTTTTTCGTTTTCTCAATCTGACAATAATTCCGTTGTGGGTTCCACCAATGATTGTGCCGTCGTACGAATATTTCCTGTTTAAAATGAATATTCCTCGACCAATCGAATATAATATGACAACTTGTGTACTTTGCAAAATTTATAAATATTACCCACAACTATAACATTATCTCAAATTCACACCATAATATAAAAAAAATTATTTCGAGAAAATTAAATCTTTATTCATAAAATCTGGGATTTCACATTAAACACTTACTAACATATTACACTATCTTCCTTTTATTAGTCCTTCTTTTAACTTGGAATTATATGAAACTCAATTTCCTCCTTCAAAACAAGATTATACTTAGTCTTCTCTTCATCCTGCATCCTCTTCTTCATTCGCTTGCATTCTTCGTTACCTAGTTGTACTTATTTAACTCGTTCTGTTATCGTGGATTGAGTCTACGTTGTGAATAACATTTCTATCGCTTCATTCTATATTTTAACTTCTAACTCTGTTCTTGCCATCTCCGTTATTAACTCATTCTGAGTCGTTAACATCAATAGCTTTCCCTACCCTTCCTATTTAACACGTCGGCTACTACTTTTACCTTCCCTGTATGATATAAGATATCACAGTCCTCTCTCTACCGCATATTCAAATCCTTCTGTGTGGAGATATATTTCAGACTCCTATAGTCCATGTATATCTCACACTTCTCCCCGTATAAATACTATCTTTAGATTTTTAATTTAAAACTACAGCTGCCAATTATAGATCATAAGTAGGATAGACCTTCTTATAATCCCTTAACTGGCATGATGCATACAAAATGACATTGCCAAGCTATAAGAGTATGCAATCATGTCATCTATGTGAAACATCGAGATACACTACAAAATTCCCTGTATCATCTGATAAAGATAATACAAGTGCCTCACTTAACCTTCCTTTTAGCTCATGAAAACTATTTTCTCATTTCTCATTCCCAACACACTTATCAATAAAAAATCTATCTATCTCTTAAGCTACAATTCACATGTAGTGAATCCCGTATCCAACTTCTCCCTCCATAGTGTTTCTCACACTATCTTTAAATGTTCAGCGTGATCTTCTGCCGTCTTGAAATAGACTAGAGTATCACCAATGATCATTACGACATCTTTGTCCAAATATTATTTGAACACTCTGTGACGCTAATGGTATATTCAACCATAGCACCTCACAAGAGAACATATCTGTTTACCACCGACTTGCTCGGTGCCCCTTACGGAAAGTCTAACTTCCGCACATTAGTCAACCCAAATGACATAACCAGAAACTTGTTATAACTATAACGAGTTCTGAAGGTCATCTCAGGTACCTCCTCCTTCTTCCTTACTTTCAACCGACCATACCCCGTGCGCAAATCTATTTTAGAAAAAATTCTTTTCCCCTTTCAACTGATCAAATAGATCATCGATCCTGGGCCATGGGTATTTATTCTTAACCACTAACTTACTCCTATTACGATAGTTGATACGCAATCGTAATGACTCATCCTCTTCCTTACCATCCACCTATCTTGCGTTATGGTTAGACAACAATAATGTTCCGGTGATTTATTACCGTAAATTACTACCTTGGATTTTCTAAGAAAACTGAAGATTCATACTTTTATTCTAACAATTTATTAAAGTTCCATGGT